>SJYX01022201.1:33677-98756 GCA_006410675.1 Oreotragus oreotragus
GTATATTCAAAAGCAGAGACATTACTTTGCTGACTAAGGTCCGTTTAGTCAAGGCTATGTTTTTTCCTGTGGTCATGTATGGATGTGAGAGTTGGACTGTGAAGAAGGCTGAGCTCTGAAGAATTGATGCTTTTGAACTGTGGTGTTGGAGAAGACTCTTGAGAGTCCCTTGGACTGCAAGGAGATCCAACCAGTCCATCCTAAAGGAAATGAGTCCTGAATGTTCATTGGAAGGCCTGATGCTAAAGCTGAAACTCCAGTACATTGGTCACCTCATGCGAAGAGTTGACTCATTGGAAAAGACTCTGATGCTGGGAGGGATTGGGGGCAGGAGGAGAAAGGGATGACCGAGGATGAGATGGCTGGATGGCATCACGGACTCAATGGACGTGAGTCTGAGTGAACTTCCGGAGATGGTGATGGACAGGGAGGCCTGGCGTGCTGCGATTCATGGGGGCGCAAAGAGTCGGACACGACTGAGCAACTGAACTGAACTGAACTGAGGTCTTCTATTGCATACTACTTGAAGAACAACATTATGGCTAAACTGGAGTTTGAAAATCATTTACTTAGACCAAGGTAAGACTACATTGTTTTTCTCTTTGGAAGTTTTGTACTACTCTTATGTATATTCTGAAAATCTGACTATGCCCTCTCATTTCTCTACAACAAAAATATGAACACGTGAACATCTCATGTACTTATATCATGCTCCTCAGTGTAATTAAAAACATGTCTTACTTTAGTAATGTTTATGATTATAAGTAGCAAGCAGTTGATCAACACATGATACATAGAACACATTTAGATAATTTATAAATGTAGTTAGTTAATAACTTATAAAGTTTATATTTATTAGAAGTGCCCAACTTAATGAAATGAATGTTTTGTATTATTCTCATCAGTTCATGTGTTTGGATGATAATTTGTAAATGCTGCAATGAGTAAACACTGAGAAACTTTTTCATAACTATAATTATTATACATGTAAGTAATTTTTCTATAGCAAAGTCACTGAATACTTTGAGCTTCTTCTGATTTCTATGTCAACAAACAAACAAAACAACCCTTGAATTGACTTACATCAGAATATATTTTAATGTTCTCTAGTGATAACTAGATTAAATCATCTTCAGTTTTATTGAAAGCAATGCACTGCTAAGTACCTGTCCTGCACATTGATTTGTTACACAAGTTTTCATGTGAAATGAAATGAGACACCAATATTTTTGTTTGCTTTTATCCTTTTCCCTTTTTATCCCAATGTTGTTTTCATGAAGAAAAAATGATAAGAGGTCTTGAAAAGAGAACCAGATTCATGTTTTTCTGTTTTAAGAAAACCCCTTCTTTTAATCACTCTAATTAAGTGATTCTTCTTATTATTGAGCAATCCTTTATTTTCTAATGAATGTACATTTCTCTTTCATGTTTCTGATTTTCTCTTGGAGTTTTTTTTTTTTGTGTGTTTGTATCGACTCCCCTTCCTGCATGTGTTTGCATACACATAGTTGAGGACTATGTTTTATAATTCATAACACTTTCTATTATTTTCTGTAATTTTTATAATTACCCATTTCTCTTTGTGAGTGGTCATTGCTATAAACATAGTTTGCTCCTTGGTATTATATTAATGCTCTTATCTTCTCATAATTCTAAAAGTCTTTAGGCAAATTTTCAGTTCAAGCCCTAAGTGAGTACATTAAGAATAAAAGTATTCTTGTGATTAAGGATGATTATATTTTATTTTTAGTATCAAAGATGGAGATAAAATAGGTTTATTTTTGTCTAAATGCATATGCCTTAGAGAGACGCAAGTTCAATTTATTGTAATAAAATCTAAATCAAATTGTACTGCTGCCAATCATTTTCCAAACACCTAGTAGAGAGGAGTGGGGAGTGTGGCCTAGTTCAGTGGAGAGGGTTAGTGAATACACCAAGGATCCATAGAGATGTACAGTAACAAACATTCTTATTTGCTGTTTTCGGGTCTAAATCTGTATAATTTTTAAAGGAAAATTTGATATTGTTTATAATTGAAATTCTGTATACCATTTATTCTACATAAATATTCTATACTATGTGCAGGTGCTTTTGATACAGATCTAGAAACTTGACAGATCATGCTTTTAAAAACTGAGTCTATGTTTTCCACATATAATTGGACATAGGCAGTGTTTGATGGTAGCAAAGAAGTTCAACAATCTAATCAGTGTGGAGAGTCTATCATTCTTTGCTGACATCCTTAGAACATCTTGTGTTTTTTTCCCTGTATTTTTTTCATCATATTTTCGATAAGTTGGACTCAACCTCAGGAACCAAGTCTACATTCCAAGAGGAAAGGAGTAGAAAGCGACAGCAGCAGTGCACACTCTCTTCACACTTGTCACTTATTAGAAAGTCAGGTCTCTTTGAGAAGCCCCTCTACCTACCCACAGATTTGATATTGTCTATTTGTTTATGAACGAATTCCTCTAAATATGAATGATGATAGGAAGGAATGAGGCTTTCAGTACTCAATTGACACTTTCATAATCAATGCTGAAATACATGTGAAATATGTACAAAATTTGTAGGCATGTAAACTCCATATGGTAAGAGGGAAAAACAGCTAAAAAACCACAAAGTAACTATCAGTATGAGATGAGTTATCATGGCCATGTAAGGCAAGGAAGGAGGAGAATGAAGAAGTAGGAGATGACCCCCATCATACACCTTAGTTTTGTGTGAAGTGTTGAAACAGCTAATCATTCCTCTAGTTGTTATGGTGATAGAAAAGTCTAAACTTCGCCTCATCTTAGTTTAGTTTTAAGACGCACTCTTCTGCTAAACTAAAGACACATTTTAGATCTCAAGACTGCAAGCATCGAAATGATCTCCTAACACTCGAGGAACTGCTCGGTCTGCTGCTGCTGCTAAGTCGCTTCAGTCGTGTCCGACTCTGTGCGACCCCACTGATGGCAGCCCACCAGACTCCCCGATCCCTGGGATTCTCCAGGCAAGAACACTGGAGTGGGTTGCCATTTCCTTCTCCAGTGCATGAAAGTGAAAAGTGAAAGTGAAGTCGCTCAGTTCTGTCCGACTCTTAGCGACCCCATGGACCGCAGCCCACCAGGCTCCTCCATCCATGGGATTTTCCAGGCAAGAGTGGGGTCCCAACTGCTTGGTCTAGAACTTGGTATACAACCCAAAGACTCATTGTCACAAGCTACTACAAATAGGAGGCTGATACCATTAATAAAGCATTAATTCACATACTTCTTACAACATTAATTCTAATACTTCTTATTCTCTCTTCTTCCTTATCCTCAAAATTGTTTTTTTTTGTTGTTGTTTAGATAGGTTTTCTAGGTTGACATGCTTGCATATCTTTTTACTTTCATTCCCTAGTTTTAATCAGCAATATTTATGACTTCAGTATTTATAAACCAAGTAGAACAAAGACATATAATGTTCCATTGCTGCAGTTTTTTAAAAAAATTAAAGCTATTCTCCCCATCTATAAATATTTCAACCCAAACTGAACTAGTCATAGCAAGACAGATTCCTAAGTCCACATTTTAGCATCATAAATTGATGGGAATATGAGTCATGGTCCATTAGGTGTGATTTATGCTTCTCATTAAATATAGCTATAGCAATATTTTTTTCTGAAAAGAACAGTTAATAGTAAACAAGTTCACTGGCAAGAAACTTAGATTCTCCATAAATAACACTTCTATGGAACTTCAGCACTTTTGCTTCTAAAATGCTAATTAGTAGTAGACCCAACTGTGTTATGTGTTGAAATCTCTAACAAACAACTTGTTTAATATTCTTTGTCACAAGCTAAAGCAATGCAAAGAAGTTATAAAAAGCTGTTCAAAGTCTTATTAAAATCCTGAAATCTAAAGAGCCTACGTTTGGGGAAAACAAAAACAAATGTTTTTGAAATAAAACATTTTCCAATTTTTTTAATGAATAACATGATCTGAACATCGTAGGTATTTTTCACAAGGAAAAGGTGACCAACTTTGGAGTCATACTTATCTAATACGGGATATGTTGCTGTTATTCAGAAAATATTAATCATCCTCACCCCCTTTTAGGGGACTATTTTATTTTCCCACCCTGTGAACATCGCATTTGGCTATGTGATTCACTTTGGCTAAAACAATATTAGAGGGTATGACATATGAGCACATCCAAACAGAAGCGTTATCTGTGCTTGCATGGATTGGTTAGTGCAGGTTGCTCAGATGGTAAAGAATTTGCCTGCAAAGCAACAACTCACTCAAGTATTCTTGCCTGGAGAATCCCATAGACAGAGGAGCCTGGCGGACTACAGTCCATGTGGTCACAGAACTGGACACGACTGAGCAACTAACACTTTTGTTTCTTTCTTTTATGCCCTTGTCCACAGATGAGAGAATTTCATATCCCAGACAGGGTATCTTTGAGCTTAGATGTAAACATATTTAGATCCAAGCTGCATTTTGGAGGTAAATCTTACTGAACCCACTACAGTTGAGCAGAGTCAAGCAGAGACACAGTTCATTCATATAGCCATGGACACAAAATGAGAAGTTTTGCCTTTAAGTCACTTATTTCCCCTGCTATTTGCTATTAAACATTGCTACAGCCAAAAGATAAGTTATACAAATAGTTAGCAACCCAGGTTGATGAATAATGAATAGTCAATATCACTCTTTAAAATTTGTTGTTCACTAGTAAAACATATTGTAGTTACTTTTGTGTAAACATCTCTGTGATATATACAAATATATGTATATTCCAAAATATGTATATATGAACTATAATTTTATTGTACTACATTTTAAATATCAAACTACCGCACAATTGCACTCATCTCACATGTTAGTAAAGTAATGCTCAAAATTCTGCAAGCCAGGCTTCAGCAATACATGAACTGTGAACTCCCTGATGTTCAAGCTGGTTTTAGAAAAGGCAGAGGAACCAGAGGTCAAAGTGGCAACATCTGCTGGATCATGGAAAAAGCAAGAGAGTTCCAGAAAAACATCTATTTCATCCTATAGAAGACTGAGAATTAGCATGACTTCTGTTCTCATGAGCACGCCTGGGTTTTTAATAGGATTGCCTCCCTAATTAATGGCTATTTTCCTCTTTTGAATTCTATTGCTTTTTCTTAAACATGCATTTAGAACTCTTCTATATAACTCTGCAGTCAAAATAAGATCAGTGTGTGTGTGTATACTTACATGTTTGTCATGCTTTATGATTTTTAAAAAACACAATTATGCAAGACCATATCCATGGAAAAGAAATACAAAAAAGCAAAATGACTGTCTGCGCAGGCCTTAAAAATAGCTGTGAAAAGAAGAGAAGCAAAAAGCAAAGGAGAAAAAGAAAGATATAAGTGTCTGAATGCAGAGTTCCAAAGAATAGCAAGAAGAGATAAGAAAGCCTTCGTCAGCGATCAATGCAAAGAAATAGAGGAAAACAACAGAATGGGAAAGACTAGAGATCTGTTAAAAAAAATTTGAGATAACAAGGGAACATTTCATGCAAAGATGGGCTTGATAAAGGACAGAAATGGTATGGACCTAACAGAAGCAGAAGATATTAAGAAGAGGTGGCAAGAATACATGGAAGAACTGTACAAAAAAGATCTTCACAACCCAGATAATCATGATAATGTGATCACAAATCTAGAGCCAGACATCTTGGAATGTGAAGTCAAGTTGGCCTTAGAAATCACCACTGTGAATGAAGCTAGTGGAGGTGATAGCATTCCAGTTGAGCTGTTACAAATCCTGAAAGATGATGCTGTGAAAGCACTGCACTCAATATGCCAGCAAATTTGGAAAACTCAGCAGTGGCCACAGGACTGGAAAAGGTCAGTTTTCATCCCAATCCCAAAGAAAGGCAATGCAAAAGAATGTTCAAACTACCGCACAGTTGCACTCATCTCACATGTTAGTAAAGTAATGCTCAAAATTCTGCAAGCCAGGCTTCAGCAATACATGAACTGTGAACTCCCTGATGTTCAAGCTGGTTTTAGAAAAGGCAGAGGAACCAGAGATCAAAGTGCCAACATCCGCTGGATCATGGAAAAAGCAAGAGAGTTCCAGAAAAACATCTATTTCTGCTTTATTGACTATGCCAAAGCCTTTGACTGTGTGGATCACAATAAACTGTGGAAAATTCTGAAAGAGATGGGAATACCAGACCACCTAACCTGCCTCTTGAGAAATCTGTATGCAGGTCAGGAAGCAACAGTTAGAACTGGACATGGAACAACAGACTGGTTCCAAATAGGAAAAGGAGTACGTCAAGGCTGTATATTGTCACCCTGCTTATTTAACTTATATGCAGAGTACATCATGAGAAACGCTGGACTGGAAGAAACACAAGCTGGAATCAAGATTGCCGGGAGAAATATCAATAACCTCAGATATGCAGATGACACCACCCTTATGGCAGAAAGTGAAGAGGAACTAAAAAGCCTCTTGATGAAAGTGAAAGAGGAGAGTGAAAAAGTTGGCTTAAAGCTCAACATTCAGAAAACGAAGATCATGGCATCCGGTCCCATCACTTCATGGGAAATAGATGGGGAAACAGTGGAAACAGTGTCAGACTTTATTTTGGGGGGCTCCAAAATCACTGCAGATGGTGACTGCAGCCATGAAATTAAAAGACGCTTACTCCTTGGAAGAAAAGATATGACCAACCTAGATAGTATATTCAAAGGCAGAGACTTTGCCGACTAAGGTCCATCTAGTCAAGGCTATGGTTTTTCCTGTGGTCATGTATGGATGTAAGAGTTGGACTGTGAAGAAGGTTGAGCGCCGAAGAATTGATGCTTTTGAACTGTGTTGTTGGAGAAGACTCTTGAGAGTCCCTTGGACTGCAAGGAGATCCAACCAGTCCATTCTGAAGGAGATCAGCCCTGGAATTTCTTTGGAAGGAATGATGCTAAAGCTGAAACTCCAGTACTTTGGCCACCTCAAGCGAAGAGTTGACTCATTGGAAAAGACTCTGATGCTGGGAGGGACTGGGGGCAGGAGGAGAAGGGGACGACCGAGGATGAGATGGCTGGATGGCATCACAGACTCGATGGACCTGAGTCTGAGTGAACTCTGGGAGATGGTGATGGACAGGGAGGCCTGGCGTGCTGCGATTCATGGGGGCGCAAAGAGTTGGACACGAATGAGCAACTGAACTGAACTGAACTGATGCAAACTTTTATTAATTGAAATAACTACCACCCTTATATGTTTCCCTGACAGCTCAGTTGGTAAGGAATCCACCTGCAATGCAGCCCCATGATGCAAAGAACTGATTCATTTGAAAAGACCCTGATGATGGGAAAAATGGAAGGCGGGAGGAGAAAGGGATGACAGAGGATGAGATGGTTGGATGGCTTCACCGACTCAGTGGACATGAATTTGAGTAAACTCTGGGAGTTGGTGATGGACAGGAAGGCCTTGCCTGCTGCAGTCCATGGGGTCACAAAGAGTCAGGCATGACTGAGCAACTGAGCTGAACTGAACCAACCTTATAATCCAATGATAATACTATTTTAGTTTTTGTTCCCCAAAACATTTTATTTTATCAGCATGGCCTGTTCTCTGATAATTGCCCCTCCCTTATCATAGAATTCAGAAGGCTGGTTCCATTCATGTATTTATTCATTTAGTCATTTGACCTAAAAGTGGAGCATTTCTATGATCCAGGGATAGAATCACTATAGTTAAGCACTATCAGGATATTGATATTTATAGATTTTCATATCATGTGTAATATTAAGAAATATAGACTATCCTCTTGGATTATAATTTTGGAGTTATATCAGTTAACAAAACTATATTTGAGTGTGTACATTGTTTAGTTAAAAACAAAAAATATTAAAAGAGTAGTACATACACATTCATTCATCAAGAGGTAAATACTTTTCAAGTGGCAATGTGTGATGCAGAACTTACAGCAAACAAAATAATATCTTCATATAACTTTTATCCAAATGATAGAACATATATGTGTTTTATATACACACATATATGTGCAAATATGTATAAACATATGTATGTATACCTTATATATACTATTAAATAATAATAAATACTATTACAAAGCAAAACCTGACAATGACTGTCAGTTCAGTTCAGGCTCTCAGTCGTGTCCAACTCTTTGCGACCCCATGAACCACAGAACGCCAGGCTTCCCTGTCCATCATGAACTCACAGAGTCCACCCAAACTCATGTCCATTGAGTGGGTGATGCCATCCAACCATCTCATCCTCTGTCGTCCCCTTCTCCTTGTATAAACATATGTATGTATACCTTATATATACTATTAAATAATAATAAATACTATTACAAAGCAAAACCTGACAATGACTGTCAGTTCAGTTCAGGCTCTCAGTCGTGTCCAACTCTTTGCGACCCCATGAACCACAGAACGCCAGGCTTCCCTGTCCATCATGAACTCACAGAGTCCACCCAAACTCATGTCCATTGAGTGGGTGATGCCATCCAACCATCTCATCCTCTGTCGTCCCCTTCTCCTCCTGCCCCCAATCCCTCCCAGCATCAGGGTCTTTTCCAGTGAGTCAGCTCTTTGCATCAGGTGGCCAAAATGGACAGAGTGGCAAAGGTGGACAAAGACTGCTTCTGCTGCTTCTAAGTCGCTTCAGTCGTGTCTGACTCTGTGCGACCCCATAGACAGCAGTCCACCAGGCTCCGCCGTCCCTGGGATTCTCCAGGCAAGAACACTGGAGTGGGTTGCCATTTCCTTCTCCAAAGACTATAGAGGTGTTGAAAAATTCAGTGAACTTGAAAATATGTGTAAAACACAGTAAACATTAAATAATGATTAATGATGGAGGATTAAATGTTATAACAATTATTGATTGCAGGTTAGATGTAGAGAAAACCAAAAATTGAGAAAAGATAATATTTAAAGAAATAATGACTAGAACTTATGAAAGATACAAATCCAAATAAATCATTTGTAAAAAAAAAATTTCAGCAGGATAAATGAATAGGAATTCATATGAATATTATTCATATGAATATGAGTGGCAGAGAAAGAAAAAGGTCTTTAAAACAGGCTGAACAGCAACAATAACAAAGAATTAGTTACATGAAAACAATAGACAAATAGAAATAATAGAAATTTTAACAACAAAACTATAATTTAAATGAAGTGAAATAATATCTAGCTGACAAACTAGAATGCTGAACTCAGAAAATAAAACATTACAAATGAGAGGAAAATAAAAATAAAAGTGTGGAAGGCATATTTTTTCATGTTTAGAAGAAAATATAATATCTTAGATGCAAAATCATTAACCAAAAATATTGGATAGGGAAATTTCCAGAACTCAAACAGGTCATGGAGATATAAGCGTGAGTCAGCCAAGGTTGTGGGTGGAGATTCTTGTTGATCACATGAGGCATTCAATAGAGAGAGCACATACACATATCACAATTTAGCAGCATAGCTAAACCATTCCTAGATTAATGTTAGGGCAGGGTTAGATCTGGAGTAGCTTTATTATAGTGGCAATTTTCTGCTATGTGTCATGAAGCTATGCATCCATTGTTCATTATTTTGCAAATATGTAAAGGAATTCTGCAGATTTTGAGAGCTCTTTTCCCTTATAGCTTCCAGTGTGGGGGAACACTGTCTCACAATTTCCAGCCCCCTCAGCCAGCTTTAGCTCTGATCTGTTTCGTTATCGCAACAGCACCACTACACTGGAATCCTCCTCCTTGCACCATAGTCAGAATGTATTTATATGGAAAAAACCAGGGCAGTCACTAAGCTCACCTCAACTGTCATCTTCCTCCCAGAGTTCAGCTTCTGAAGGGACTGCTATTCAGTGTTCAAAACTACTGTTTCATATATTTCATCTAGTTTTCTATTTGTTTTTGGTGGGAGAAACATAATTTCCAGAATAATGATCACCTCTGAAGAAAAAATGTAAGGTGAGTTTTACACAGTAGGTATAATAGTAATTTGATAATGGGTTTATTCCTATCTCATACTCACAAATGCACATACTACCTTTAATCAATTATTAAAAAAAAACTGAAGGAACAGAGATAGGAAAACAAGTTAGATGATACCTATAATATGGGTAAGATAATATTAATTTGGACAGTCTAACAAAGTTGGAGAAGGTACAGTCATTAGTTTCAAGATTACTTTGAAGGCAGAGTTTCAGGACTGGCTAATGGCTTAGTCCTAGGATATGGAGAAAGAATTTAGAGAAAGAAAACTGCCAAGTTTTCTACCCCTGAGAAATCGTGTTAATGTTTGTGCTTTGGCAAAGATGTGAAAAACTGAGCTATGAGCTGATCTGAAAAGGAAATTTATCATTCGTAAGTTTGACATTGTAAATTTGAGTTGCCCATGAGACTTCAAAATAGAGATATAGTAGAGCAACCCACTCTGTGTTCTTGCCTGGAGAATTCCAGGGATGGGGGAGCCTGGTGGGCTGCCGTCTATGGGGTCTCACAGAGTCGGACACGACTGAAGTGACTTAGCAGCAGCAGCAGAGCTATTTCAGGGGGCTTCCTTCCCCTGGAAAAGGAAATTGCAACATACTCCAGTACTCTTGCCTGGAAAATTTTATGGACAGAGGAATTTGGCAGTGTATAATCCATGGGGTTGCAAAGAGTTGAATGTGATTGAGCATACACACACACACAAGCACATTTCATGAGAGAGTTCAGGATAAAACATTAATTTGGATGTTATCTGTGCATATATGAGATTTAAATCTGTACACTTAGATAAGATCTAAGTTCAGTTCAGTTCAGTGGCTCAGGCCTGTCCGATTCTTTGCCACCCCATGCACGCCAGGGGACGTGCTTGCGAATCGCAGCTCGCAGGGCTCCCTCTCCATCACCAACTCCCAGAGTTCACTCAGACTCACGTCCATTGTGTCTGTGATGCCATCCAGCCATCTCATCCTTGGTCGTCCCCTTCTCCTCCTGCCCACAATCCCTCCCAGCATCAGAGTCTTTTCCGAGGAGTTAATTCTTCGCATGAGGTGGCCAAAGTACTGGAGTTTCAGCTTTACCATCATTCCTTCCAAAGAAATTCCAGGGCTGATCTCCTTCAGAATGGACTGGTTGGATCTCCTTGCAGTCCAAGGGACTCTCAAGAGTCTTCTCCAACACCACAGTTCAAAAGCATCAATTCTTCGGCGCTCAGCCTTCTTCACAGTCCAACTTTCACATCCATACATGACTACTGGAAAAACCATAGCCTTGACTAGACGGACCTTAGTCGGCAAAGTAATGTCTCTGCTTTTGAATATGCTATCTAGGTTGGTCATAACTTTTCTTCCAAGGAGTAAGCGTCTTTCAATTTCATGGCTGCAGTCACCATCTGTAGTGATTTTGGTTAACTACTGGAAAAACTATAGCCTTGACTAGACAGACCTTAGTCGGCAAAGTAATGTCTCTGCTTTTGAATATACTATCTAGGTTGGTCATAACTTTTCTTCCAAGGAGTAAGTGTCTTTTAATTTCATGGCTGCAGTCACCATCTGCAGTGATTTTGGAGCCCAAATGGGACTTTTTAATATATTTTGATATATTGATACATTATTAGCAGGCTTAACTAAGTTATATATGCAGTTATATGCAACTTGAGTTTTAGTTGTGCGTATTTGAATCTGTATATTAAAATTTTTTAAATGTGTGCTGCTTGCTCTATTGCAGTGTTTATTCATCTGCCTCCCCAGCAGCCTCTGAGGACTCTAAAAACAGCAACTCAGTTTTGTCTTTATCGTCTATTTGGTTTTTAATCGAAATAATTGCAAAAATGAGGGGTAGTTTGGGGATATTCGGATGGTCTGTCGGAGACTGTGCTACTGAGCCGGTTGGGCTGTGGCAGCTGAAGTCCTCCAGGCGCACCAGAGAGATGTGCCGGGCGCATTGCTAGAGAGACAGAGCCGGCTCGGCCCCAGCCCGGAGTCCTGACGGCAGGAAGTGGGGGCACGCCCACCAGGCGAGGAAGCTGGCTTTTCCGGACTGAAGAGCTGGGCCTCCAGTCTACGGTGGGGTTTTTCACTGGGTCAGTTAACGTCTTTGTTGTGCTTGTTCCTTGCACTTTTGGTCTGTTAGCAGTTAAGACAGTCATTCACCCAGTGCCCCCTGTATTCCAAGTGCTGGGGTACGATCGCAGTAAGATACGTTCTGGGCCCGCGGGACGTCCTGGCATCCCAGTACATCTCCGTGCATTCAGCAGGACATCCACCAGTATTTGTTGAATACCAGGTACGCCGGCAAAGATAAGACCCTGTCCTCAAGAAGCAAGGGGTGATGGTCGTGATGGGGGCTGTGACCTGTGAATTGGAGAGTGAAGCGAGTTGGTGAGGCAGGCTTGGGCTTACTTTTCCATGGGAACACCCTCCGCCTGAGTGGCTCAGAGGACAAGATTGTAAGTTAGGTTTGGGGGTGGCTCGTGGCCACTGCTGAGTTTTCCAAATTTGCTGGCATATTGAGTGCAGCGCTTTCACAGCATCATCTTTCAGGATTTGAAATAGCTCAACTGGAATACCATCACCTCCACTAGCTTTGTTTGTAGTGATGCTTTCTAAGGCCCACTTGACTTCACATTCCAGCATGTCTGGCTCTAGATGAGTGATCACACCATCGTGATTATCCAGGTTGTAAAGATCTTTTTTTGTACAGTTCTTCTGTGTATTCTTGCCACCTCTTCTTACTATCTTCTGCTTCTGTTAGGTCCATACCATTTCTGTCCTTTATCGAGCCCATCTTTGCATGAAATGTTGCCTTGGTATCTCTAATTTTCTTGAAGAGATCTCTAGTCTTTCCCATTCTGTTGTTTTGCTCTATTTACTTGCATTGATCGCTGATGAAGGCTTTCTTATCTCTTCTTGCTATTCGTTGGAACTCTGCATTCAGATGCTTATATCTTTCCTTTTCTCCTTTGCTTTTCGCTTCTCTTCTTTTCACAGCTATTTGTAAGGCCTCACCAGACAGCCATTTGGCTTTTTTGCATTTCTTTTCCATGGGGATGGTCTTCATCCCTGTCTCCTGTACAATGTCAAGAACCTCACTCCATAGTTCATCAGGCACTCTATCTATCAGATCTAGGCCCTTAAATCTATTTCTCACTTCCAGTGTATAATCATAAGGAATTTGATTTAGGTCATACCTGAATGGTCTAGCGGTTTTCCCTGCTTTCTTCAATTTGAGTCTGATTTTGATAATAAGGAATTCATGATCTGAGCCACAGTCAGCTCCTGGTCTTGATTTTGTTGACTATATAGAGCTTCTCCATCTTTGGCTGCAAAGAATATAATCCATCTGATTTCGGTGTTGACCATCTGGTGATGTCCATGTGTAGTGTCTTCTCTTGTGTTGTTGGAAGAGGGTGTTTGCTGTGACCAGTGCATTTTCTTGACAAAACTCTATTAGTCTTTGCCCTGCTTCATTCTGCAATTCAAGGCCAAATTTTCCTGTTCCTCCAGGTGTTTCTTGACTTCCTACATTTGCATTAGAGTCCCCTATAATGAAAAGGACATCTTTTTTAGGTGTTAGTTCTAAAAGATCTAAGGAATAAGAATAATTAGAGCAGAAAATGTATGTCGCCAGACAGATAGAGTTTCTTGTCCATACGGCGAGAGTTTCAGGAAGGGGTAAGAAAAGGAAACTGGGGAAGCACAGAGGACATACAAAAGAAAAATTAGAACGAGGATATTAGATGTTTAAAGAGAAAAAAGAAATGAGTGTTAAATACTCATTTTAGAAAATGCACAGTAAGGAAAGATTAAGAAACTAAACTAGTCTCCACTCTGTCAGCCAATTTTCACGCATGTGTGTGTCCATGCTCAGTGAGGCCGACTCTTTGCCCACCAGGCTACTCTGTCCATAGGATTCTCCAGGCAAGAATATTGGAGTGGGTTGCCATGCCCCCCTCCAGGGGATCCTTCCCACCCAGGGATCAAACCCCAGTCTCCTGCATCTCTTTCATTGCAGATGGATGCTTTACTGCTGAGCCACCAGGGAAGCCCCCAGTCAATTTGGCCTGTCAAAAAAAAAAAAAAAGAGTGAAAGAAAAAGGAGGAAAAAAAGCCTAAATAAGACATTTGACTAAAGTGTCAAAGCTGTTTATATGTGGTGATAAGACCAAAAATTTGGAAATCATGCAATTTATTATGTATATTAGAGTTTAATTTTGTGAACATAACAATTTATTGCTGATGGTGCTTAAATGTATTTATTTATCATCTGAAGCTTTGTAAAGAAGCCAATTATTCACAGAGACAGGCTCAGTGTATTATTATATAACTCGTCCATTGTAATGTAACTTTGTAAAATGGAGCTGATGATTCAGGTTGCCAACTTATTCACTAGCATAAAATTTGTTTCCTTTGGTAGTGCTAATAATAGCAAAACAACTCTCCTAGGGAGACAAACAGATTGTGCACAGTAGTTTACTTCTGCTGCTATTAAAGGATGCTACAAAAACAATTATCTCCTACCTGAAATATCCTAAAGGAAAAATCATCTGGTGATAAATATTTTAATTTTGGGGTCTGAAGTAACATTCTGTTCTCTTTTATGTACAGACATATATGGTTCCCTCTGTCAAGAGCCTCTTTATTTTAGGGGGAACTGTGACTAAAATTTGTTAATTTACAGTCCTTTTAATGGTCACCTTCATGCCTACTTGAAATGTTTATCACCAAGAACATTAAGAGGACATTGACCTGAGCAAGTAGAAAGTTCCTTTCATTCATAACAGCCTTCAGTCACTGTGACTAAAGGTCAGCTTTACAGCATTTGTAATTAGATTTTTTTCTGTTTTAAAATATGCTTAAAGATATCATCACACAAAGAATTAAAAATCAAAAGGGAAATAAAATTTATACTTATACATTTGTTAAATGAAATGGACAATTTTTAAAGACAAAAACAAAAACGGAAATAAAAAAGATAGTGCCAATGCATGAAAGAAACTGAAATCATAATCAAAACCTTTTCATAATGAAAATTCCATATGAAATGATCTTGCTGGAGGGTTTTGTAAAACATTTAAGGAGAAACCATACAGATCTCACCCAATAATCTTTCAAAATAAGAGAAGGTTAAAATCTGTTGTATAATAGCAGCAGAAACCTAACCTTCAAACCTGAGAAATATAAGAAAATACAATCAATTTCCTCATAATTGTAGACAGAAACATTGTTAAAATTAATATTGAGTTGAACCCAGTCGTGTATAAAATAATAATATATTGTGTAAAAGAGTAGTTTTACCATAGCTGTAGTATTAATATTTGAAATTAATTCAATTAATGCACCACATTATTACAGAATAAATGAAAAACACGTGATTATATTGATGTGTAGAATAAAAATTAATAAAATTTAGCATCCACTCATAATCTAACTGATAACTGTCTTAAAAATGTGAACAGTGTCATACACATGGGAGAAATAGGAAAGCATCTCTGGTGAAGTCAGGGAAGACACCGTGGCCACACCAGTGGAAACTGGTGCTGGTTCATATGTAAGTTGCTACAGAGGCAGCTCAAGGGGACGTATCTTACCAGAGTCACTGAAAGAGTTCCTGGTGAAAGGTGACAGTAGATGCTGCTGGCTGCCAAGCATCAGAGGAGCCAGCAAACCGTTATCCAAATTGCAGGAGGCTGGCAATAGCAAACCTCCCACACAGTAAGAGCCTTGTATTGGATTTTTAGTCTATCACATTCCAACTTCTCCATGATTTTCTAAAGCATCTTATGCCACACATTGTTCTGTAGCAATCCCATGTTATGGTATGAGTCCATGAAAGATGTCATCATGCACGAAATTAGGCAATTATAAATCCTCATGACAAATTCCATTTTTTTCCACCAGCTGCAATGCCCAGTAATAAGTAAAGATATGAGTCAAGTTCTTGGATAGAAATCTTAAATATGAGATATTCAACCATCCTTCTATTTTTATATGGAATGGATCCAAAGAGTGCTTCTGAGAGTCTCAGTATATCATATAGGTACCATATGTATAAAAATCTGCAAAATAGCTACCTGGCTTAATTTGTTAATTAAGACAATGGTGCAAAATACTCTGACTAGAAGACTTGCCAAAACAGAATTTTATCTGCTGTTCCTGCATTCTCTAGGTCTGTCTTTACTTTTTACTAGTCAATTTATTATTACCCTCAGTTCAGTTCAGTCACTCAGTCGTGTCCAACTCTTTGCGACCCCATGAATCACAGTATGCCAGGCCTCCCTGTCCATCACGAACTCCCAGAGTTCACTCAGACTCACGTCCATCAAGTCAGTGATGCCATCCAGCCATCTCATCCTTGGTCATCCCCTTCTTCTCCTGCCCCCAATCCCTCCCAGCATCAGAGTCTTTTCCAATGAGTCAACTCTTCGCACGAGGTGGCCAAAGTACTGGAGTTTCAGCTTTAGCATCATTCCTTCCAAGGAAATCCCAGGGTTGATCTCCCTCAGAATGGACTGGTTGGATCTCCTTGCAGTCCAAGGGACTCTCAAGAGTCTTCTCCAACACCACAGTTCAAAAGCATCGATTCTTTGGTGCTCAGCCTTCTTCACAGTCCAACTCTCACATCCATACATGACCACTGGAAAAACCATAGCCTTGACTAGATGGACCTTAGTCGGCAAAGTAATGTCTCTGCTTTTGAAAATACTATCCAGGTTGGTCATAACTTTTCTTCCAAGGAGAAACCTAGGATTATTACCGTAATCCTCTATTAATGTTAACAGTTCTGTTTCTTTTTTTTTTAGATCGGGGCCTGAAGGCCTATGCACATTTTTTTTTAACTTTTAATTTTGTATTGTGGTACATCCGATTAACAATATTGTGATGGTTTTAGGTGACAGTGAAGGGACTCAGTCATACATATACATGTATCCAGGTTGCCACATAACACCCAGCAGAGTTCAATGTGCTATACAGTAGGTCCTTTTGGTTATCCATTTTAATTATAGCAGTGTGTACATGTCCATCTCAAAATCTTTAACTATCCCTTCCTCATGAAATCCTCCCTGATAACCATAAGTTTAGGGAATTCCCAAGTGGCACTAGTGGTAAAGAACCTGCCTGCCAGTGCAGGAGACTTAAGAAATGTCAGAAAGATCCCCTGGAGAAGGGGATGGCTACCCATTCTAGTATTCTTGCCTGGAGAATTACATGAACAGGGGAGCCTGTTGGGCTACAGTCCATGGGGTCACAAAGAGTGGGACGTGACTGAGCACCTTATACTTTCACTCACTTCACTTTCAGTGGAAACAAACTACACAGTGATTTGAATAGAGGAAGTTTAATACAGAACAAGAGCAAGAAGGAGAAATGTTGTACTACATCCCTTACATGTGGAATCTGAAAAGAAATAATACAAATGAACTTATCTACAAAACAGAAAGAGACTACAGAGAACAAACTTATGGTTGCCTGCCTGCTAAGTTGCTTCACTCGTATGAAATCCTCTCTTCAATTCATTGAGAAGCTTGTTTCAACTGAAAATGAAGTGAGTTAAAGTGTTAGTCACTCAGCCATGTCCGACTCTTTGTAACCCCATGGACCATAGCCCACCAGGCTCCTCTGTCCATGGAATTCTCCAGGCAAGAATACTGGAGTGAACTGTCATTTCCTTCTCCAGGGGATCTTCCCGACCCAGGGATCAAAGCAGGTCTCCTGTATTGCAGGAAGATTCTTTACCATCTGATCCACCAAGAAATTCAACTGGACCATAAGTAGTAAATTGCCTGAGTGCCTTGTACCCATAGAAACTCAGCTAACATTAGTTGAACAAGCAAATGGATGAAAGCAGAATGTTTACTAATTTTCAAAATCACCAGTGGAGGGACTAGGGGAAAACAACAAAAACCTCTTGGGCATAATTAGAGATGGCTCATAAACAGTTTGGCCAGTGTGGCATGTTGCACAAATTTAGTAGCTATTTCTGAACAGAATCAGGGAAAGCAGAGACTGATAACATCATTGGTACTTAATGCTTCTTTTTAGCCAGACTTGGCAATAATCTCAGTCAATTTGTGAGCAGAACTGCTACCAGTTGAAAACCTGGCATGAAAAGTTATACCTTGGGAAGGGTCATCTGTAGTTCTGAAATAAAACCATTATTACAATGTAGTCACTGAAACTGACCTGGCAGGGGGAAATGCTTATTTGCCCATACCCAACAAATTATTTTTGAATAAGTTGTTATTTATTTTTCCACTTCTGTGCAATCTGAAGCACAATCTCAACTGCTGTTGATAATTTTGAAGCATCCAGTTAGTTGGCTGACTACAAAAGAGTTATCTGGGCATCTAGAGGCCCCCTGATATTTCTAGATGTACTGAGGCTGCTGTATGCTCATTGGCCCCAGGCTTATCGAGAGAGAGAGAGAGAGATCTCTAATTCTTGCAGTGCCAATGCTTTGCCATTAGGTGTTATTTTGCAGCAACATACATATTGAAAGCTCTGTCTGTAGCTGTATTGAACATTGGTTGATCAAGTTATATCTCCTAGTTTGTTTCTAAATATTTAGGGGTGAAATTTCTCAGGATCAACAACAAAAAACAAAAGGAAAAGATAAGAGACCAATGTACTGTATATTTTTAAGAAAGTAGATAAAGTTTCTCAACATATTAAAAAATAATGACAATAATATTTAAAATTATATGATCATCATAGAACAAATCAAAAAGTGTAACAAAGGCGTGTTTAAAGTTGGCTAGGCCTAAACTTTGAAACTACTGACTATTTTTATGTCTTTTCCTTTACTTTTACAGATGTATGTTAGGTTTCTGTTATAAGGAGTGCTGTCTTCCATTGCCTTAGGACATTACTAATAAACAGTTCAATATGAGATACAATATCTGACAGTTAACATTTCCTAAGAAAGAGTCTAAAAGGAACAAATAAAAGGCTTTAAGGGTGTACAAAAAAAGAGAGTTCAGAGACTAGGAAGGTGAGGCTATAGAGGAAAAGAAAATGACTGGATGTATCTGTTAACCCCTCTCCCCCCTTTGGGACCCATAAGTTTGATATTTATGTCTGTGAGTCTGTTTCAGTTTTGTAAAAAAGTTAATGTATATCAGTTGTTTTTAGACTTTCACATCTATGATATATTTGTCTATGTCCTACTTCACTTAGTATGATAATCTCCAGGTCCATCCATAAAGCTGCAAATGGCATTATTTCATTCTTTTTATAGCTCAAGGAATTATATTCAATACCTTGTTATAAGCTATAATGGAAAATAATCTGAAAAATTATACACACACACATATCTGAATCACTTTGCTGTACATTGGAAACTAACACATCATTGTAAATCAACTATACTTTAAGAAAATGATTTCCAGTGTTTTCAGGAATCTCCACACTGTTCTCCATAGTGGCTGTACTAGTTTGCATTCCCACCAACGGTGTAAGAGGGTTCCCTTTTCTCCATACCGTCTCCAGCATTTATTGCTTGTAGACTTTTGGATCGCAGCCATTCTGACTGGTCTGAAATGGTACCTCATTGTGGTTTTGATTTGCATTTCTCTGATAATGAGTGATGTTGAGCATCTTTTCATATGTTTGTTAGCCATCTGTATGTCTTTTTTGGAGAAATGTCTGTTTAATTCTTTGGCCCATTTTTTGTTTGGGCCATTTACTTTTCTGGAATTGAGCTGCAGGAGTTGCTTGTATATTTTTGAGATTAGTTGTTTGTCAGTTGCTTCATTTGCTATTATTGTCTTCCATTCTGAAGGCTGTCTTTTCACCTTGCTTATAGTTTCCTTTGTTGTGCAGAAGCTTGTAATTTTAATTAGGTCCCATTTGTTTATTTTTGCTTTCATTTCCAATATTCTGGGAGGTGGGTCATAGAGGATCCTGCTGTGGTTTATGTCGGAGAGTGTTTTGCCTATATTTTCCTCTAGGACTTTTATAGTTTTTGGTCTTACGTTTAGATTTTTAATCCATTTTGAGTTTCTTTTTGTGTATGGTGTTAGAAAGTGTTCTAGTTTCATTCTTTTACAAGTGGTTGACCAGTTTTCCCAGCACCAACTGTTAAAGAGATTGTCTTTTCTCCACTGTATATTTTTGCCTCCTTTGTCAAAGATAAGGTGTCCATATGACCCAGCAATCCCAATGCTGGGAATACACACCAAGGAAACCAGAATAGAAAGAGACACATGTACGCCAATGTTCATCGCAGCGCTGTTTATACTAGCCAGGACAAGGAAGCAACCTAGATGTCCATCAGCAGACAAATGGATAAGAAAACGGTGGTATATATACACAATGGAATATTACTCAGCCATTAAAAAGAATACATTTGAATCAGTTCCAATGACATGGATGAAACTGGAACCTATTATACAGAGTGAAGTAAGCCAGAAAGAAAAACACCAATACAGTATACTAATACATATATATGGAATTTAGAAAGATGGTAACGATAACCCTGTATTCAAGACAGCAAAAGAGACACAGATGTATTGAACAGTCTTTTGGACTCTGTGGGAGAGGGCGAGGGTGGGTGATATGGGAGAATCGCACTGAAACGTGTAAATTATTACATGTGAAATGAATGGCTAGTCCAGGTTTGATGGATGATACAGGGTGCTTGGGGCTGGTGCACTGGGATGACCCTGAGGGATGGGATGGGGAGGGAGGTGGGAGGAGGGTTCAGGATGGGGAACACATGTACACCCATGGTAGATTCAAGTCAATGTATGGAATAAACAAATACAATATTTTAAAGTAAAATAAATAAAACAGATGGAAAAAAAGAATAATAATAAAGAAAATGACTATATGTTTCTTTTTTTAGCTTAATTTTTGATGCTTTTTAAAAAATTTAAATTTATTTATTTTAATTGAAGGCTAATTACTTTACAATATTGTATTGATTTCTAATCGAGAGTTGACATCAAACTGACACCATGGGGTATGCACTGACAAAAAATGCCTAAAATCTATGCATGCTTTTCTTCCTTTTCAAAGATACATATTAGACCCATAGTCACATGAGATATTCTTAAAGATTCTGCAGTAAATTCTTCACTGTTATACGTTGACTCATTGTCTCCTCATTCCCATTAAGGTGGTATATCTGAAATATTTTTCTTCAACAAGGAAAAACCTTTTCCCCAACTCAACCAGAATTTATATAAATTAGAGCAGAGGGCATTTATCATTAAATGTACATTTTGCATTAATTTAGGAGAACACCCAGCTTCCAACACAAGTATCCTTTGAAGGGTTAAAGGGCATAATTTTGATCTTTACTTTTGCATCTACATTATGCTGCTACTGCTGCTAAGTCACTTCAGTCGTGTCTGACTCTGTGCAACCCCATAGACGGCAGCCCATCAGGCTCCCCTGTCCCTGGGGTTCTCCAGGCAAGACCACTGGAGTGGGTTGCCATTTCCTTCTCCAAAGCATGAAAGTGAAAAGTGAAAGTGAAGTGGCTCAGTCGTGTCCATTGCAACCCCATGGACTGCAGCCTACCAGGCTCTTCCGCCCATGGGATTTTCCAGGCAAGAGTACTGGAGTGGGGTGCCATTGCCTTCTCCAATCTAATTATAGAAATGATGAAAGAGTTATTAGGAAAAAGTGATATTACTCAAGATGGCACAAATGTTTATCTTTATCTATTGTATGTAACATATAGATGTGATTTACAGAGGTATGACATAAGGAGCCTGTTAAAATTCTAGTAGCTTCTTAATTATTACTTTCAATTGTGTTTATTAGGTTTCTATTTTCTGATCAATAAAAATATATCAGAAAGATTCCATAGGTTATTGGTTACTCTCTCATATTAAATGTTAAAAACAGTTATGTTTAGAAAGCCAATCTTACTGCTGATTAAATGCTAAGTAAAGAAGGAAATGGCAACCCACTCCAGTACTCTTGCCTGGAGAATCTCATGGACGGAGAAGCCTGGTGGGCTACCGTCCACGGGGTCGCAAAGAGTCAGACATGACTGAGCGACTTAACTTTCACTTAATCCTTCAGGCACATCCAGAGTTGTTTCTTATAGTAGTTGGAGTGGCATTGGCCACTCCTATTTCTCCTCCTACCCCAGCACCCTGCCCAGGAAGAAGGGTATCATGGTCTGATTCTTACATGGTCATCCTCTCTGTTTTGAAATTTGTTACTATTCTGAGCTTGACAGATTGACACTTAGGAAGAACAATAGAGTAGGCAGGTAACTTCATTCATTCTGTTTATCTTTCCTTTGGTGAATTTGGCAAGCTTTGTTTATGTCTCCTCCTAGTGGCCTCAGGCAATAGCACCCAAGTGCTCTTGTCTGGAAAATCCCATGGATGGAGAAGCGTGGTAGGCTGCAGTCCATGGGGTCGCTAAGAGTTGGACAGACTGAGCGACTTCACTTTCAATTTTCACTTTCATGCATTGGAGAAGGAAATGGCAACCCACTCCAGTGTTCTTGCCTGGAGAGTCCCAGGGACGGGGGAGCCTGGTGGACTGCCGTCTATGGGGTCACACAGAGTCGGACATGACCGAAGTGACTTAGCAGTAGCAGCAGTGGCCTCAGACCACAACGTTCATAAATTTTTGGGAGATATGTTCAGCTTTACCCTAGTTCCTGCTTTCTGTGAGGAGCCCTCTAACAAAGGATCACCTTTGTCTCAACATCACTCCAACAGTGGTCCATTGTAAACTATCTTTGGGTATCAAGCCACTTTTCCTGGTGCAGCTGACTCTTAGACAGTCCCATGTCCATCTCTAACTTTCATGTTCAAACATAAAGCCAAAGGAACGACTGAGTGCCTCTCATTTCTTTATTCCTGGTAGAAAAATTCTTAAGAATAAGAATCTTACCATGGATTCTTACTGTTGTCTGCTTAAGCTTCTGTCAAGCCACACTTCCTTAAAAAAAATCACTAAACACCAAATCCAGTAACATGTGTCAAGTTGTACAAAGAGCTTATTTTGTTATTATAATAACTCAAAGGAGATTATGAAGTTCAATGGCCCAGTAAGCTTCTAGTAGGGAAATGAGATACCAGTCTCCTACCTTGCAAGAAGGTCCAGTGTCTATGTCTTTAAATGTGAATCTCTACCTGTAAATTCTTGTCACTCTGCTTGGAGAGGACAGAATGCTACTTTTGTCCCAAATTGGCAGGAAATTATTTTATTTATAACATCAATTTACTCACCAGTAGTAACCCAGATTTCCCCTCTTTTCTCCTTGTCTTTATTTGATTTTGATCAGACATCCTAGTGAGGGTGGAATGGAGTTAGGAGCACGGCTGTAGGAATAAGGGCATTCACTGAGAAAGAGGTTTGGTCTGGTATATAAGCCCTGGAATGTGGTGTCTGACTTCTTCATGAATTAACTTTTTAAAAGTATGGAGCATCTTGTTGTTGTTCATTTGCTCAGTCATGTCCAACTCTTCGTGACCCCATGGACTGAAGCATACCAGGCTTCACTGTCCTTTTCTACCTCCCTGAGTTTGCTCAAACTCACGTCCATTGAGTTGATGGTGCCTTCCAATCATCTCACCTCTGTCAGCCCCTTCTCCTCCTGCCCTCTCTTTCCCGGCATCAGGGTCTAGAATGCACTGTTTATTACTGTGGATCCCAGCACCATTTTGCAGGGCATCAGTGAAATTCTCCACTCAATATCTTGTTGCAGACATGTCACTTCAATGCATGCTATGTTCAGTGTTTTCTGGTGATTTCTACTGTCAATGCTCCCTGCATTGCCTTTCCTATGTTGGTGGGCAGCAGCTTCACTTTACAGGGTTTTTTTTGTTTTTGTTTTTGTTTTTTCCCAGTCAGCTTAGAATTATTATTGATATTCCCAGGGTTTTTTTTTTAATACTTCACATCAAAATTAATGAGCAAGTATTTAAAGCTGTGCCTTCAAAATATCCAGAGGTTGAATATTTCTGACCTGGAACACCTTTGCTCTCCTGGTTTAGGCTATCTTTAACTATCTTCTGAACCAGCTTCCCTGGTGGCTCAGAGGTTAAAGCGTCTGCCTCCAATGCAGGAGACCTGGGTTTGATCCCTGGGTTGGGAAGATCCCCTGGAGAAGGAGATGGCAACCCACTCCAGTATTCTTGTCTGGAGAATCCCATGCAAAGAGTCGGACACGACTGAGCGACTTCACCTTTAACTGTCTTCTGAACTATTTCTGTAGCTTCCTAACCAGCCTGGTTACCGATGCTTTAGCTTTCCATCCTTCACTCAGTTCTCAACAAAGCGGACAGAGCAATTATTTTAAAAGATAAATCTCATATTTCGTTCCACAAATACTTTTAAAAATCCCCCAGTGATTTCCTATATAATTTAGAGTGCATCTAAGGCCTTTAGATCTGTCTCCCTGCTCTCCTTACCTCTTTGCTGTTACTTAAATATGATTGGCACATTCTAGCTTCAGAATTTTTGTTCCTGCCATTCTTCTGCCTGGAAATTCTGTCCCCACAGGTAAATACATGGCTCATTTCCTCAACAACTTGCAATATTATTATTATTATGCAACCATTTCTGACTTCCTTACTTAAATATTTAATTCTGTCTTCTCATCCTCATTTCTATGCCGTATCGTTATTTTTCCTCTATAGAACTGATGATCTCAAGGCTCTCTACTTAGCAAAAGGAATGTTCTCTATTAATGCTTGCTTAATAAACAATCATCAAATTTCAGTGGCAACTAACACTTAGATTTTCTTTTTCATGTATCTGTGGGTCAGCTACAAGTTAGCTCTGGCCTCCTTTTGGTTGCAACTTGTGGTCTGGTCTACTCTGACTTTTTAATTTTGAGGCCTATGTTGAAGAGGCAATGGGTACCTGGAGGGAACTCTTCTCCACAGTGAAAGTCACAAAAGAGGCTGTACTGACTGCACCCACACACATTTGGAGAATCTATTTCCATCGTGCCTACTAACATCACATTGCCCAGAATAACTCTATGATTAAATCCAAAGTCAAGAAATGGACAGGCTCACACTCTACCCATGGAGATAGGAGGGTGTGATTTTTTAAAATAAGTATTGAATGTTATCACATATGTGGAAATAGAATTTTTGTTGTATTTAGCTAGTCTGTATGAGAGCCTAGGTGAACCAGTCAGCTGTAATAGGCAAAAAGACTTGGAAAATTATAGAAGCATTCTAACTTCTAATATATATGTATGTATCAAATTGTTTTCCATTAAATTAGAAAAATATAAGGATTTTCAAGTAGAAAATGAGATTCCATTTTGATGTTGGCCTTGTCACTTAGTGTTAAATGATACATGTGTTTCATATAAGTGAAAGAGAAGGCAAAGGGGAGTCTTCAGCAAGAAAGCTAGTTAAGTGAAGATTTAGAGGAAGGAGAAAAATGAAAGGTTTCCAGGTAGTGTCTAAATTCTCCTTTGATTTCACTTCCCAAAACAATTCAGTCAAAACCCATTTAGTGAGACTGGGTGGCACACACCTTTCCGAAGCCTCAATAGGGGAAAAAGACAGGCCGTATGTTAAGAGTACTTTTATGAATATTTCACCCTGGGTTTTCCTAGTTTCTGCACTGCCTCGTCCTTCTTGTCCCTATTATTTGCCTTACTTCAATATACTTTCTTTTTTTTTTTTTGTATTTATTTATTTTTTTACACGAACTCCCAAACATGAACCCCCCTCCCACCTCCCACCCCACATCATCCCTCCAGATCATCCCCATACACCAGCCCCAAGCGTCCTGCATCCTGCATTGAACATAGACTGGCAATTCATTTCTTACATGATAGTATACAAATTTCAATGCTATTCTCCCAAATCATCCCACCCTCTCCCTCTCCCTCTCCTTCTCCCTCAGAGTTCTATTTGTTGCACTTTTTATTTTATGCATTTTCTGATTCATAGTTTTCCTTTAACCTCCTTTGGAATATAAGAAAATTTACTCTCTTTGTTGTATTTAGCTAGTCTGTATGAGAGCCTAGGTGAACCAGTCAGCTGTAGGGATTCTGAACTCTCCCCTGCTTCTCTTGTTCCTACCATGAATCACCCACACACATGTCATTATTGTTGTTTTAACAATGACATGGCTACATCTCTCCTGAATGTATGGTTTTAAACTTTTCCTTTATCTTTTAGTCTTTGTGGGGTTTGTTTGTTTGTTTGTTTTTTTGTAGTTTATATCCTAAATATACTTTAACCACTAAAGATCTACTAATTAATGTATGAATATAAGAAAATAGTTACCTTTGCTCATAGATCATACAAAAAGGTCAGGTTTACACTATTTAGAGTTACTTGACAGATAGTGAAGCGCACTCATATTCTAATTTTAAGGGGTGATTAATGAAGAATATTTAAGAGGATTTAGGCGATATTATTTCAAGTTAATCTCTGGAAATGGCAACCCACTCCAGTACTCTCGCCTGGAGAATCCCATGGAAGGAGGAGCCTGGTAGGCTATAGTCCATGGGGTCGCAAAGAGTCGGACACGACTGAGAGACTTCACTTCACTTCACTTCTCCAATGTGTAAATTTTTTAGGGGAATGATACATTTTACAACTTCTTCTCCAATTTTGTAAGTTTTATAATAAGGATCAAAGAGAATAAGTTACCTTGCCCTAAAGCCTTGACTCTCAGACTTTCAACTATACTGCTGCTGCTGATGCTGCTGCTAAGTCGCTTCAGTCATGTCCGACTCTGTGTGACCCCATAGACGGGGCCCCACTGCCTCTGGGATTCTACAGGCAAGAACACCGGAGTGAGTTGCCATCTCCTTCTCCAATGCATGAAAGTGAAAAGCAAAAGTGAAGTCGCTCAGTCATCCCCAACTCTTAGCGACCCCATGGACTGGAGCCTACCAGGCTCCTCCATCTATGGGATTTTCCAGGCAAAAGTACTGGGGTGGGGTGCCATTGCCTTCTCCTATACTAGTTATGCTATTAAATATTTTTTCATAAAACATAACACCTGATATTTAGCTTATAAGAAACAATAATTTGATTTTTATTGTCCCTTCTTAAATTACATGATTCTATGAACTTAATTTGTTTATTAAATCCTCTCCTAGACCTTGACTGGATATATCTGCATTTGGCATATGCTTTAATCTCTTTCCTCTCAGATGGGGAATAAGGAAACTCTAAGTCTTTTCCTCTTATATGGAAAATAGATGCACTGAAAATAGCCCAGATTCCATTCCAGGATAGTGCTATTGCTCTACTGCCGGTTTCCCTGGTTAATATTTATGGAGATTTGCTGTACTTGATATCTTTGAAGAGTGTAATATGTAAGTGCATCACTCCTATAGCTTTATATAAAAGAATTCTTATTGATTTTTCTATGTGATGTGGTACCACATTTGTGTCAACTTTCTTCAGTTGCTTTATTTATTTCCTTTCTTCTTTGTCACTTTTCCCAAGTTGGAAAAGCATTTCTCATCTAGGTTGGAAAACCTCTGTAATTGCATTTCTAACCCCTATCACTTGCCTTTACTTCTATTATAATATTCTTTCATTTGTCTTGCCACACATCCTTCACAGCATTTTGGGTGTAGTGCCTCTTAGAAGAACCATTGAATAAATACAAGTCTCAGAAGTTTTTTATCTCAATAGGTAGAAGTGAAGCAAGTATCAATCTCAACTCTCCCACACATTTAGCATCCATTTTGTATGAAGCAAATGAGAGTAGGTATTTTAATAGTTTTATAGAATAGCAAGGTAAACATTCACTTCAACTAAATGTTTTTTCCTGATCAAATGCTAACCAGTGGGATTTCATAAATTTAAATTTTATTCTGATGAGATATTCACAAAACTACAGCTTATAAGATGTTTTCCTTGCAATGCATGAGAATATTTAGCTGTAAGGAAAAGTGACTTCTGCTGCCAGTTAGTAAAAGACCCAGAGACACATCTTACTGTCTCAAAAGCTAGTATGCCAGCATTTATATAGCTCACAGCACAAGCACACTAGAACTTCAAGGAAACAGATAATGTTAGAGAGTGATCAGTACAAACGCTCATGTTGCAGTTAAAAAATATGAAAAGTATAAAAGTGAAACAACATTGAAGTCGCTCAGTCATGTCCGACTCTTTGCAACCCCATGGACTGTAGCCCACCAGGCTCCTCCGTCCATGGGATTCTCCAGGCAAGAATACTGGAGTGGGTTGCCATATATTAGCTGCAAAATAATTTTGAAAACTAGCATTTGTTGAACATATAACACAATTATGCCTTTAGCTTGCATTATACCATTTTATACTGAACTTCCCAGGTGGAACTAGTGGTATAGATACCAGCCTGCCCATGCAGGAGACATATGAGACTCAGGTTCGATCCCTGGGTTGGGAAGATCCCCTGGAGGAGGGCATGACAACCCACTCCAGTATCCTTGCCTGGAGAATCCCATGGACAGAGGGAGCCTGGTGGCCTACTACTGTAGCCCACCAGGCTCCTCCGTCCATGGGATTCTCCAGGCAAGAATACTGGAGTGGGTTGCCATATATTAGCTGCAAAATAATTTTGAAAACTAGCATTTGTTGAACATATAACACAATTATGCCTTTAGCTTGCATTATACCATTTTATACTGAACTTCCCAGGTGGAACTAGTGGTATAGATACCAGCCTGCCCATGCAGGAGACATATGAGACTCAGGTTCGATCCCTGGGTTGGGAAGATCCCCTGGAGGAGGGCATGACAACCCACTCCAGTATCCTTGCCTGGAGAATCCCATGGACAGAGGGAGCCTGGTGGCCTACAGTCCACGAGGTCAAAGAGTTAGACACGACTGAAGCGACTTAGCACAGCACATACCATTTTATACATGGAACAATCCTGGAGGTAAGTGCCATTATTAAAAAAGAATTACACATTAATAGAGAGGAAGAATTAGAAACTTTTTAATCTCAATGGAGGGTTATTTTTAACTCACTACATCCTAATCATAAGTATTTTTAAACATTAAAATATTTTTCCAGTTTCTGTGGATTGTATGAGGCATTTATGCTAAATTAGATGGTAAGAATTTGCCTGCAATGCAGGAGATTTGGATTCGATCCTTGGGTCAGGAAGGTGTCCTGGAGAAGGGAATGGCAACCCCCCTCCCATGTTCTTGCCTGGAGAATTCCATGGACAGAGGAGCCTGGCGGGCTACAGTCCATGAGATCACAAAGAGTTGCACGTGACTGATAGACTATATATATCTAAATAGTATATATCATATTAAAATAAAAATATAAGTATGATTTAATATAGGATTAATTGGCAAATACAAACCAATAAGGTCTAAGTATCCTTTCTAATGAATTTAGTGGAAGAAAATTATTTCAACCATTTCCATTCAATCTTACAAAAAATTTACCCTACACTTAGATCAGGCACAGCCACTCATATTTCTGGTAATTACAATAAAGTTTGTGACTCATCAGTAAGAAAATTATATGAAAAACCCTTCAGTATATTCATGACTGCTGTGTAAACTTCATACCAATGATATTTTAATTAACCATGGAATAATTTGGCAACTGGTAATTTTGGGAGTGTCCAGTATAGATAATTTTGGTTCAGTCAATCAATTATACTGGTTGATTCAACCAAAAGGTCAACTACATTTTTTTTAGTCATTAATCAATTGTTTTAATGTAAACTACATTTTAAAACCCATAGTTAAATTTAATCTAGGGTTCTGTAATGTGTTAGAAAGAGGAAATATAGCAGGTATACATAGGAAATAATATTTCTGAAAATCTAAAACAGAGCATTTAGAGTTAATTTATTTCCGTTGAACTTATTCAAAGAAATACCTATTCTGGTAGTTGTATATCTACTAACTCAAGTTAGCAATAAATAATCATTTTTAAAGGTAAATCGAGAAGATAAAAATGATATTAAATATGATATACTGTGGATAGTAAATACCACTGAAATAATTTAACCTCTATTTGTTCAACAAATAACCTCGGGTTCTCTCTCCTTGGGATTTTTCAGGTAAGAATACTTGAGTGAGTTGCCATTCACTACTCTAAGGCATCTTCCTGACCCAGAGGTTGAACCTATGTCTCTGTGTCTACTGCACTGGCAGGCAGATTCTTTACCACTACACCATCTGGGCAGTTGCCAGGGAGGTACCTGGAAACAGTGTTGTTCTTCCTATTGGTAACAGCCACGTGCCTATGAAAGATTTAACTTTGAGAATGGGCCTTGGCAATTTCTGGATTGATCCTTGCCCATTCCTCTATCCTATTCTTATATTCAAAGAAATATTTCAATATTTTATCTAATGAAGAGAATCTTGAAATAGTGATTTAAGCCTTGTAACCACTTTATACCATTACTTCACTTTTGTTCTCTCAAGTTTTATTAACTTTGCTTTTACTACTCTCTTATTATTTACCTTTTACTTTTTTTTTTTTTAGAGCTTCCATTTTACTTTATTTTACTTTACAGTACTGTATTGGTTTTGGCATACATTGACATGAATCCGTCATGGGTGTACATGAATTCCCAAACATGAACCCCCCCACTCCCACCCCACATCATCCCTCTGGATCATCCCCATACACCAGCCCCAAACATCCTGCATCGAACACAGACTGGCGATTCGTTTCGTACATGATAGTATACATATTTCAATGCTATTCTCCCAAATCATCCCACCCTCTCCCTCTCCCTCAGAGTCCAAAAGTCCGCTCTACACATCTGTGTCTCTTTTGCTGTCTTGCATACAGGGTCCTCATTACCATCTTTCTAAATTCCATATATATGTGTTAGTATACTGTATTGGTGTTTTTCTTTCTGGCTTACTTCACTCTGTATAATCGGTTCCAGTTTCATCCATCTTATTAGAACTGATTCAAATGTATTCTTTTTAATGGCTGAGTAATACTCCATTGTGTATATATACCACAGCTTTCTTATCCATTCATCCGCTGATGGACATCTAGGTTGTTTCCATGTCCTGGCTATTATAAACAGTGCTGCAATGAACATTGGGGTACATGTGTCTCTTTCTATTCTGGTTTCCTCGGTGTGTATGCCCAGCAGTGGGATTGCTGGGTCATAAGGCAGTTCTATTTGCAATTTCTTAAGGAATCTCCACACTGTTCTCCATAGTGGCTGTACTAGTTTGCATTCCCACCAACAGTGTAAAAGGGTTCCCTTTTCTCCACACCCTCTCCAGCATTTATTGCTTGCAGACTTTTGGATCGCAGCCATTCTGACTGGTGTGAAGTGATACCTCATTGTGGTCTTGATTTGCATTTCTCTGATAATGAGTGACGTTGAGCATCTTTTCATGTGTTTGTTAGCCATCCGTATGTCTTCTCTGGAGAAATGTCTATTTAGTTCTTTGGCCCATTTTTTGATTGGGTCGTTTATTTTTCTGGAATTGAGCTGTATAAGTTGCTTGTATTTGAAAAGCATTTAATTAATATTTATCTGCTTCTTCTGCCTTTCAGCCATCTATGTTTCTGATTGTCAATAATCCTATTGTACCAAGGATTAATATCTCAATAGGAATTCCCAGAACTAAAGATAAGGCGGACAGTCACAGAGGACTTTTGTTTTAACCTAGGTTTTAGTTTGTAAGAGAAACACCAATTCATTAAGGTTTTAGAAAGTCTTTACCAATAAGTAAATGAATAGTTTCATTTTACAATTATTAAAGCTAAGAGGTAATCTGACATACACTCTGTCCATAAATTACAGATAAAGTGGTGTCATTTTTGCCAGTCATTGGTTTATTCTTTTCTCTCTCATCATAGAAATAATTTGTAGAGAGAGAAACAGAATAAGAGGAGGAGAGAAAATAACAAAATTAGATCACTATTATTAGCAATCAAATATATGTCCATATATCCAAAAAAATAAAAAGAGAGAGAGATTCCAAGGGAACTGCATACTTGTCAGACAACCTATTCTATGTTGCCTGAAATATTAATAGTCCTTTTCACCATCTCTGCATAGCTGCATTAATTTATAGGTATGTATCAAGCCCACTCAAATTTTATTTATCAAACACTGGCCTATTCTCTAATTTACTGTTCACAATTATTCAAATATTGAAAATTCTTTCCTAATCTGGAATAGTCCCACTCTAATGTGATCTTTTGCTAAAATCTGTTAACTTTCATGCATGCTTTGGTCAAATAAACCAGTTTCACAAAATCTCAAAGAAATGCTTATAATAGACTAATGTTTCCTGGTGAATTTAGTAATTATCAATGCACTTTCAATTACCTACAGCATTTTTCCATTTGAGTAACAGCTTATATTTTACTATTGTTCTTGATTACATTATTTCCCATTTTAAAAATTAGCCTTACGTATAAGCAGAAGAGGCAACTATAAATAAATACAAAAAATAAATAAATTTAAAAAATAAATAAATAAAACCAAAAAAAAAAATAAAAAAAAATAAACAACAAAAAAGAAATGAAAAAGGTTAGCCTCGTACACATTTATAAAACTTATCATTGCCACCTCTATAAACAACAATGCCCCAAATAGATTCTCCAACAGTCTACAAAAAATACCTGATATTAAAGACATATTTTAGAAATTCATTTGTTTTTAAGTGTCCATTTGAGATAACACATAGAAAAGTCAAACTAACATTTTTAAACTTAGTGAAGATCCAGTACCTTGGCCACATGATGCAAAGAGCCAACTCATTGAAAAAGACCCCGATGCTGGGAAAGACTGAAGGCAAAAAGAGAAGGGGACTGCAAAGAGATGAGATGGTTAGATAGCATCACTGATTCAATGGATATGAATTTGAATAAACTCCAGGTGATAGTGAAGGACAGTGGAGCCTGGCATGCTGCAGTCCACTGGGCCAAAAAGAGTTGGACATGACTTAGTGACTGAAAAACAACAACTCTCTCTGACTTGGAGCATGTCAGGTACCAAAGTCCATACATAATTAAGTTTTTTTAGAAGTCCTTCATGCCCAGAGATAATCAGAAATTAATATTAAAAACTTAACATCAAAAACTAAGATACTTCAGGTTATTTCTCATTTTTTTTCCATAAAAACTAGGGGCTTTCCTGCTGGCTCAGATGGTAGAAAATCTGCGTGCTTGCAGGAGACCCGAGTTTTATTCCTGGGTTGAGACGATCCCCTGGAGAAGGAAATAGCTACCCACTCCACTACCCACTTGCCTGGAGAATTCAGGCTACAGTCCATGGGGTGACAAATAGCTGGACACAACTGAGTGACTAACAGCACATCCCAAACATTATCGGAACAGAATTTATGACTGCCATATAATAAGACTGGTTATAAGTAAAGTCTTCTCTTTTATTTGAAAGTTTGGGTGTCCCAGAACCTGTAGTTCCTTGCATTATGCCAGTAAATTCTTTCATGTGATTTTATTCTGTGTGTGTGTGTTTGTGTATATATGTATTGCAGTTGTGTCTGACTCTGCAACCCCATGAACTGTAGCCCACCAGGGTTCTCTGCCCATGGCATTCTCCAGGCAAGAATACTGGAGAGGGTTGCCACTTCTTACTCCAGGGTTCTTTCCAACCCAAAGATTAAACCCATGTTTCTTGCATCTCTTGCATTGGCAGGTGGCTTCTTTAACCACTGTCCACTATCTACCTATACATATAAAAGTCAATATCTGTATGTTGACATATAATTTTATTATATTCTTTTTTTTTTCTCTTTAGTTCAGTTCAGTTGCTCAGTCGTGTCTGACTCTTTGCGACCCCATGAACCATAGTATGCCAGGCCAGTCTATCCATCACCAACTACCGGAGTCCACCCAAACCCACGTCCATTGTGTCGGTGATGCCATTCAACCATCTCATCCTATGTCGTACCCTTCTCCTCCTGCCCTCAATCTTTCCCAGCATCAGGGTCTTTTCAAATGAGTCAGCTCTTCGCATCAGGTGGCCAAAGTATTGGAGTTTTAGCTTCAACATCAGTCTCTCCAATGAACACCCAGGACTGATCTGCTTTATAACAGACTGGTTGGATCTCCTTGCAGTCCAAGGGCCTCTCAAGAGTCTTCTCCAACTCCATAATTCAAAAGCATCAATTCTTTGGTGCTCAGCTTTCTTCATAGTCCAACTCTCACATCAATACATGACCACTGGAAAAACCATAGCAGATGATGGACCTGATGGCCCTTGACCAGATGAACATCTGTTGGCAAAGTAATGTCTCTGCTTTTTAATACGCTGTCTAGGTTGGCTACAACTTTCCTTCCAAGGAGTAAGTGTGTTAATTTCATGGCTGCAATCACCATCTGCAGTGACTTTGGAGCCCAAAAAATAAAGTCTGATACTGGCAGGTCAGGTGGTCTGGTATTCCCATCTCTCTCAGAATTCTCCAGAGTTTATTGTGATCCACAGAGTCAAAGGCTTTACAAGAGTCAATAAAGCAGAAATATATGTTTTTCTGGAACTCTCTTGCTTTTTCCATGATCTACCGAAATTTGGCAATTTGATCTCTGGTTCCTCTGCCCTTTCTAAAAGCAGCTGGAACATCTGGAAGTTCACGATTCACATAGTGCTGAAGCCTGGCTTGGAGTATTTTGAGCATTACTTTACTAGCGTGTGAGATGAGTGCAATTGTGCGGTGGCCCTTAAATCTATTTCTCACTTCCACTGTATAATCATAAGAGATTTGATTTAGGTCGTACCTGAATGTTCTAGCCATTTTCCCTACTTTCTTCAATTTAAGTCTGAATTTGGAAACAAGGAGTTCATGTTCTGAGCTACAGCGAGCTCCTGGTCTTGTTTTGTTGACTGTATAGAGCTTCTCCATCTTTGGCTGCAAAGAATATAAAGTTTAATTATAGACAGACAATAATTAGTTAAGATATAAAATCTAAGGTCAGGTGGCCTTTTGATAGGTATAAATCTTATTTTTCTTTGTAGAAATCTGCTTCTTACACTAGAACTCTTAAAAGTGCAGCATTACCATATATGATCAGAGAAGGCAATGGCACCCACTTCAGTACTCTTGCCTAGGAAATTCCATGGGTGGAGGAGCCTGGTAGGCTGCAGTCAATGGGGTTGCGAAGAGTCAGACGCAACTGAGCGACTTCACTTTCACTTTTCCCTTCCATACATTGGGGGAGGAAATGGCAGCCTCCTCCACTGTTCTTGCCTGGAGAATCCCAGGAATGGGGGACCCTGGTGGGCTGCCGCCTATGGGGCCACACAGAGTCAGACATGACTGAAGTGACTCAGCGGCAGCAGGATCACAATATCTGATATGACTCAGTAAGCCTGCAGGATTAGCTTTGCACTTACCTTTTGTTCTGGCTCTTTTCCCAATACCTGTTCCCTCTCTTCAACAAGAAAATAATTACAGTCTTGCCTCGTTTTATTGTTCTTTACTTTATTGTATTTCGTAGCTAATTGTGTTTTTTACAGATTGAAGGTTTTGGCAGACCTGTTTTTTAAGCAAGTTTATCAGGGTCATTTTTCCAACAGCATTTGCTCACTTTGTGACTCAATGCCACATTTTGGAAATTCTCAAAATAGTTCAGATTTTTTCAATTATCAGTATATTTGCCATGGTGATCAGTGATATTTGATGCTGCTACCATTTTTTATTGAAGGCTCAGATGATAGTTATCATTTGTTAGTCATCCAGTATGACCTAAATCAAATACTTAATGATTAAACAGTAGAGGTGATAATAGATTCAAGGGATTAAATCTGGTAGACAGAGTACCTGAAGAACTATGGATGGAGATTTTGTAACACTGTACAAGAGGCAGTGACCAGAACCATCCCAAAGAATAAGAAATGCAAGAAGACAAAGTGGTTGTCTGAGGAGGCTTTACAAATAGCTGAATAAAGAGAAGTGAAATGCAAGAGAGAAAGGGAAAGATATACCCTCTGAATGCAGAGTTCCAGAGAATAGCAAGGTGAAGTAAGAAGGCCTTCATAAATGAACAGTGCAAAGAACTAGAGGAAAATAATAGAATAGGAAAGATTAGAGATCTCTTCAAGAAAACTGGAGATATAAAAGGAACATTTCATGCAAGAATAGGCACATTAAAGGGCAGAAATGGTGAGGACCTACCAGAAGCAAAAGAGATAAGCAAGAGGTGGCAAGAATACATGGAAAAACTTTCCAAAATGGTCTTCATGACCTGGATAACCACGATGGTGTGATTGTTCACCTAGAGTGAGACATCTTGCAGGGTGAAGTGAAGTGGGCCTTAAGAGGCATCACTACAAACAAAGCTACTGGAAGCGATGGAATTCCAGCTGATCTATTTCAAATTCTAAAAGATGATGCTGTGAAAGTGCTGCATTCAATATGCCAGCAAATTTGGAAAACTTCACATTAAAGGGCAGAAATGGTGAGGACCTACCAGAAGCAAAAGAGATAAGCAAGAGGTGGCAAGAATACATGGAAAAACTTTCCAAAATGGTCTTCATGACCTGGATAACCACGATGGTGTGATTGTTCACCTAGAGTGAGACATCTTGCAGGGTGAAGTGAAGTGGGCCTTAAGAGGCATCACTACAAACAAAGCTACTGGAAGCGATGGAATTCCAGCTGATCTATTTCAAATTCTAAAAGATGATGCTGTGAAAGTGCTGCATTCAATATGCCAGCAAATTTGGAAAACTCACCAGTGGCCACAGAACTGGAAAAGCCAGGTTTGATTGTAATAACAAAGAAGAGCAATGCTAAAGAATGTTCAAACTACCACATGACTGTCTCTTATACACATCTAGATGTGTATAAGAGACAGCTTCTTAATATCTGCTGCTTCTGTTAGGTCCATACCATTTCTGTCCTTTATCGAGCCCACCTTTGCATGAAATGTTCCCTTGGTATCTCTAATTTTCTTGAAGAGATCTCTAGTCTTCCCCATTCTGTTCTTTTCCTCTATTTCTTTGCATTGATCGCTGAAGAAGGCTTTCTTATCTCTTCTTGCTATTCTTTGGAACTCTGCATTCAGATGCTTATATCTTTTCTTTTCTCCTTTGCTTTTTGCTTTTCTTCTTTTCACAGCTATTTGTAAGGCCTCCCCAGACAGCGATTTTGCTTTTTTGCATTTCTTTTCCATGGGGATGGTCATGATCCCTGTCTCCTGTACAATGTCACAAACCTCATTCCATAGTTCATCAAGCACTCTGTCTATCAGATCTAGGCCCTTAAATCTATTTCTCACTTCCACTGTATAATCATAAGAGATTTGATTTAGGTCGTACCTGAATGTTCTAGCCATTTTCCCTACTTTCTTCAATTTAAGTCTGAATTTGGAAACAAGGAGTTCATGTTCTGAGCTACAGCGAGCTCCTGGTCTTGTTTTGTTGACTGTATAGAGCTTCTCCATCTTTGGCTGCAAAGAATATAAAGTTTAATTATAGACAGACAATAATTAGTTAAGATATAAAATCTAAGGTCAGGTGGCCTTTTGATAGGTATAAATCTTATTTTTCTTTGTAGAAATCTGCTTCTTACACTAGAACTCTTAAAAGTGCAGCATTACCATATATGATCAGAGAAGGCAATGGCACCCACTTCAGTACTCTTGCCTAGGAAATTCCATGGGTGGAGGAGCCTGGTAGGCTGCAGTCAATGGGGTTGCGAAGAGTCAGACGCAACTGAGCGACTTCACTTTCACTTTTCCCTTCCATACATTGGGGGAGGAAATGGCAGCCTCCTCCACTGTTCTTGCCTGGAGAATCCCAGGAATGGGGGACCCTGGTGGGCTGCCGCCTATGGGGCCACACAGAGTCAGACATGACTGAAGTGACTCAGCGGCAGCAGGATCACAATATCTGATATGACTCAGTAAGCCTGCAGGATTAGCTTTGCACTTACCTTTTGTTCTGGCTCTTTTCCCAATACCTGTTCCCTCTCTTCAACAAGAAAATAATTACAGTCTTGCCTCGTTTTATTGTTCTTTACTTTATTGTATTTCGTAGCTAATTGTGTTTTTTACAGATTGAAGGTTTTGGCAGACCTGTTTTTTAAGCAAGTTTATCAGGGTCATTTTTCCAACAGCATTTGCTCACTTTGTGACTCAATGCCACATTTTGGAAATTCTCAAAATAGTTCAGATTTTTTCAATTATCAGTATATTTGCCATGGTGATCAGTGATATTTGATGCTGCTACCATTTTTTATTGAAGGCTCAGATGATAGTTATCATTTGTTAGTCATCCAGTATGACCTAAATCAAATACTTAATGATTAAACAGTAGAGGTGATAATAGATTCAAGGGATTAAATCTGGTAGACAGAGTACCTGAAGAACTATGGATGGAGATTTTGTAACACTGTACAAGAGGCAGTGACCAGAACCATCCCAAAGAATAAGAAATGCAAGAAGACAAAGTGGTTGTCTGAGGAGGCTTTACAAATAGCTGAATAAAGAGAAGTGAAATGCAAGAGAGAAAGGGAAAGATATACCCTCTGAATGCAGAGTTCCAGAGAATAGCAAGGTGAAGTAAGAAGGCCTTCATAAATGAACAGTGCAAAGAACTAGAGGAAAATAATAGAATAGGAAAGATTAGAGATCTCTTCAAGAAAACTGGAGATATAAAAGGAACATTTCATGCAAGAATAGGCACATTAAAGGGCAGAAATGGTGAGGACCTACCAGAAGCAAAAGAGATAAGCAAGAGGTGGCAAGAATACATGGAAAAACTTTCCAAAATGGTCTTCATGACCTGGATAACCACGATGGTGTGATTGTTCACCTAGAGTGAGACATCTTGCAGGGTGAAGTGAAGTGGGCCTTAAGAGGCATCACTACAAACAAAGCTACTGGAAGCGATGGAATTCCAGCTGATCTATTTCAAATTCTAAAAGATGATGCTGTGAAAGTGCTGCATTCAATATGCCAGCAAATTTGGAAAACTCACCAGTGGCCACAGAACTGGAAAAGCCAGGTTTGATTGTAATAACAAAGAAGAGCAATGCTAAAGAATGTTCAAACTACCACATGACTGTCTCTTATACACATCTAGATGTGTATAAGAGACAGCTTCTTAATATCTGCTGCTTCTGTTAGGTCCATACCATTTCTGTCCTTTATCGAGCCCACCTTTGCATGAAATGTTCCCTTGGTATCTCTAATTTTCTTGAAGAGATCTCTAGTCTTCCCCATTCTGTTCTTTTCCTCTATTTCTTTGCATTGATCGCTGAAGAAGGCTTTCTTATCTCTTCTTGCTATTCTTTGGAACTCTGCATTCAGATGCTTATATCTTTTCTTTTCTCCTTTGCTTTTTGCTTTTCTTCTTTTCACAGCTATTTGTAAGGCCTCCCCAGACAGCGATTTTGCTTTTTTGCATTTCTTTTCCATGGGGATGGTCATGATCCCTGTCTCCTGTACAATGTCACAAACCTCATTCCATAGTTCATCAAGCACTCTGTCTATCAGATCTAGGCCCTTAAATCTATTTCTCACTTCCACTGTATAATCATAAGAGATTTGATTTAGGTCGTACCTGAATGTTCTAGCCATTTTCCCTACTTTCTTCAATTTAAGTCTGAATTTGGAAACAAGGAGTTCATGTTCTGAGCTACAGCGAGCTCCTGGTCTTGTTTTGTTGACTGTATAGAGCTTCTCCATCTTTGGCTGCAAAGAATATAAAGTTTAATTATAGACAGACAATAATTAGTTAAGATATAAAATCTAAGGTCAGGTGGCCTTTTGATAGGTATAAATCTTATTTTTCTTTGTAGAAATCTGCTTCTTACACTAGAACTCTTAAAAGTGCAGCATTACCATATATGATCAGAGAAGGCAATGGCACCCACTTCAGTACTCTTGCCTAGGAAATTCCATGGGTGGAGGAGCCTGGTAGGCTGCAGTCAATGGGGTTGCGAAGAGTCAGACGCAACTGAGCGACTTCACTTTCACTTTTCCCTTCCATACATTGGGGGAGGAAATGGCAGCCTCCTCCACTGTTCTTGCCTGGAGAATCCCAGGAATGGGGGACCCTGGTGGGCTGCCGCCTATGGGGCCACACAGAGTCAGACATGACTGAAGTGACTCAGCGGCAGCAGGATCACAATATCTGATATGACTCAGTAAGCCTGCAGGATTAGCTTTGCACTTACCTTTTGTTCTGGCTCTTTTCCCAATACCTGTTCCCTCTCTTCAACAAGAAAATAATTACAGTCTTGCCTCGTTTTATTGTTCTTTACTTTATTGTATTTCGTAGCTAATTGTGTTTTTTACAGATTGAAGGTTTTGGCAGACCTGTTTTTTAAGCAAGTTTATCAGGGTCATTTTTCCAACAGCATTTGCTCACTTTGTGACTCAATGCCACATTTTGGAAATTCTCAAAATAGTTCAGATTTTTTCAATTATCAGTATATTTGCCATGGTGATCAGTGATATTTGATGCTGCTACCATTTTTTATTGAAGGCTCAGATGATAGTTATCATTTGTTAGTCATCCAGTATGACCTAAATCAAATACTTAATGATTAAACAGTAGAGGTGATAATAGATTCAAGGGATTAAATCTGGTAGACAGAGTACCTGAAGAACTATGGATGGAGATTTTGTAACACTGTACAAGAGGCAGTGACCAGAACCATCCCAAAGAATAAGAAATGCAAGAAGACAAAGTGGTTGTCTGAGGAGGCTTTACAAATAGCTGAATAAAGAGAAGTGAAATGCAAGAGAGAAAGGGAAAGATATACCCTCTGAATGCAGAGTTCCAGAGAATAGCAAGGTGAAGTAAGAAGGCCTTCATAAATGAACAGTGCAAAGAACTAGAGGAAAATAATAGAATAGGAAAGATTAGAGATCTCTTCAAGAAAACTGGAGATATAAAAGGAACATTTCATGCAAGAATAGGCACATTAAAGGGCAGAAATGGTGAGGACCTACCAGAAGCAAAAGAGATAAGCAAGAGGTGGCAAGAATACATGGAAAAACTTTCCAAAATGGTCTTCATGACCTGGATAACCACGATGGTGTGATTGTTCACCTAGAGTGAGACATCTTGCAGGGTGAAGTGAAGTGGGCCTTAAGAGGCATCACTACAAACAAAGCTACTGGAAGCGATGGAATTCCAGCTGATCTATTTCAAATTCTAAAAGATGATGCTGTGAAAGTGCTGCATTCAATATGCCAGCAAATTTGGAAAACTCACCAGTGGCCACAGAACTGGAAAAGCCAGGTTTGATTGTAATAACAAAGAAGAGCAATGCTAAAGAATGTTCAAACTACCACATGACTGTCTCTTATACACATCTAGATGTGTATAAGAGACAGCTTCTTAATATCTGCTGCTTCTGTTAGGTCCATACCATTTCTGTCCTTTATCGAGCCCACCTTTGCATGAAATGTTCCCTTGGTATCTCTAATTTTCTTGAAGAGATCTCTAGTCTTCCCCATTCTGTTCTTTTCCTCTATTTCTTTGCATTGATCGCTGAAGAAGGCTTTCTTATCTCTTCTTGCTATTCTTTGGAACTCTGCATTCAGATGCTTATATCTTTTCTTTTCTCCTTTGCTTTTTGCTTTTCTTCTTTTCACAGCTATTTGTAAGGCCTCCCCAGACAGCGATTTTGCTTTTTTGCATTTCTTTTCCATGGGGATGGTCATGATCCCTGTCTCCTGTACAATGTCACAAACCTCATTCCATAGTTCATCAAGCACTCTGTCTATCAGATCTAGGCCCTTAAATCTATTTCTCACTTCCACTGTATAATCATAAGAGATTTGATTTAGGTCGTACCTGAATGTTCTAGCCATTTTCCCTACTTTCTTCAATTTAAGTCTGAATTTGGAAACAAGGAGTTCATGTTCTGAGCTACAGCGAGCTCCTGGTCTTGTTTTGTTGACTGTATAGAGCTTCTCCATCTTTGGCTGCAAAGAATATAAAGTTTAATTATAGACAGACAATAATTAGTTAAGATATAAAATCTAAGGTCAGGTGGCCTTTTGATAGGTATAAATCTTATTTTTCTTTGTAGAAATCTGCTTCTTACACTAGAACTCTTAAAAGTGCAGCATTACCATATATGATCAGAGAAGGCAATGGCACCCACTTCAGTACTCTTGCCTAGGAAATTCCATGGGTGGAGGAGCCTGGTAGGCTGCAGTCAATGGGGTTGCGAAGAGTCAGACGCAACTGAGCGACTTCACTTTCACTTTTCCCTTCCATACATTGGGGGAGGAAATGGCAGCCTCCTCCACTGTTCTTGCCTGGAGAATCCCAGGAATGGGGGACCCTGGTGGGCTGCCGCCTATGGGGCCACACAGAGTCAGACATGACTGAAGTGACTCAGCGGCAGCAGGATCACAATATCTGATATGACTCAGTAAGCCTGCAGGATTAGCTTTGCACTTACCTTTTGTTCTGGCTCTTTTCCCAATACCTGTTCCCTCTCTTCAACAAGAAAATAATTACAGTCTTGCCTCGTTTTATTGTTCTTTACTTTATTGTATTTCGTAGCTAATTGTGTTTTTTACAGATTGAAGGTTTTGGCAGACCTGTTTTTTAAGCAAGTTTATCAGGGTCATTTTTCCAACAGCATTTGCTCACTTTGTGACTCAATGCCACATTTTGGAAATTCTCAAAATAGTTCAGATTTTTTCAATTATCAGTATATTTGCCATGGTGATCAGTGATATTTGATGCTGCTACCATTTTTTATTGAAGGCTCAGATGATAGTTATCATTTGTTAGTCATCCAGTATGACCTAAATCAAATACTTAATGATTAAACAGTAGAGGTGATAATAGATTCAAGGGATTAAATCTGGTAGACAGAGTACCTGAAGAACTATGGATGGAGATTTTGTAACACTGTACAAGAGGCAGTGACCAGAACCATCCCAAAGAATAAGAAATGCAAGAAGACAAAGTGGTTGTCTGAGGAGGCTTTACAAATAGCTGAATAAAGAGAAGTGAAATGCAAGAGAGAAAGGGAAAGATATACCCTCTGAATGCAGAGTTCCAGAGAATAGCAAGGTGAAGTAAGAAGGCCTTCATAAATGAACAGTGCAAAGAACTAGAGGAAAATAATAGAATAGGAAAGATTAGAGATCTCTTCAAGAAAACTGGAGATATAAAAGGAACATTTCATGCAAGAATAGGCACATTAAAGGGCAGAAATGGTGAGGACCTACCAGAAGCAAAAGAGATAAGCAAGAGGTGGCAAGAATACATGGAAAAACTTTCCAAAATGGTCTTCATGACCTGGATAACCACGATGGTGTGATTGTTCACCTAGAGTGAGACATCTTGCAGGGTGAAGTGAAGTGGGCCTTAAGAGGCATCACTACAAACAAAGCTACTGGAAGCGATGGAATTCCAGCTGATCTATTTCAAATTCTAAAAGATGATGCTGTGAAAGTGCTGCATTCAATATGCCAGCAAATTTGGAAAACTCACCAGTGGCCACAGAACTGGAAAAGCCAGGTTTGATTGTAATAACAAAGAAGAGCAATGCTAAAGAATGTTCAAACTACCACATGACTGTCTCTTATACACATCTAGATGTGTATAAGAGACAGCTTCTTAATATCTGCTGCTTCTGTTAGGTCCATACCATTTCTGTCCTTTATCGAGCCCACCTTTGCATGAAATGTTCCCTTGGTATCTCTAATTTTCTTGAAGAGATCTCTAGTCTTCCCCATTCTGTTCTTTTCCTCTATTTCTTTGCATTGATCGCTGAAGAAGGCTTTCTTATCTCTTCTTGCTATTCTTTGGAACTCTGCATTCAGATGCTTATATCTTTTCTTTTCTCCTTTGCTTTTTGCTTTTCTTCTTTTCACAGCTATTTGTAAGGCCTCCCCAGACAGCGATTTTGCTTTTTTGCATTTCTTTTCCATGGGGATGGTCATGATCCCTGTCTCCTGTACAATGTCACAAACCTCATTCCATAGTTCATCAAGCACTCTGTCTATCAGATCTAGGCCCTTAAATCTATTTCTCACTTCCACTGTATAATCATAAGAGATTTGATTTAGGTCGTACCTGAATGTTCTAGCCATTTTCCCTACTTTCTTCAATTTAAGTCTGAATTTGGAAACAAGGAGTTCATGTTCTGAGCTACAGCGAGCTCCTGGTCTTGTTTTGTTGACTGTATAGAGCTTCTCCATCTTTGGCTGCAAAGAATATAAAGTTTAATTATAGACAGACAATAATTAGTTAAGATATAAAATCTAAGGTCAGGTGGCCTTTTGATAGGTATAAATCTTATTTTTCTTTGTAGAAATCTGCTTCTTACACTAGAACTCTTAAAAGTGCAGCATTACCATATATGATCAGAGAAGGCAATGGCACCCACTTCAGTACTCTTGCCTAGGAAATTCCATGGGTGGAGGAGCCTGGTAGGCTGCAGTCAATGGGGTTGCGAAGAGTCAGACGCAACTGAGCGACTTCACTTTCACTTTTCCCTTCCATACATTGGGGGAGGAAATGGCAGCCTCCTCCACTGTTCTTGCCTGGAGAATCCCAGGAATGGGGGACCCTGGTGGGCTGCCGCCTATGGGGCCACACAGAGTCAGACATGACTGAAGTGACTCAGCGGCAGCAGGATCACAATATCTGATATGACTCAGTAAGCCTGCAGGATTAGCTTTGCACTTACCTTTTGTTCTGGCTCTTTTCCCAATACCTGTTCCCTCTCTTCAACAAGAAAATAATTACAGTCTTGCCTCGTTTTATTGTTCTTTACTTTATTGTATTTCGTAGCTAATTGTGTTTTTTACAGATTGAAGGTTTTGGCAGACCTGTTTTTTAAGCAAGTTTATCAGGGTCATTTTTCCAACAGCATTTGCTCACTTTGTGACTCAATGCCACATTTTGGAAATTCTCAAAATAGTTCAGATTTTTTCAATTATCAGTATATTTGCCATGGTGATCAGTGATATTTGATGCTGCTACCATTTTTTATTGAAGGCTCAGATGATAGTTATCATTTGTTAGTCATCCAGTATGACCTAAATCAAATACTTAATGATTAAACAGTAGAGGTGATAATAGATTCAAGGGATTAAATCTGGTAGACAGAGTACCTGAAGAACTATGGATGGAGATTTTGTAACACTGTACAAGAGGCAGTGACCAGAACCATCCCAAAGAATAAGAAATGCAAGAAGACAAAGTGGTTGTCTGAGGAGGCTTTACAAATAGCTGAATAAAGAGAAGTGAAATGCAAGAGAGAAAGGGAAAGATATACCCTCTGAATGCAGAGTTCCAGAGAATAGCAAGGTGAAGTAAGAAGGCCTTCATAAATGAACAGTGCAAAGAACTAGAGGAAAATAATAGAATAGGAAAGATTAGAGATCTCTTCAAGAAAACTGGAGATATAAAAGGAACATTTCATGCAAGAATAGGCACATTAAAGGGCAGAAATGGTGAGGACCTACCAGAAGCAAAAGAGATAAGCAAGAGGTGGCAAGAATACATGGAAAAACTTTCCAAAATGGTCTTCATGACCTGGATAACCACGATGGTGTGATTGTTCACCTAGAGTGAGACATCTTGCAGGGTGAAGTGAAGTGGGCCTTAAGAGGCATCACTACAAACAAAGCTACTGGAAGCGATGGAATTCCAGCTGATCTATTTCAAATTCTAAAAGATGATGCTGTGAAAGTGCTGCATTCAATATGCCAGCAAATTTGGAAAACTCACCAGTGGCCACAGAACTGGAAAAGCCAGGTTTGATTGTAATAACAAAGAAGAGCAATGCTAAAGAATGTTCAAACTACCACATGATTTCCCTCATTTTACATGCTAGTAAGATAATGCTCATAATCCTCTAGCTAATGCATCAGCAATACATGAACTGAGAACTTCCAGATGTAAAGCAAGTTTTAGAAAAGGCAGAGTGATAAGAGATCAAATTGCCAACTTTTGTTGGATCATAAAGAAAGCAAGGGAATTGCAGAAAAACATCTGCTTCTTTGACTACATGAAAACCTTTCACTGTATGGATCACAACAAACTGTGGAAAATTCTTAAAGATATGGGAATATCAGACCACCTTACCTGTCTTCTGAGAAACCTGTTTGCAGGTCAAAAAGCAACAGTTATAACTGGATATGGAAAAATTGACTGGTTCAAAATTCAGAGAAGAGTATAACAATGCTGTATACTGTCACCCTGCTTATTTAACTTATATGCAGACAACATCATGTGAAATGCCAGGCTGGATGAATCACAAGCTGGGATCAAGATTGCTGAGAGAAATATCAACAACCTCAGATATGTTGATGATACCACTCTAATGGCAAAAAAGTGAAGAGTAGCTAAAGAGCTTTTTGATGAGGGTGACAGAAGAGAGTGAAAAAGTTGGCTTAAAAGTCAACATTAAAAACTAAGATTGTGTCATCTGGTCCCATCATTTCATGGCAAATAGAAGAGGAAAAATTGGAAGCTGTGACAGATTTTATTTTCTTGGGCTCCAAAATCACTGCAAATGGTGACTCTAGCCATGAAATTAAAAGACACTTATTCCTTGGAAGGAAAGCTATGACAATCCTACACAGGATATGAAAAAGCAGGTACATCACTTTGCCAGCAAAGGTTCATACAAGCAAAGCTATGGATTTTCCAGTAGTCATGTACAGATATTAGGTTTGGACCATAAAGAAAGCTAAGCACTGAAGAACTGATGCTTTTGAACTATGCTGGAGAATACTCTTGAGAGTCCCTTGGACTGCAAGGAGATCAAACCAGTTAATCCAAAAGGAAATCAACCCTAAATATTCACTGGAAGGACTGATGCTGATATTCCAATACTTTGACCACCTGATCCAAAGAGCCAGTCATTGAAAAAGACTCTGATGCTGGGAAAGATTAAAGGCAAAAAGAGAAAGGACAGTGGAAGATGAGATGGTTAGATAGTATCACCAACTCAATGAACATGCATTTCAGCAAATTCTGGGAGACTGTGACAGACAGAGGAACCTGGCAGGCTGAAGTGGGTCCATAGGGTCATGAAGAGTCAGACATGACTTAGTGACTGAGCAACATCAAAAATTTTAAATTTATGTACATTTTTAAGACATAATGCTATTGAACACTTGATACACTAGGGAATAACATAAGCATAAACCTTTTGTATTAGGAAACCAAAAAATTTACAATTCACATTACTTCAGTAGTTGCTTTATCATAGTGGTCTGGAACCAAACCAGTAATATTCTAGGATATGCCACCTTGAGAAATATGCCAATGTGGATAAATTATAACTTTAGAGTGTACAGATTGATTATGACATTTTACTGTGAACTATATTCATTTATAATACAATTTTAAAAATATATCCTCTCATGAAAATTACTTAGATATAAATATATAATTCTGTATATACATGATTCTGTAACATATTTGAATAAAATATCATAGTGAAAAATTTTACACGAATGAACTTGAATTATTTTTCAATTTTTTTTTCTTAGTGGAAAGATAATCACTGAAGACTACTTCTCTGAAATCTGACACATGAGAAAAAAACATATATGCTGCCTATAAGATACATGAAAAATATTTAATGCTCTTTATAAAGCATTGATAGTTTCTTACATTCAGTGTTTTTGTGTGAAATTAACATTGCCATCAAGTTTGCAAGCCTCATTTTCATTTCATTAATTATACTTTCAACCTTGAATTAAGACTGCATTTGGTGGTAGGTGTGAGGCTTTAAGACAATTCTGCAGAAATGTCTTCATTTCTTAAGTTCTCAAATAATGATCTTTTAACTTACTTTATAGATAGAATCTTCAACAGTATAACTATGTTGTAGAGTAGCTAAGAAAAGGAATTCTTCAAAAATTATAATTCCTAGTTCTCTCTTTCATACTTTAATGTGCAGTGTTAGCAATGCCAAAACTGACAACGTGTGTATTCTATACTCTTTCTAAAATAATTTATCACTCACTACCTCGATTGTTTGTTATAATTACACATGTTCTATAGTTCAGGAAAGTTAAAAACCAAATATTTTTGAAAGTTATTAACAGTGTCAGGGTTAGGAAAGTTATATTTTCAATTGGAAACACTGCTAAATGTTTGCATTCACTTCATTTTTCCTTATTTTCCATCCTTTAGTTTTTTTTTTTTTTTCCTTCCATCAGATCCATTTTTAGAATGTCTATTTATGTGACCAACACTCTGATAGGCACTCTCTGCTCTTGATCTGACCACAGTAGTGGTTGGACGAATGTATAAAATAATCAGGATTCACACATAACTCCATTAAAGCATAATTACAACATGATTAAATTGTAGACCAAAAAGATGTACACTTCTTTTTAGATATAAAGACATAAAGAGGCACAAATATTACTTCAGTGGAACTAGGAAGGCAAGCACAGTTATAGCATGGTAATGGTATGTATGCAAAAATCACAACTTTCCACATGAAAATTATAAGGATCAGATGGTTAAATGAGTACAAGAATATTATATTCCTGTTTATCTTGATATGATCAGGAGAAATGATGGGAGATTATGGCTAATTGTTCCTGAATTCGTCCTTTCACCTTCCTGTTCCCATTTTGCCCATTACACACATGTCTGCAGTCATTACTAAGCCTTGTCACTTCCCAAGAATGCATGAACCCTGATGCATTTTGATTAACCTCATGGTATGAGTGCACAATAGTATTATAGAATAGATAAAGGAGATACATTTAGTATATGTCTTAGGACATTTAAATATTTGGCCATATCTAATAAAGTAGATTATTGATCTTTTTCTGAGAAAAGTATTTTATTGAAATGTGATATCAGAGTTGATTTTTTATCTAGGCTTTATCTTAGGTACTTTCTACTTTTGCCACTTGGGTTATGTGTTTAAATGGCAGGATTCTGATTTTGCTTTATAGAGTTAAAAAAGCAATGAACAGATTCTTCAAGTTTATTATATAAGCTATATTGTAGTTGTTTAGTCACTAAGTCACGTCCAACTCTCTTGTGATCCATGGATTGTGGCCAGGCTATCCCTGGGATTTTCCTAGGCAAGATACTGGAGTGGGTTGCCATATTCTTCTCTAGGGGATCTACCTGACCCACGGATCAAACCCATGTCTCCTGTATTGGCAAGCAGATTCTTTACCACTGAGCCACTAAAAGTGAAAGTGAACTCGCTCAGTCGTGCCCGACTCTTGGTGACCCCATGGACTGCAGCCGACCAGGCTCCTCCATCCATGGGTTTTCCAGGCAAGAGTACTGGAGTGGGGTGCCATTGCCTTCTCCGAGGAAGCCTATGTAAGATAGGTGCACATTATTTAACACTGAATGATAAATTCATGGTTTAAAATACTATCTAGTGCTGAATATAATACATGACACATTCTAGGCAGTCTCCCTTTATCTGCCAACATATATTAAAAAATACTAAACATACCAATTATAGTTTTTAACTAAATAAAATATGGAGTTCATTGGGTTTGTGGGAAAATAATGCATTTAACTGGCTTACTATTTGGATATTTTGGTTTCTTTAGGCCATGGTATAAAACCATAATTGTAATCAGTGTTGCCCTTAGCAGCTACTTTAGCTTGGACCTTGGACATAAGACGGACTGGGAAGTATTGGGTTGGTGCAAAAGTAATTGTGGTTTTTGCAATAACAAATGGTTGAGATTTATTGTTTGATATTGGAATGCATTCTAAATAAATGTGGTTATGTTATACATCATTTTATTTTTTATTTTATATAAATTCATTTATTTTATAGTTTAGGGATAATTGCTTTACAGAATTTTGTTGTTTTCTGTCAAACCTCAACATGAATCAGCCATAGGCATACGTATGTCCCCTCCCTCTTGAACCTCCCTCCCGTATCCCTGTCCATCCCACCCGCTCTAGATTGATACAGAGCCCCTGTTTGAGTTTCCGGAGCCATACAGAAAATTCCCATTGGCTGTCTGTTTTACATATGGCAATGTAAGTTTGCACATTACTCCCTCCATACATCTCACCCTCTTCTCCCCTCTCCCTGTGTCTATAAGTCTTTTCTTTAGGTCTGTTTCTCCATTTCTGCTGCTGCTAAGTCACTTCAGTCGTGTCCAACTCTATGCAACCCCATAGATGGCAGCCCACCTGGCTCCTCCGTCCATGGGATTTTCCAGGCAAGAACACTGGAGTGGGGTGCCATTGCCTTCTCCATTGCTGCCTTGCAAATAAATTCTTTGGTACCATCTTTCTAGATTCTGTATATATGTGGGATATACAATATTTATCTATAAATATACAATATTTATACAAAGATAAATATACAATATTTTCCTTTTTTCTTTCTGACTTACTTCACTCTATATAATAAGCTCTAGGTTCATACACCTCATTAGAACTGACTCAAATGTGTTCCTTTTATGGCTGAGTAATATTCCATTGTGTATATGTACCATACCTTCTTTATCCATTCATCTGTCAGTGAACATCGAGGTGGCTTCCATGTTCTAGCTATTGTAAATAGTGCTGCAGTGAACCGTGGGATACATGTGTCTTTTTCAGTTTTGATTTCCTCAGGGCGTATGCCCAGGAGTGGGATTGCTGGGTCATATGGTGGTTTTATTCCTAGTTTTTTAAGGAATCTCTATACCATTTTCCACTGTGGCTGTATCAATTTACATTCCCACCAACAGTGCAAGAGGGTTCCCTTTTCTCCACACCCTCTCCAGCATTTATTGTTTGCAGACTTTTTGATGATGGCCATTCTGACCAGTGTGAGGTGATATCTCATTGTAGTTTTGATTTGCATTTCTCTGACAATGAGCAATATTGAGCATCTTTTCATGTGTTTGTTAACTATCTGTATGTCTTTGGAGAAATGTCTGTTTAGGTCTTTTCCCAACTCTTTGCTTGGGTTATTTCTTTTTCTGGTATTGAGTTATATGAGCTGCTTGTATATTTTGGAAATTAATTCTTTCAGTTGTTTCATTTGCTATTATTGTCTCATTCTGAGGGTTGTCTTTTCACCTTGCTTATAGTTTCCTTTGGTGTGCAAAAGCTTTTAAGTTTAATCAGGTCCCACTTGTTTACTTTTGTTTTTTACTGCAGCACGCCACACTTCCTCAATCTCATAGTGTTAAAGTAAGTGTTAGTTGCTCAGTCATGCCCGACTCTTTTTTTTTTTTTTTTTTAGAGCTTCCATTTTACTTTATTTTACTTTACAGTACTCTGTTGGTTTTGGCATACATTGACAATGTGCATTTCTCACTCTATGTATTTTGCTAATGACTTATTCACTTCAGTTCAGTTCAGTCGCTCAGTTGTGTCCGACTCTTTGCGACCCCATGAATCGCAGCACACCAGGCCTCCCTGTCCATCACCAACTCCTGGAATTCATTCAGACTCACATCCATCGAGTCCATGATGGCATCCAGCCATCTCATCCTCGGTCGTCCCCTTCTCCTCCTGCCCCCAAATGCCTCCCAGCATCAAAGTCTATTCCAATGAGTCAACTCTTCCAGTGAGGTGGCCAAAGTACTGGAGTTTCAGCTTTAGCATCATTCCTTCCAAAGAAATCCCAGGGTTGATTTTTGTCCATAGGTGCGTGGATTTATCTCTGGGCTTTCTATTTTGTTCCATTGATCTATATTTCTGCCTTTGGGGCACATGGGTTTTAAAGGGTTAAGAAATATTAGCTAATAAAAGTCCACTCCTTAGATGTTAAAAGACTAGGCTGAAATACTGGTTCTTCTACTACCTTAGAGTCAGTAAATCTTGATTTTCTTGTATAAAAATGAGAAAATAATATTTCCACTGCTTACCTTAAGGAATCAAGGTGAAAACTATTTAAGCAATGTGGAAATTATTTGAAAAGTATGAATTACTAAACAAATGTACATTATTTCCTCCACATTTACTATAGATATCTACCTGTAAGCCATAAAATGTTTTATTGGGACTTCATCATATTCCTATTCACAGAACTGTTTCTAGGAATAAAGAAGCTAAGAAATGAGAAATGACTTCTTGAAGATCTATTGCATTTCAGAAAATATATGCTAGATACTTGCACTTTATCTCAAGTAATCCATACAACACAGTTCAAGAAGATGTCATTCTGCTTTTTTACTGATTCAGAAAGTTTAAGGCCATAGAGTTATCAAACTGACAAAGCTAGTACTAAAAACCAAGTGATTCTGATGCCTTTTGCCAAAGTGCCTTTCAGCATAAAGGGAGATTAAGATTTAATAAGCCAAGCAAATACCACTAAATGGAATTTTCCTTTGGTTATTAATGTTTTTCTAACATTCTAATATTTGAGACTATCCAGTTGTTGACCCAAGTTTAAATCTGACTTCATTGTTGTTGGACATTATATGGTCATTCTCTTTTGGTCAAAAGTGGGAATAATGAATCAGTTATTCCTTCCAATCTCAATATTCTATTAAAATGCAAGAGTATGCTATGTTCATCTCTTGATGATGAATCTCTTGACAAGATACTATTAGAAGTTTATTCCATCAACACTGAAATCATATCAACAGTGACATTTCTGGATTTCAGAAACTAAAAAGAACACATTGATTAAAAAATTTTTATGAAGCAACAGTATCCATGGCCTAGATCCAAATATTTAATCATTTACAGGGTTCCTCCAAACATGAAGGGTAATGCATTCAAGTGGAATTGAAAAGGGCATATAAATGGATCAATAATGTGTTCTTTCTAAACATTCCTTGTAAGAAATGTCTAAGTAGCAGTGAGATCACAATTTTTAGCCAACTATCATAGTAACTACCACTTTCTGTTCTTAAACTCTTTGAATCAAAGTTAATTTTTTTTTTTTTTGGTTTGTAGTTTTAGTATCTTATATTTTATTTTGAAATAATTTCAAATTTATAGAAAAGATTCAAGAGCATTGCAAACAACTGAAATATATCCTTCAAAGAGCCTACTGAAGTTTTGCCACTGTTCCAGTACAGTCTTCACAGGAGAAAATAGAATCCAGTCTGGGATCATGTGTTGTTATGTCTCTTCAGTCTCCTTCAGTCTGAGAGTTATTCAGGTCCTCGTTGACCTTTATGACCCCAACAGTATTAAAGATTTCAAGCCAGTTATTTTGTAGACTGTCCCTAAATTGGTTTTTTTTCCTTCTGATGTTTCTTTATGATTAAATTCAAGTTATGCATTTTTGGCAGAAATATCACAGGAGTGATGCTATGCTCTTCTCACTGCATCCCATCAGGTAGCTTGTGATACTGATTTGTCCCATCACTGTTAATGTCACCTGAGTAATGTGGTATCTGTCAGGTTTCCCACTATACTATTACACCTTTCCTTCTTCATTTTCCCAAGTATTGTGAGGCAGACACTCTGAGACTATAAACATCCTAGTCCTCATCCAACTCCCATTCAACAGTTTTTAGCAGTTCTTCATGTGTCTTCTGAATTCATTATTGCTGTGATTACGACCAAGTGGGGGTTTTCTTTCAACAATTTCTTGTACATTTATTAGTTGGCACTCTATATAACACAGAGCTTTCTCTTCTCTCTTTCATTTGTTATATATTAGTATGCTCTTGTGGATTTTTGCTGTGTTAAATGAAATAAATCCATTCTTATTTTTTGGTTTTTATTTTTACCACGTGCCAGATATGGACACAGATTGCCCTTTCAAAGCTGGATTTTTATTATGTTCCTATAATTCTTTAAGCTGTTTTTCAGTTTCTGGAAAAATAAGACATTCCAGACTTATCCTGTATTTTTCCTGCTCCAGACTAGGAGAATGTATTTAGAAGTTAAAATCTGGATGTAAAGTATATTTAGTATTACTGGAGTGTACTTTGCTCCTAGCTCCTCTCAGTGGATCTTAGAAATATACTTATGTATATATTACACAGATATATACATTTATACTTATATTCACTTCTAGATAAATTAGATATATTAAAATAAACATATATAAAACCATGAAATCACATTAATAATTTCCAATTCCAATCTAGCACTACAGAATTTATTCTAGCCTTCCTCATAAGTGTATTTCTAACTCTCTTTTCAAAAAACAATTTAAACTCTATCAAAAGTCTACTGGCATTTTTCGCAGAAATAAAACAAACAATCCTAAAGTTTGTATGAAACCACAAAAGACCCTGAATAGTCAAAGCAGTATTGAGAAAGAAGAACTAAAGACATCCTACTCCCTGATTTCAAACTATATTGCAAAGCTATAGAGACTAAAACAGTATGTTATTGGCATAAAAACAAATACATGGCTCAATGGAACATAATAAACAGCCCAGAAATAAACCCCCACATATATGGTCAATTAATTTCTGACAAAGGAGCCAGGACTACACAATGGATAAAGGACAGTCTCTTTAATAAATGCTTTTGGGAAAACTGGATAGCCACATGCAGAAGAATGAAACTCAACCACTATCTTATACCACACCATACACAAATATTAATTTCAAATAGATTAAAGGTTTGGAAATAAGACCTAAAGCACATAACTTACAGGTGGTAAGCTCCTTGATGACAACAGTCTTGGCAATAACTTTCTGAATTTGACACCAAAAACAAAGGCAACAAGAGCAAAAATAACCAAGTGGGACTACATCAAACTAAAAAAGCTTCTGCGCAACAAAGGAAAACATCAATGAAAGGGAAAGGCAACCTACCTAACAGGAGGCAATATTTGCAAGTCACATATCTGATAAGGAGATAAAATCAAAATATATATTTTAAAATACTCATACAATTCAACAGCAAAAAAAAAAGTATAACTTTCAAATAGGCAGAGAATCTACATATTTTCCCCAGAAGACATGCAGATGGCCAACAGGTAAAATAAAATGTACACAACATCACTATCATCAGAGAAATGCAAATCAAAACCACAATAAGATGTCACCTTATATCTGTTGGAACAGTTATTGTCAAAAAGATAAGAAATAAGTGTTGGTGAAAATGTCTCACCCTTCTGCACTGTTGGTAGGAATATATATCTTTGGGGGATACTTCTTTGAGGCTTCCCAGGTGGCTCAGTGGTAAATAATCCACCTGCCAAGCAGGAGACACAGGTTTGATCCCTGGGTTTGGAAGATCCCCTGGAGAAGGGGATTTATTGTGACTGTGTTGTAATCACTATGTTGTATCGGACTCTTTGTAACCCCATGGACTGCATCCCACCAGGCTCTTCTGCCCTCCACTATCTCCTGGAGTTTGTTCAAATTCATGGTGATGCTATCTAACCATGTTATCCTCTGCTGCTCTCCTCTCCTTTTGCCTTGACTCTTTCCCAGCATGAGAATCTTTTCCAATGAGTCGGCTCTTCGCTTCAGGTGGCCAAAGTATTAGAGCTTCAGCTTCAGCATCAGTCCTTCCAATGAATATTCAGGATTGATTCCTTTAGCATTGATTTTTTTGATCTTCTTACAGTCCAAGGGACTCTCAAGAGTCTTCTCTAGCACCAATTCAAAAGCATTAGTTCTTCAGCATTCACCTTCTTTATGGTCCAAATCTCACATCCGTACATGACTACTGCAAAAACTATAGATTTGACTATACAGACCTTTGCAGGCAAAGTGACGTCTCTACTTTTTAATATGCTGTCTAGGTTTGTCATAGCTTTCCTTCCAAGAAGCCACGGTATTTTAAACAACAAAAATACCCTTTTTGACTGAATGAGAAAGGGAAGGAGGAAAAGAGGAAAAAAGAGCACTGTTGCCTTTTGATTCATGTCCCTACATCCTATTAATTAGGCACTGCTATTTACTCCTTTTACGTAACTTGGAGGCAGCATGGTATAGTTGAAAGAGCACAGGTTTTGATGTTGCAGAGACTTAAGTATGATACCTAGCTTGAAGAAGGGAATGGCTACCCACTCCAGTACTCTTGCCTGGAGAATTCCATGAACAGGGGAGTCTGGCAAGCTATGGGCTACAGTCCATGGGGTCCCAAGGAGTCAGACACAACTGAGCAACTAACAGCAATAAATATAGTTAATTGGGCTTCCCTGGTGGCTCAGTGGTAAAGAATCTGCCTGCAGTGCAGAAGCCACAGGAGATGTGGGTTCATTCCCTGGGTCAAGAAGAGTTCCTGGAGGAGGGCATGGCAACCCGCTCCAGTATTCTTGCCTGGAAAATCCCATAGACAGAAGAGCCTGGTGGGTTACAGTCCACAGAGTCAGACATGACTGAAACGACTCAGCTCACACACAAACAGTTAATTATGCTTTGGTATTAAAGCTAGTGAAGACAACAAAAGGATTAACTTTTACACTAGATCCTGATATCCAAGAACCTGGTTATTGGATCTTCAGTGCTATGTTATTCCATGAACAGGGAAGAGATATGGGAAATAAGTGGCTTCCCAGGTGGCACTAGGGGTAAAGAACTCTCCTGCCAATGCAGAAGAAATAAGAGACACAGGTTCTATCCCGTGGTCAGGGAGATCCCCTGGAGGAAGGCATAGCAACCCACTCCAGTATTCTTGCTTGGAGAACCCCATGGACAGAGGAACCTAGCAGGCTACGGTCCATAGGGTCACACAGAGTCAGACACAACTGAAGTGATTTAGAGTGCATGCATGCATGGGAAATAAAGAAGAAATAATATTACAAAAAATGTTTTTTTTTAAATGTAAAGAAGCTCAGAATAGATGCTCAATAAGTAATAATAATAATAAAAAAGTACCTCATCATGTTCAGTTCATGAGAGAGATAAGACAGTGAAGTTCATCCTATGGTCCCAAGTAGCATTTGGATTTCTCATTTAGATTTCCGTTTTAAAACATCTTCATGAGGAAATAGTATTTCCACATTAAGAATGAAAATGAAATGGGATTATAGTTATTCAGGCACTGTGAGTACCACAAAAGATGATGAGTTATTTAGTAAAGTTGCTTGCCCCAATTGCTACATCTTTCTTAATAATGTGTGAACAAAACCATTATGTCTTAGAGACCAAATACTTTCACGTCACCTAGATATCTTTCAAGAGGACAAAAGTTCTTTTCACAAAATGTTTCCTTGAAGGGAAGAGGGTAGTGGAGTTTGAAATAATCAAGCAGAGCACTGCCGATCTTGGTTTTCAAGCCATTTCATTCCCCAAATCCTGCATAATCCCTTCCCCCCACCAAAGAAAGCTTAAATGAACAGGAAATTTTTTCCTTCTTTTTATTGTACTTCTTACATTTCTTATCTTCTCCCCTCCACATGAAATAAAAATAACTTGGTTCACTTCAGTGCCGTGAGGAGAACAGCCAGTTTACCATTCTGATGTTCCCGGTCAGATTTAAATCTTTCAAAGTTACTCTCCTCTTTCCTAAATTCTGTTATTCAGTGTGAAATTTAAAACTTGCTAATCACCAAGAGCCAGAAATTCAGCCTGGCACGAAAATATGAATTACCGTGAACCTCTTAGTCTTTTGCACACCTTTCAAAGGTGATTAATCATTGCTTCATAACTACTTGGTTATAGCATCCTTTTATACAAACACCAGTTGCTACCTTTTTATACAAACACCAGTTGCTACTTAACAAATTATAAAAAACAAATGCTCTGCAATACCTTCTATAGCCATTGAAATGTGGCTCTATATCTCTGTCTGAGCCTGCCTTTTAGCTGATTAACAAATATGATGAAAGCAACCTTGTATATCCTTAACATTTAAAGACAACGTTCCAAGGAAATTTAAAATACATTCTGCCAATCAGTTATTGAGTAAGACCACCCCTAGTTTTTTTTTTTTTTTTAATTCTTCATTGTTTAAATCATACGGGAGGAAATTTAGTGTATACTCTCCTCTTCCTGTATTTTCCAGCTAGATTAAGCTGTTGTCTTCACAATTGCCTCCCAGCTGCTGTGACTTGTGAAAACAACAGACCCTGCTCTGTTGTCTGGAGAAAGCCAGGATTGTTATGAGTAACTTTATTGCAGGCACATGAGTGTGTTAAGACTTTAAAACACGCTCAAATGTCATGTGCACACCCAATGACGGGCAAGAATAATTATGAAAAAACAAGAAATCTATGTCTATGAAACCGTGTTGGACAAAATGGGCCATTCATTGTGTTCCCCTGGGAATGCCTGGACTCTGCAGTCAGAAAACAAAAAAGGCACTTTTTTCCTGCCGTAGGCTGAATGCTTAGCTTTGCCATCTGAGCCCTAAGAAAACACGGGCCCCTCTAGTGCTGGCGCACCCACGCACACTAAAAAATATTAATGCCTCTCTCTCCTTACTTTTTTCCAGGCATCCCTTCTGTGTAGGCTGTAGCCAATATAATGTCAACACAAAGACAAAATAGTTTATCTAACATCAGTCCCCCACAATTTCCCTCTTGTCCTCAGCTTTTTGCCCTTCCCCCAACATTAAGAAAGAAAAAAACAAAAGAAAGAAAGAAAGAAAAGATAATCTTTACTCCAAAGGAAAACTTGTCTCTGGCACAGATTTTATTCTTAGCAATATTCCCCTCTGTTCTTACGTGTTTGCTACTGTTAATATATATATATATATATATATATTTTTTACCAAATACTATGTAAGCAGTCTCATTTGCCTCCAAGTTGTTTCTTCCTCCCTAGGAGTCTTCTGAAAGTTACTTTGTTGGATAAAGCTTTCTGGCAGGCAGCTCCTTCTCAAAAATGCCCCTTTCTCAAAGTTAACTACTATGTTTCCTTGCTCTCAGTGTGTGACCAGCAAATGAAACTCCAAATCATTTCAGTTCCATTTTAATATACAAATCTCACTAGAAGGTTAATGTTTACGTTTTTATTATAATTTGAACCACATTATTTTATGTTACCCAAAAAGGTAAGTTATTCATTGATTTTCCTAGATGGAGACATTGCACTTTGACGGGTCAACTGTACACTCTACAGTAATTTCCTTGGCAGCTGAAACTGCAGGAAAAAATATCCAATAAACAGATTTCCCAAACAGTGAGCTTTTGCCCAGGATCTTCAATCCTGAAACTTTTCAGTACATTCCAGGAAGAAGAGTCTGGGAGACTATGAGCTTCACTACAAAATAGGAGGCTGATAGAGTGTTAAAGACCATAAATTCCCATTCCATCTTCCTTTCCAGAGCTCAGCTCTTTACTTTTGTATTCCCACCCAGCAACCACTGACTTCAGAGCCTGTAGATAAACTAGATACAACAATGGAAAAGTGAAAAATACTTCTTCAGTTGCTTTACCAAATTTAGTCATAGAACACTTATGTCAATTACTTTGACTAGAAAAAGGTATTTTAAAAGTCATGAAGTTTAAACACGTGCCTCATCTTTAGCTAATACACAAATGACTTGGAAAGGCAACAGCTGGAGAAATGAGACATAAATTTTGCCTGACAATAAAATGTGGTTATCTTTTATTTAACAAACTGGTGTTAATGACCCAGTAGTAGTCAATGCCAAAGATACGCAGATGTAGTATAAGTATACACAGAAAGCAGCAGAGTATACACAGCAGCAGAAACCATAGCATATTTAGTCGATCAACTGGTTGTTTCACTACACTACTTCAAAAGCAATTGATTTGACTGAAGTAACCAGTAAATTTTGACTTTACAATTGAATTAGGAAGTTAGAATTTTAGAGTTCTTCTAGTTGCTAAATTCTAAGCCTCAACATGCTTATTGTGCAAATTTGTGTTGAAGCCAGTGTATGGGATGCGGTCAGAGACAAAAAATAATAATGATTCATTACAGGAATAACTTAAAAGAGTGGGCATTAATTACACAGGTAAAGAAGGTGACATGTCTCTAAACTGGAAAGAAATACTTTGATACTAACTGCTGTCCAGAAGGAGGAAAATATGAAAGTTACCAGGCCAAACTGCAGGCCCAGAGTTCATCTCAAATATTTTCACAAAACAGGAATTGCCTTGCACCAGCAACGCTCCTACACTGGTAGTTTTCAGAGAAGCCAGGGGTCAATCAGCAGTGATGTGAGACTACCTCATGGCAGCCACTATGAGACAGACATGAGTATTATTTCATCCTTCTTTCAAATGTGAAGTTGGTTTCAGGGAGTTTTCTGCCCCAGACAGTCTAAACAAGAATTCCTCCCTCCCCTGGATCCTAAAATCCATAAACACATGAAACTCACACTGAAGCCGTATTGAGCAAGGAGTTTCAAATGAGTTCTGTCTTCAGGCTTAAAGACAATGTACTTAACCTAGCCAGCCATCAGACCAGCCATGAATTTGTTTTAACAATTCAACAACATCACCATTTCTCATTCATCCACTTAGCTTAATTTTCCTAGCATCACTTTCACTGCTGAGGTTGTCTCTATTAAGCCATTTTTTTTGCATCATTAACTTTTAACCAGGCATCGATAGCTTTATTGTTTAAATTGCGTATGACTTTATTTAACGTCAGCATTTCTTCTAGCTCCTGACAAGAAGTCACATTTTATAACTAATTAAATTGATCCCTGGGAAGCAAAAGCCACTAAACGGAATTATTCCTACCCAAGTGTCAATATATTAAATCAAAGGGCTAATGAGTTGGGTCACTGCTTCTTTTATTGGGAGGCTACAGCAGAATAGGACTCATATTATCCTCTATTTTCTGCCTTAACAATCAATTTTATTTAAACCAAAGGCAGCTAATTAATAGTTTTGGATCTTACAGTAAATAATATTTTCTTTATGACACATAAATGGGAAATGGAAAATTTTCTTTGATGACACATGCAATATATTTTTTGCCTATTTTTATGACGTCGGGTCACCAAAACATCTAAAGACGATCTAAAAGGTGTTTTGCAAGCAAATGATTTTGAGAATTTCTAGGCTTCAACTATTAGCATTATGGGTTTAAATTAAGATGAAAATCTGCCTCTTGGAGCTGACAATAGTGCCTAACGAAAGTGATTAAGGAATGACTAAATTTGTCCTGTCAGCCTTTCCTATCTCTCTTGCAGCTGCTGAGTAATACTTTGAATGATTTCACTATTTACATCTGGACACTACTTTTAAAATTCATCACCTAATAAATCAAGCCACTCACTGTTCTTGACATAACTTAGTTTCTTTTGATAAAATCTCTGCAGACAGTGGAAAACATCCTGTTTTATTGTTGCCCTCAATTAATTGCACCAATACAATTTATTCAGAGATAAATTTTCATGCCTAATTATTTATATCTGTGAATTTTACATTTTATTTTGGGGACTGCCCCCCATAATTTATCATTTCAGTATTTGTAGAGAAAATATATTCATAAAATTGGTTTTGGGAAAATCTTATATCTTCTTTAATCTATAAATCATGTTATAACTATGCAAAAATCTAGCAAGTCAAAAAATTCAATTCTATAAAATTAGCCCTAGTGATGATTACAACAGTAAGGCGACCACCTCCAGGAAACACAGTGGAAAGAAAGAAAAATGAAGGCACAAAGAATATATATACAACCAATCGCAACTGCAGGACAACAAACTCAACAATGTCTACAGTTTTAGGGTGAGGATTTTATTTTGTACATCTGGCAACTACTCAAAATAACACTAGTTTAAAGGTAACCCTGAGATCTTTTGGGTTGAATTAACCTATTTATCACATAATAGGTTGTCAAAAGTCAATTTTGTCTGTAATATTTAACTTTGTTGATTTACCACCAGGATCAAATACATCATGGGGAACACCACAGATGTTTTTGACAAAAACATGTTCTTTCACCCACACATAGTTTACTTTTTCAAACACTGAATTAGGGTTTCTTCTTTGTAGACACAGTGGTTCTTTTTTGAAGCAACCTTAAATAGTCACTTTTATCCATTTATAGATGTGTGTGCTTTGGAGGTCAAGCATGTGCTGTTGTTTCTTACCACAAATGTTTTCCTTCATTTTCAATGGTCAAAAGTCACAGGCGGGTTTGACCCCACCCACAGACAGCTCTGTTCAGTATCTGGAGAACCCAAGGTTGGCTGGAGATCACTGAAATACACATGCTTACTTCACAAACAAATAAAAAGGTACCCTAACACAGACCAGTGGAATCTGACACTGAAATAAAACAAACAAACAAAAATACTAACTGTATGGAATGTGTATGTATTTAAATGTAAAGAATACCCATTTTCATTAATGAAGACTACTACTGCAAACAAACATACTAAGATATTCTTGATAAGCACTTGATTTTACTGTGTCATAGCAGCTGAATTAACAGTATTACATTTCCTTCTACCTCATAGCTTCAGGTTTTAATTTAAACACATTTAAATTTAGGAACAAAGCTATCGGGTTTTTATATTAGTTACTTTTTCAAGGCAAAGAAAGTCACAGTCTCAGGAAAGGAAAAGACTTTGTGAACTGATAGTGGTTTCCCAAACGTGTTTGGCAACGTGTCACCACGAGGGAGACAAAGAGTAAGTTCTTCCAGCCCTGTGAACAAAACAGCAAACTACCTTTGATAGGCCTGGTTAGACAAATAAAAACCTTAACCAATCACCCCCCAAAAAAGAGACTATAAAACCATCCTACTGGCCCCTGAAAACAATATGAGCAACTGAACACAACTGTGCCTGCAACTCACTGGGGGCATCGGAACTCTTACCCTCCTCATTGTGTCTCAGACAGTACAATTGGTAGTAATGACTATAGCTCTCTGGTCTCCAGCTCAAAACATGCTTAAATTTTTCACCTGCCACTTCTGCCAAAATGCCCACAGAACTGAAGAGGGCAGTGGGCATTATACTGCCACTTACAGACATGTGGCCCTAAAGTCAAACAGATATGTGGCCCTAAACTCAAACACTGTTTAAAAAAAAAAAAAAGTGTAAATAAGTTTTCTCTCTTGCAAACTTCTGATAAGATGCCTAGTAAAATCAACAAATTTTAAAAAGACAAAATGCAGAATTTCAAAGTGAAAAGTAAAAGAGTTCAACTTCTTTCTATGCAGAGTGGCACACAGTATCACCAATTAATCCTAAACCAAGCATCATTTTAAATTCTACCTTTCTGATATCAAAATATAGTACCATACCCAAAGCTTCGGTAATGTTACCCAACAATATAAAGTAACATCAAAGTGAAGTAAGTCGCTCAGTCATGTCTGACTCTTTGTGAACCCATGGACTATACAGTCCATGGAATTCTCCAGGCTAGAATACTGGAGTGGTTCTTTACCAGAGCTAAAGAATTTGCCTGCAATGTGGGAGGCCCGGGTTTGATTCCTGGGTCAGGAAGATCCCTTGGAGAAGGGAACGGCTACCCACTCCAGTATTCTGGCCTGGAGAATTCCATGGACTGTATAATCCATGCAGTCACAAAGAGTCAGACACTAATGAGCAACTTTCACTTTCAAAGTGAAGTAAGACTGTAATTTATTCCTCTTGGCTCAGATCACATTCCCATCTTTGTTACTGTGGCTAAATACTACCAAAAGCTTTGTTATCTGTTTTCTATATTTTGATGTTGGGCAAATGCAATGTATAGTTAAAATAGCCTGAGACCAACAATGAACTTACATTACACATCTTAATAACAACAAAGAACTAGAGTGTAATCAAGATCCTAAGTGGAGTTTACAAAGGTTACATGAAAATAATTAAAATAAGAAGTACAAACGAAGTATTAATGTAAAGCTGAAAAGAGGAAGCATTTGAGAGCAATCATCACAATAGAAAAAGAATATTCCCCCAATGAATATACCGCAGTAAATTACAAAAAGCTCGCCAATCTCCGGTGCAAGTCCCCCTTTATGTTACATTTCCTTGTGTAGCATCTTTTCACTACCCTAGAGAGTTTTGCTTTATTGTATAGAACTTACAGAGATGAACTATAGATGCTTCTCTCTGGTGCCCCCATTTTACCTTTCAAGTGACTCCTCTTCGTCCCTTAATCAGACGTTTTCTAATCACTTAACTCCTAATTAAGTGCAATGGTCTTCTGAATCACTCAACCACAGTTCAATGATTTTTCAAAGTCACTTAATATTTACCCATGAAAAATATGCAAAGTAGCTTTACATAAAGACAAGAGAATTCTAGTGCTATACACATCAAATTTTCCTGTCCTCACATATAACTTTGTACAGCCACACACTAGCAGACAAGGTATCTATCTACCTTGATAAATCCGCACCTTGAATTTGTAACCAGGTATTTCCTGGGCAACCAGTCTTTCAGGGAGTGTTCAAATATTTGTAGTGGGCCAGTCTGAGCTGCACATATTTTAGTCCTTATTCATGCATTCCTCGTTTACAAGTTGTGAACCTGGTAAATTTCCCATTTTGAGACTATTGCTCCTTCTTTTATGTAGGAGGTCCTTGAATTACCCTCTTAACTGTGGAGTATGAGTCACACTGATTGTCAAAAATATATATATATTTTCCCCCTTTTAAATTATTTAAGTATTTCCTAGGCTAATCTGCTTTTGTGTCCAATTCCCATTTTGACAAGTGATTCAATAGATCTTTCAATCAAAAATTCTTTTCTGATACAAATGAACTTATTTATAAAACAGAAACAGATTTGTAGACACAGAAAACAAAGTTACGATTTCAAAGGGGAATGGGGTGAGGAATTTGGGATTTTGGATTAGGAGTTTGGGATTAGCAGATATACACTATTATATATAAAACAGATAAACAACAAGGACCTACTGTACAGCACGAGGCAGTATATTCAGCATCTTATAATAACCTATAACAGAAAAGAATCTAAAATATATTATATAATAAAAAATATATATATATAACTGAATCACTTTGCCATAACCTGAAAATAACACAACTTTGCAAATAAACTGGGAGAGGGAAATGGCAACCCACTCCAGTATTCTTGCCTGGAGAATCCCATGGACAGAGGAGTCTGGTGGGCTGCTGTCCATAGGGTCACACAGAGTTGGATGCAACTGAAATGACTTAGCAAGCATGCATGCATTGGAGAAGGAAATGACAATCCACTTCTGTATCCTTGCCTGGAGAATCCCAGGGACAGAGGCGCCTGGTGGGCTGCTGTCTATGGGGTCGCACAGAGTTGGACACGACTAAAGTGACTTAGCAGCAGCAGCAGCAAATAAACTATACTTCAAAAAAAAATTGTTCTGTACTCCAAAGTTAAAAAAAATTCTGCTGAGAGATATTGAGCTGGAGCTCTAGCTTCACAAAAACAGAGAGGCAATAGAACGCAGTGGTTAAGAGCCCAGATTCTGCAGCTAGACTAAGTTTAAATCCCAGCTCTTATTAAATGTATAACCTTGGACAAACTACTTAACCTCTCTTTGTCTCACTT
>SJYX01022201.1:103806-182797 GCA_006410675.1 Oreotragus oreotragus
TTACAAGTTTAATTCTATGAAAGAAAGAAAAAACAAATAACTAAATCTCATGAGCAATTACTTCTTTTCTATATCTTCTGAGTCATAATTTATTTTTATCTCAACTATAATTTATGTATAAATAAATTATGAGGTATTTGCTATTTCTTTATATTTTTGGCAGAAAAAATAAATGACATGCGTGTGTATATAAGTGCACTGAGAGGGCATATCCAAGCAAAATGGAGAAGTTGTGGGTAGGGCGTTTAGGAGTGATGAAAGACTATTTCTTGTCTGCTTGTTGCTTCCCTGGGGTTTATTTTAGAAATCTCAGGAAAAGGTCTTGTTAAATATGGTATGAGTACTGATATAAAAGTATTTTGCTCCATATAAACTTTTCATCATTATCATTAATACTATGTGTGCTAAGTTGCTTCATTCGTGTCTGACTTTTAGCAACCCCATGGACTGTAGCCCACCAGACTCCTCTGTCCCATGAGAATCCCATGATTCTCCAGGCAAGAATACTGGATTGTGTTGCCATATGCTCCTCCAGGGGATCTTCTCGACCCAGAGATCTGTCTCTTACATCTCTTACATTGGCAGGCAGATTCTTTACCACTAGTGCCACCTGGGAAATCTCTATTAATACCATATCTTTTAGCAATTTACAGTTACCAGAATACTTCTCTATATATTAATAACTCTGCCAATCCTCACAACAGTTAATGTGAAGCTGGAGGTATGACTGTGTGTGTGTGTGTGTATCTGATTATCTGTTTACAGAAAAGGCTCAAAAGGTTAAATGATTTGTCTCAGATCACATGCCAAATAGATAGCAGAGACAGACTTTGAAGCTGTGTTTTTGAATATTTGCCATATCCTTTCTTTAAAATCATTTTCCCTTGACTTAAACGTCGTTAATATTTTTTTCTTAAAAATAGATTGAACAAGCAACTAATTAAGGTTAAGTAAACACATTACAATTTGCAACTTTTTCTACTTTCACAACTCCATGTGATGGGAACTTACACTGTTAGGTTCACTTAACTTTATTGTCTCCTAGACTATTTCCCCTGACTTTTTTTTTTTTTTTTCTCTTAGAAAATGAGAAAATAAAAAGAAAGGTAAGAGGGAGGAGTGGGGAGGAATTAAATATTCTAGCATCAGTTTCTATGGATTCACTTAAATAGAGAAAGTTATTGGTATGATGGAATGCATGGTAGGACATGACACTCTGTAGGGGAAAATAGGCCTTGCATCATTTGGGATTAAGCCATTTTGTACCTTGCATTTAATTTAAAAGGAAGGACAAAATATGAAGTAAGTGTATCACTCATAGGAGAAAGATAATGAACTTAGTCCCCAGTTACTCACTTTATGCCTGAGACAATCTACCAAATATGCTACAAAAGTCTACACCTCTAAGAGAAAGGTTTCATCAGATTCCATTTTATCAGTGGTACTTATATTAGCTAATTAGTATTATCTAGTACTAATTCCTTATCCAAGAACTAATTTCTTATTGATAGCTCTTAGCTGTGACTAAATCCTATTCTATCTCATCTCTAATTCAGACAAGAATAATTTCTAGTACAAATGCTAAAGTTAAGCTCATTAAAGATCCAGGTCTTTAGGATAAATATTACCATTTCTCCCGTTTGTCATATATTCCACCTATGCTCTTTCCCAACATTTTCATACAACTACCCAAAACAGTTAGGAATTGGGATGTTTACTGAAAATAATATTTGCTTCTTTCCTTTTAAATTTTTTATTAGGCCTTATAGTATCAAAATGGAATTTGACAGAGAAATATTAGGTGATGTGAACTTGTGACCTGATAGAAAAAATAAGCCAAAAAGACCTTTGTGTAGTATTCTGAGTAACATAATATCTAAAATACATACCTATAGATTTTAATAACCTGGTGATTATGCATATAAATTTAGTACCCTTTAAATTTTGTGACCAAGTGGAATGTTGGGTTAAATTTGAGATGTAATAAAATTTGAAACATACATATTTACTATTAAAATAATCTCCCTTTTATTGACTTTTATTGGCTTACAGAACAATCAGACTTTTGATAAATCTGTTTCTACCTATTAAAATAAAAAAATGCAAACAGAACATTGGGATAAGTAAAATTTCATTACCAAATGTTAGTAAGTGGTAGCATTTGGGGAACAGGAACTAAAACATGGGGCAAAATCATTTAAGCAGCTTCTTCATAGCTGTTCAAGCCATACAGAGTCATGGGGGGAAAATGCAGGCCTCCATGGTATTAGCAAGATCTAATAAAATTGCTTTAGCATAATACTAATGTAGATATATGGTGCGCTACAAGTTGAATTCTGTAAAAGCAGACACTGTGACAGGGTTTAGGGTATCAGATATTTACTAGGAAACAATACCCATAAATGGAAAGGAGAAAGACACAAGATTGGGCAGAGGGAGAAGTTGAAATATGATATAGGTGGAACAAAATTCCATCCAGCTCAGCAGGAAGTTCTAGAGTAGGTATCTAGCTTCAGGCCTAAAAACCCAACTTTCACACCCCATGCCCTTCAGTCAAATAGGAGAGCCCTGGAAAGGAAATGACCTGGGGCTAAGCAGCTCTCTGTACCTGAGGCAAAGCTGAAAGTGCTGACAGATGGAGGCTGTCTGCTTCTTGGACTCTTGAGACTGGGCATCTCCGCTGAAGAGAAGTCTGAATAGTTTGTGCATCTCCATGTCTACCATAATGATACCAGTCTGTGGTATTAGAGTAAGTGTGGATAATTAGAAGGGAAGGGGGCTAGTGTGGTTACTATTAACCCGAAGATAAATAAAAATAAGACTCCTTTATATTATTGCAAATCTATCAAATAGCACAGACGATACACTAGCAGTCAGAATGAAATTACAGACTAAAGAGAAAAATCAGGTGTTGACTCTCTCAGTGTCTTAAGCTAGATTCTATTCAGATTTCTAAATTTTTCTCCTTTCCTGAAGTCTACAAAAGCAGCACAGTGAGTCCAGGGGGCTATTTATTTCTGACTATAGATTAATTTAAAATATTTTTAACTTAGAAAAAAAATCTTTGGAGTTGAGCTCCCTTTTTAATTCTTCACTTAATGCCAAATGTTTAGCAAAATTACAAATGAGATTTTAACTCATGATCCCAAACCAATGATATTAACTAAATAATAGCTCAAGAATCAATGACTCAAAGGTTTGATTGCTTTGCTATGTAGTATTTTTGCCCTTATCACACCCAGTTATATGCTGGCAAACTAGCTCTCAAAGGAGGAAATAATGGTGATTTAGAGCATTTGCCAGTTTCCACAGTGTATTCACACCTTGAATGATTTCAACCTACCAACATAATATCACTGAAGAAGGAACTAGAGAAAGATGCACACAGCTGGCGCTTGGGCACCAGTATGAGTTGGCTCCAGCACACCACTATTACAATTATTCCTTTATTTTCTTTTTGTTCTTAGATTTTGTGAGAACCACATTTCCTGCCATTTGACAATGAATTTATCATTCTTAACATATAAAAGCTTTAAACATAAAACAGAATTATTTCAGTAGCCAGCAGGGTCTAGCACCTGATCCTCTAAATCCATGTATTATATCAAATTTCTTTATGTTATTTGTCATAAAAATGCCATGGTTGAATATCTGGTGTATCTTAATAGAAAAAAAATAAAAAAACAATGGAAACTAAGTCACAAAAATAAAAATAAATAACAACAAAACCCATTCAAGGTAAATTCATGGGGAAAAAGCCCAAATAGAGTGAGATTATGAAGGGAAAAAAAAGCAAGACAAAGAAAAAATAAATGTTAAGCAAATTTATTGGCACTACAACTCATACCCTCCAAGGTGAAAGCTGTTCTATCATCAATAAATACTGTTCATAATGTTAATGTTTCTTACTCTACTTTCTTTTTGACCTTTGACATATCATAATACCTGGCACTTGGTGGTACTTACTAGAAAAATGAATTTTAAACTTTCATTGTTTTCACTTGGCCTTGCCCTTAGCAGGTTTTATCGGTTGTGACCAATTAGTGGAACAAAGCTAAATAAAACAGAATAGAATAAGGAATGAAGAGAGATGAGAGAGAAAAGATAATGAGAAAGAAAATGGAGAAGACAAGAGAAAATTTAAAAGAATAGTAAACAGGATGAAAAGAGTAGAAATAAAGAGGACCGGAGAAGAGAAGGAAAAAAGAGGACGACAAATAAGAAACTGAAAAAGAAGCTCTTACACAAAGAGCCCACGTGTAAGACAAGAGCTATTGAATGAAATTGCTGTTTCTGTTATACATACATGTGTGTGGCATAGCATGTGTATATTGGGTAGTGATGTAAAACATACTTCCTACTGTGACAGTCTGGGGCTTCCCTGGTGGCTCAGTTTGATAGTTTGAAAAAAAATGCAACTCAGTGACCTAGACTATCCTCAAGATCCCTTCCAGCCAAACTGTCCAATTCTCCAAGAGCCTTTTGTATTATACCTTTTAAAATGAAAAGTTTAATTCAAAGGAGAGTTAGGTGATCAAAATATAAAAAGATTACAACTACCGATGTGCTCAGTCACTTCAGTCATATCCGACTCTTTGTGACCCCATGGACTGTAGCCTACCAGGCTCCTTTGTCCATGGGACTTTCCAGGCAAGAATACTGGAGTAGGTTGCCATTTCCTTCTCCAAAAAGTACTGATAGAACACATAATCCAATGGCAACCCACTCCAGTACTCTTGCCTGGAAAATCCCATGGATGGAGGAGCCTGGTAGGCTGCAGTCCATGGGGTTGCAAAGAGTCGGACACGACTGAGCAACTTCACTTCACTTTCAGAAGGCTGGTTTTCATCAACAGAAGAATGGTCTAAAACCATGCTCTCTCAGCCAACATCTCAGAAAAAAAAAAAAAAAATCTTGAGAGGAGAAAAAACTCTTTCCACACATACTTTCCAGATCTAGTCTCAGGATGAATAGTGTCTCTCCCTTAAAGTGAAAAACAAAGCTTGATAATAAATCTTGAGTAAAGCCTCATAAATTATAAATTAAACCATTCTCCCAGAGCCTTGACACCACATGGATCTGGCTTCTAAAACTAACCCAAAGACAATGTTAATCCCAGCAAGATAACAACCTGAGGGCTCTTCCCCCGTGGCTCCTATGAACTGCAGTTCATCATGTGGTATGTATTGTGTCCTCTGTGAAAAGTCTGGGCGTTCATAGGTATACTTGTGACTCAATAACAGAACCAGCTAACTGTTTAAGCCCTCCGTTTCTGAAAAGTAGAAAAAAAAAAAAAAAATCTTGAGAGGAGAAAAAACTCTTTCCACACATACTTTCCAGATCTAGTCTCAGGATGAATAGTGTCTCTCCCTTAAAGTGAAAAACAAAGCTTGATAATAAATCTTGAGTAAAGCCTCATAAATTATAAATTAAACCATTCTCCCAGAGCCTTGACACCACATGGATCTGGCTTCTAAAACTAACCCAAAGACAATGTTAATCCCAGCAAGATAACAACCTGAGGGCTCTTCCCCCGTGGCTCCTATGAACTGCAGTTCATCATGTGGTATGTATTGTGTCCTCTGTGAAAAGTCTGGGCGTTCATAGGTATACTTGTGACTCAATAACAGAACCAGCTAACTGTTTAAGCCCTCCGTTTCTGAAAAGTGGGTTGTAAGACAAAGAAGAGTTGAACCTCTAGAAATTCTCAAATAACATACTGACTATACCTTGCTGAAAAGTGCAGTATATTATCACGTTCAACTTAACTGAAGTAAAAAATCTATAGTCTCTTACTTGGTCTGTGACTTTGTGCTTCTAATAATTATAGGCATTGGACCTGTAACATTTAGTCATTCAGTTTTTAATCAGTGTTTCTGTACTTGCTGATAAGATGCTTTGCAAATATTCACATTTTAAAATACATGAATATTTTGTTTCCTTAGCTCCTTTATGAGTTCTTTGAGAGAAAACGTACGTCTCACATTTCATATTGCCTTCATATGCTTAGCTTTCAGTTATGTTACACAGAGAAGATAGTCAATGAAGGCTGTGAAATTAACTGCTCTTTTTTTTCTTTATTGCTGCTGCTGCTGCTAAGTCACTTCAGTCGTGTCCGACTCTGTGTGACCCCATAGACGGCAGCCCACTAATGGTGGTTTTTCCTATATAGATGACTACTAAAATAACAAATAGTAAAACAGTCCTCAAAAAAAATCTCCTTTTGGAGGAATAATTTTCAGTGTATTTTCTTGGGAGTACCAGGAAGAGCTACTATTTTACTTGGTGTGGTAACTTGCAAACCACAAATGCTACAATCACATTTAAAAAAACATACCCTGGATGTTAATAAAGTTAAAATACTTAGCCTTTGATCAGTTAACAAGGCTAATTAAAAAATAGTATTAAGTGCAAAAAAATCAACATTTAACATGGTTATTCAAATGTCTCTTTCTACACTATAAGCTTCTTGAAGGCAGAGACATTATCTTTTCACCTTGGTATCTCTAGCTCCACTTGGTATCTCAAGTGTTAGTCATGTCCAACTTTTTTGTGACCCCATGGACTGTAGCCTGCCAGGCCCCTCTGTCCATGGGATTCTCCAGGCAAGAATACTGGAGTGAGTAGCCATTCCCTTCTCCAGGGGATCTTCCTGACCCAAGGATTGAACCGGGTCTCCTGAATTGCAGGCAGATTCTTTACCATCTGAGCCACCAGGGAAGCCCAAGCTCCAGCACTGAGGCAATTAATAAATGTTTAAATAATTGAATCAAATCTACCACTTTCAAGATTTCTGGTTTTAACAGAATATAAGCAAGAATTATAGACATTATAAAGCTTAAAAAAGAGCCAAGACAGTAAAAGGGATAGTTCTAGTACTATTCCTTTTTGAAGTTTCCCCAAGGAACCATTGAATTACTGACTTTCAAAAACTGTGGTGAAGTTCAATAATGTTGAGTGAAGGGTTCTAGACACTTACAATATAAGGAGGTAATATTGGTAAAGGGCTTGCAATGTTGTTAGCATATGGTAAGCACTCAATATTACCTTTTTAATAAATATAAATTATTCACTAATTTAAATATAAAAATAAAGATCAATGAAACTTTGCAGTATAAATGAGTTCACAGTCCTACTCGCTCTTTGTAAGCATTTTAAACTCTCTTTCCCCTCTCTTATCTATCTTCCCTCCACAGCAGTTCTTATGTTAGTTACTTTTATCAGTCCCTCAAGCTCTCTCTCTACAATTTTCCCAGTGAATGGTAGAATCTCGGTGAATGGCAACTTCATTTTTCCATGTGCTTAGGTCAGTCCAAACATATCATGAAATGATTTTTTCAAATAGGTCACTAAAGATTTCTTTTTCACTTATAAAAAGTATACTGCTTATTTCATTAAGATTACCAACTTGAATCCAGAAAGAATTGAACAGACAATTCATCAACTATTATATCTCCAAATTGGATAGCCTTAACCTCAGTCAGAAGATCAATGACTGGAAAATTCAACAATCCGACACCTAAATTCCATCATTCTATTTAATTCATGGAGTTAGAATCTAAATATTTTGGTACAACTTGTTTCAGATATGTTTTTTAAAATACTTCCGTCAGTAAGTGATGAGTATATAGAAGAAAAAAGAATAATTTTGATAGTCTCCCTTGTCCATTAAAATGATTTCAGATTTCAACCATTCAATTCGACAATATTCACTGAACATCCACCACAAGGCACCAAGTTGTATATATTAGAAATATAAAATGAATGTGACCATAAGCTTCAGTTCAGTTCAGTTCAGTCGCTCAGTCGTGTCCGACTCTTTGCGACCCCATGAATCGCAGCACGCCAGGCCTCCCTGTCCATCACCATCTCCCGGAGTTCACTCAGACTCATGTCCATCGAGTCCGTGANACTGGATGCTTGGGGCTGGTGCACTGGGATGACCCAGAGGGATGGTACGGGGAGGGAGGAGGGAGGGGGATGGTGTATACCTGTGGTGGATTCATGTTGATATATGGCAAAACCAATAGAATATTGTAAAGTAATTAACCTCCAATTAAAATAAATAAATGTATATTTAAAAGAATTTGAATGATTGTGGATATCTCATCAGAAAACCAGAAATAAGTTGATCATTATTCTTAAAATATGGAGAAAAAAAGAAATGTCAGAACCAGAATTCTATATCCAACAAATACATCATCTTACTTCTGAAGGATTTTAAGATATTCTTAGTATAAAGGATACTAAGAGAATTCATAGTCAGCAGATTTTCTCAGAAGAAATTGCTAATGCAAGTTCTTCAGACAAAAAGGAAGGGAAATCAAGTAGAAACTTGGAACATCAGGAATAAAGGAAGAGCAATAGAAATAGTAAATATTTAGATAACTATAATAGGCTGTTCTCTAGTTCAAGAGAATTAGAATTTGTTTAATTTGTTGTTGTTCAGTCGCTAAGTTTTGTCTAACTCTTTGCAACCCCGTGGACTGCACCATGCCAGGCTCCTATGTCCTCGACTATCTCCTGGGGTTTGCTCAAACTCTTGTGCATTGAGTCAGTGATGCCATCCAACTGTTTCATCCTCTGTCGTCCCCATCTTCAGTCTTCCCCAGATCAGAGTTTCTTCCAAAGAGTTGGCTCTTCCCATCAGATAGCCAAAGTATTGGAGCGTCAACTTCAGTATCCGTCCTTCCAGTGAATATTCAGGGTTGATTTCCTTTAGGATTGACTGTTTTGATCTCCTTGCAGTCCAAGGGATTCTCAAGAGTCTTCTCCAACACCACAGTTCACAAGCATAAATTCTTTGGTGCTTAGCCTTTATGGTCCAACTCTCACAGCTGTTCATGACTAATGGAAAAACAATAATTTTAACTCTGTGGATCTTTGTAAGTAAAGTATTGTCTCTGCTTTTTAATACATTGTCTAGGTTTTCATAGCTTTCCTTCCAGGGAGCAACTGTCTTTTAATTTCATGACTGCAGTCACCATCCGCAGTGATTTTGGAGCCCAAGAAAATAAAATCTGTCACTGTTTCCACTCTTTACCCATTCTGTTGAATTATGAAGAGGAAAACAGAAGAAAGAAAAAGGAGCAATTGGAAAAGCAATAGTATAAATGGCAGACCTAAATCTAAACATATCACATTAAATGTAAATGGTCTCAACATACCAATTAAAGGAAAATGGCTTTTGAAGTTGGGCAAACCTGGTGTAAAATTTACATTCTTGGCTGCTTATACCTATGTTGTGTAAGAACACTTGCTACTTTGAGCCTCAGTTTCCTCATTTGTAAAATAAGTATATGGCCTCAGAGGGCTGTTACAAAGATGAAATAAGGTAATGTATATAAAGAACTCTGCACATCCATCTGTTTAAAAACTAGAGGCGATGCATATTTGCTTACATATGCAAAGTATCTTTGGAAGGACATACAAGAAGCTGATGTTAGTAGTTGTCTATGGGAAGACCTGGTAGGCTGGAGGACGGGGCTAAGAGGGAGATTTTTTTTTAACTGTACAGGTCCGGAAATCAAAAGAGCACTGAAAAAAAGTGTTGCTGTTTTGTTTTGTTTTGTTTTGTTTTCATAAGATTGGTGCCAAACCTTTTTTGGTAGCAAAACATGACCTGAAGTGGCATATGAAGTTCCTTATATATTCATTTTATGTGAATTCTTATTCATTTTGCAGAAATTTTAGGGTTCTGTTTTCAGGGTGCTACATAGTAATATGTTTGGTATACTCATATTTCTAAAATATGAAAAATTCTGAATTCCAAAACACATTCAGCACAAGATTATGGATCTATGTAGCCTTTGAATTTTGAATTCAATCTGTGTATTGTCTTGAATTTTGAAACTGGTGAAGGCATTACCTGTTGACAAAATTAAATCTTAAAAACTAAATTTAGCATGGTGCCTGACACAAAGCAAGCTGTCAGTAAATATCGGCAGCTGCTGTTATTCCATTCTCCCAGGCTTTTCCTGTCAACAAATCTGTTCATGTCCAATACGACGTTTCACCGTCACAGCAGACCCTGTGACTGTCACTGCTTAGATTTTACATTTTTAAAGACTGAGGTGCAAAGATTTTGTGACAGATGCCTGCCAACCGGCCAGGCAGCCCCCCACCTAGGGTCCCAAGGTTTTTTCTGTTAACCAGACCACCTCAGCCACAGGAATGGCATCAGCAGGATTTGTGTGCCCAAGAGAGCCAAGTTGTTTTATCTAAGAGCAAAGGAGAGAATGAGGAAATTATGTGTGGTCAGGATCACCCCCAAATCCCATTAGACCAGTGGGCCCAGCCAGGCAGATGTGCCCATAGCATTTAGTGTACCATCCTTCTCCTTCAGGGGTTTCCCAGGTGGCTCAGCTTTAAGAATCTGCCTGCCAGTCCAAAAGACATAAGAGACGTGGCTTCAGTCCCTGGGTAAGGAAGATCCCCTAGAAGAGGGCATGCAACCCACTCCAGTATTCCTGCCTGGAGAATCCCATGGTCAGAGGAGCCTGGCAGGCTATAGCCCATAGGTTGCAAAGAGTCAAATGTGACTGAGGTGACTTAGTATGCTCACACTCTCCTTCAGTTGATTACCAGCTGAAGTTTTAGGGACTTGATTCTAAAGACCAGATGAAGTTTTAGGGACTTGATTCTAGAGACTGTACCAAAATTACCTTTTTTTTTTTAAATCCTGAGAGCCTCATTCAGCACATTCAGGACTGAAACTTATTTTATAATAGATTCTGGGTGTGTATATGAGGAGCTCACAGAAGGGTGCTTGTATTGCAGTTAGACTGTGTTGAGTATGAGCCTAAGGGATATACCATGACCATTTGAAGTACCCAAATTGTTGGGGTGGGCCTGGCAACTGCCTTTCTCATCTGTTGTTCTTTCTTCTCTCCTCACGCTCTGTGGCCTTGGAGAGAAAAATAGAGATAGCTCCATGTTTCAGGAGGCATCAAGGCTCATTTCTGCAGGTCATTGTTATAGTTGGTTCTGTCTGCTCTCTGTAAGGGGCAGTTTGTGGAGACAGATAAAATGCTTCCTGCCCTCTGCACCACCTGGTCTCTGCAGTGAGGCAAGTTATTGGGAGGCCACCTGAAAGTGTGACTGCCAGCTCCAAGAACCATGGCTTGGAAACAATAACCTCGATCAGGAAAAATTGCTTCCCTTGGAACCATGTCTGCCTAATCACTATGTCTTTTCCAGCTCATCGGTAGAACTGACTGGAGAAGCACCTACTTTTGGATTTTTTCCCAGGTCTTTAATTAATGGCTTCTTACTATAAGCTTTGATTAACTGCTATTTACAAAGCTTTTCTGAGGTCTGCCATGCCCCAGAACTGTCAGGTTTGTATTGCTTGCCAGGACTCCAAGTAGATTCCAAAGCATACTTTCAAATACTAGATCTTTTTTGTTTCATTATATCCATAGCCAGATCCTTCATAGAAAAAGTAGGAAAGTGTAAAGAGGAAATGTTACCCAGGTATAACTGTCATTATTTTCAGTTATACTTCTTTCTTTATACTTTATTTATACACACACACGTTTTTCCTAGGCTATTGATAGTCCCCTTTTCTCTACACTAGAACGCTAGAACATAAACACTTTTCCACATCATTTTTAAACATTCTAAGAACATTTGTTCCCATGGCGGCATGATCTACCTAACTGGTCCCCATTTGGGACCAATCCGGTTCCCTTGGCTAAAGTCTGTATGATGATATTTGAATTTCTTTAAGATGGATTTGTTGTTGTTGAGTCACTAAGTCTTGTGTGACTCTTTTGTGACCCCATGGCCTGTAGCCCACCAGGCTTCTCTGTCCTGGGATTTCCCAGACAAGAATACTGGAGTGGGTTGCCATTTCCTTCTCTAGGGGATCTTCCCCATCCTCGTACATTGGCAGCAGGTTCTTGACCATTGNACCTCGATCAGGAAAAATTGCTTCCCTTGGAACCATGTCTGCCTAATCACTATGTCTTTTCCAGCTCATCGGTAGAACTGACTGGAGAAGCACCTACTTTTGGATTTTTTCCCAGGTCTTTAATTAATGGCTTCTTACTATAAGCTTTGATTAACTGCTATTTACAAAGCTTTTCTGAGGTCTGCCATGCCCCAGAACTGTCAGGTTTGTATTGCTTGCCAGGACTCCAAGTAGATTCCAAAGCATACTTTCAAATACTAGATCTTTTTTGTTTCATTATATCCATAGCCAGATCCTTCATAGAAAAAATAGGAAAGTGTAAAGAGGAAATGTTACCCAGGTATAACTGTCATTATTTTCAGTTATACTTCTTTCTTTATACTTTATTTATACACACACACGTTTTTCCTAGGCTATTGATAGTCCCCTTTTCTCTACACTAGAACGCTAGAACATAAACACTTTTCCACATCATTTTTAAACATTCTAAGAACATTTGTTCCCATGGCGGCATGATCTACCTAACTGGTCCCCATTTGGGACCAATCCGGTTCCCTTGGCTAAAGTCTGTATGATGATATTTGAATTTCTTTAAGATGGATTTGTTGTTGTTGAGTCACTAAGTCTTGTGTGACTCTTTTGTGACCCCATGGCCTGTAGCCCACCAGGCTTCTCTGTCCTGGGATTTCCCAGACAAGAATACTGGAGTGGGTTGCCATTTCCTTCTCTAGGGGATCTTCCCCATCCTCGTACATTGGCAGCAGGTTCTTGACCATTGAGCCACACGGAATCCCTTCTGATGGATAAAATTATCAGACCATGAGATGTAAAGGTACAAAAGGCTTGCTTTTGAGAGGCAGTTACATTGTGTGTGTGTCTCTGTGTTAATATAAACTTGGTTTCCACAAAGCATGCACTAATTTATGCTTCTGGCTCCTGCAGTCTCAGTGTGGGGAAAAATTGGTTCTTGGTGGGGGGTGGAAAAAACCTTAGAAGTTTTGTGGCTATCCAGTGGTTTCCAGTGCATAAACTGATACACAGTATCTGCTTTTAACATTTCATGCAGAGGCCACAATGAGAAAAAGGTTGAGAAACACAGTTCTAGCTGTATGTGAGCACCCATCTCACTCCATCCTTGGAAGCTTTTAAATTTGAGCTTTTGGTTTGGTATTAGAATAGTATTTTTCTGGTCTAAATGTTCTTAATTCTTTGTACAGACTTTAGGAACCTGAGAAAGGTTTGAATAAAATAAAATGTATGTGTTTCCCACTGTTCATATTTTTATCTTTCTACATTATTAGGAATCCTCCGTATTTCTAGCTTTGTGTCCAGCTCTTTTCACGTTACTGTGATATGTAATGTTTTCAGTGTTAGTCTGTGCCAAGGACTGTGTTGAAATACCCCTTGTGTTATGGTCTTAGGCAGGGACTCCCCCACCTCCATGCCTGGGAGTACATGTGTGTCCCCACAGGCATCAGCTTTGGACTTCTGGGAGCCCAGGCGCCAAGCTGCTCTGCGACTTTCAGTAATTGTCCCTCGTTTGTTTCAGGTGTGATCCCCTGGGCCCGTTTGCTGTCGGGGGAGAGGACCTAGACCCCTTTGGGTGAGTACTGCTGGGGAGGTGGCAGCAACACGACTTGGTCTCGTGGCCTTTCAGCCCCAGCTCATCTTCCAATTTTAGAACTTTCCGTCAGTCTTCCTCTGGGGTGAAGGAGGCGTTTGTTGCCGAGTGGCTGAGGAAGCACTGCCACTGTTCTGCTCCGCCATGCCTGGAGCAGTGCCAAGAGGGCTCTGAATGTTGGGCAGCAACTGAGCAAGCCCAGTGGACAGTTCCACTGTCGTTTTCTGGCTNCTGGGGTGAAGGAGGCGTTTGTTGCCGAGTGGCTGAGGAAGCACTGCCACTGTTCTGCTCCGCCATGCCTGGAGCAGTGCCAAGAGGGCTCTGAATGTTGGGCAGCAACTGAGCAAGCCCAGTGGACAGTTCCACTGTCGTTTTCTGGCTCCGCTTGCCCTGGTGGAACAGTACCCCCAGGGGGGTCTATCCGGTGAAGACTGAAAAACACACAAGTGGGTTACAGACCTGAGGTCAGTTGAGGGCTCTTCAGAGGACATGACCTCACTTGATAAGGGAGGGTCACTGATTCCCATTAGACTCTGGGGTAGTTCTTGTGAAGTCCCCAACAGAGTTATAGCTTCAGCTATGCACTGCACTGTCTTTGCTCAGTGCTTCTAGATTTTAAGCTCTGCTGCAAAGGGTGTCCCCAACTTGAGTGTTTCATATTTAGACAGTGGAGAAAGTAAGTCTTAAGCTTGAACAGTTAAGCTTAACTTAATTTTTTAACTTAATACTTTTGCTTGAGCTGAAGTTAAGCTCCAACTTTGACCTCAAGAGTTTGGGGTAACATCACCTTCTTATTCATCCTAGTTGGAGCCATATGGTCAGATACATAGAACTCCATGAGGGATGGGTACTGTCAAGAGTCAGACTTGGACAATCAAGTCAGAATGCCCAGAGACCCTTCAAGAAAACCACACACACACACACAGNCCCTTAAATCTATTTCTCACTTCCACTGTATAATCATAAGGGATTTGATTTAGGTCATACCTGAATGGTCTAGCGGTTTTCCCTACTTTCTTCAATTTAAGTCTGAATTTGGGAATAAGGAGTTCATGATCTGAGCCACAGTCAGCTCCTGGTCTTGTTTTTGTTGACTGTATAGAGCTTCTCCATCTTTGGCTGCACAGAATATAATCAACCTGATTTAGGTGTTGACCATCTGGTGATGTCCATGTGTAGAGTCTTCTCTTGTATTGCTGGAAGAGGGTGTTTGCTATGACCAGTGCATTTTCTTGGCAAAATTCTATTAGTCTTTGCCCTGCTTCATTCCGCATTCCAAGGCCAAATTTGCCTGACTGTAAGCTTAGAAGAGGAAAAGATGACTTTGGCTGGGGTAGAGGTTGGGGTGGTAACAATCAGTGAAGTTTTCATGGAACAAAGCCTTAAAGGAATTCTAGGCTTTTAAGTGCAAAGATGAACGTGAGTAGAAAATTTTTGAGTATAAAAAAACTGTATGACAACTGACTTGAAGATGGAAAAGCACAAAAAATGTTCAAGAGACAACAAAGACAAGTTTGATTAATTAGCTAGCAAAAAGTAAAGCTAGAAATGAGCATAGGAATCATATTATAGAGAACCATGAAATTCAGGCTAAGAACTTTGAAGTTTAAAATCTATCCACACACTGACACTCCAAAATGTACATTTCTAGTCCTTATCTCTCTATTGAATTCCAGACTTGTTTGTCCTACTGCCTACTCATGATCTCCAACTGAATCTCTTGTAGGTATTTAAATTTAACATGTCAACATTAAAGTCACGCATTCCCTCCTACTTCCTTCAACCCCACCCTACTCCCCAATCCTTCAAGCTCTCTCTCTACAATTTTCCCAGTGAATGGCAGAATCTTGGTGAATGGCAACTTCGTTTTTCCATTAGCTTAGGTCAAAATCCTTGAAGTCACCTTTGACTTTCCTATTTTCCTTTCCCTCTAAATCTCTTTGGCTACTTTTACAAGATATCTAGAATCTACCACCTCTCACTGTTTCTACTGCCCTGGTCCAAGTAACCAGCATTTCTTGCCTAAATAACCATCTCAGGGTCTCCTAGTTTCTACCCTTGCCCCTGCTTCGGTCTATTTTGCAACAAAATACCCAGAATGATCTTGTTAAAACCCAAATAAGCTATGCCCTTCTTTTCAATGGCCTCCTATCCCACTTAAAGGCCAAAGTCTTTACAATGATGTCAAGATCCTCTCTGATCTCATTTCTACTCTTCTCCCTTTTATTCACATCTTAAACTTTTCTCCACACTCACCAGCCATACTGGGTCTCTTGATTTTCCTTACATATAGATGGCTTCCTCCTTCCTCCCATCTTAAGGATCTTTGCATCTGCTATTATCTCTGCCTATAAGGGTTTATTCTAAATATCCACATCACTTGTTTCTGCAATTGCTTCAGGTCTTTGTTCAAATATTATCTTCTTCATACATTCTTACTCAAATACACCATTTTAAATTGCAATACTTCTTTTCCACTCTCTTTCCCCTCTCTTATCTATCTTCCCTCCACAGCAGTTCTTATGTTAGTTACTTTTATCATTTATTCTTGCTTACCCTCCACCTACTAGAATATAAACTCAGCAGGGCAGTGACATTTATAGACTGCAATATCAAAAAGACTAGAAAATTGTAAGAAAAAAAACAAGTGCTTTATGATAATTTTTTATAAATTTAGCATAATGAGACACGTGCTTTAGCATGAATACATTGGAATGAGTGAGTAGAGTGGAGTGGATGGGGACAGACTGAAGGTGAGGAAACAAATTAAGACCATGTCGCTGCAATGTGGACATGAGCTGATGATAACTTTTGAACCATGTTAGTAACAATGAGAATGAAAAACAGAAGAGAAATATGAGACATTTGCAAATAAATTGGACTAGAAATGGCAATTCTATGATGCATGGAGGAAATGCAGGGATCAAGTATGACAAAGTGATGATGATATTATATAAGAACAGGAAATATAAAAAGACTGACAACAAGCATAATGAAAAAATGCTCAATATCACTAGTCACTAGAGAAATGCAAATCAAAGTCACAATGAGACATAACCTCACACCTGTTAGAACAGCCATCACCAAAAAGACAAGAGATAACAAAGGCTATGAGGATGTAGAAAAAGGGGAACCCTTGCACACTGTTGACAGGAGTGTAAACTAGCAGACATCATGAAAAGCAGTATGAAGGATTCCCCCAAAATTAAAAATAGAACAACCACATGATTCAGCAATTCCTCTTCAGAGAACATATTCAGAGGAAACAAAACATTAACTTGATATCTGCACTCCCATGTTCATAACAGCATTATTTACAATATTTACACTGCATTATTTACATTATTTACAATAGTCAAGACAATAGCTGGAAACAACCTATGTCCATCAATGGAAGAATAGATAATGAAGTTGTATATATACAATGGAATCTTATTCAGTCATAAAAAATGAAGAAAGCCTCCCATTTGGAACAATATGGATGGAACTTGAGGGCATTAAGCTAATGAAATAAGTCAGACTAAGGAAGACAAATACTGCATGATCTCACTCCTATGTGGAATCTAAAAAAAAAACAAACATAAAACTTGTAGTAAAAGAGATCAGATTCATGGTTATCAGAAATAGGAGTGAAGGCAGGGGGAATTGGAGGGAAAAAAAAAAGAACTAGAAATAAGCACAGGAAAAATAGAAAAATAAGTACTAGGAATATAATATACAATGTGACTATAGAGGAACCAGAGGTCAAATTGCCAACATCTGCTGGATCATGGAAAAAGCAAGAGAGTTCCTGAAAAACATCTATTTCTGCTTTATTGACTATGCCAAAGCCTTTGACTGTGTGGATCAGAATAAACTGTGGAAAATTCTTAAAGAGATGGAAATACCAGACCACCTGACCTGTCTCTTGAGAAACCTGCATGCAGGTCAGGAAGCAACAGTTAGAACTGGACATGGAACAACAGACTGCTTCCAAATAGAAAAGGAGTATGTCAAGGCTATATGTTGTCACCCTGCTTTTTAACTTCTATGCAGAGTACATCATGAGAAACGCTGGACTGGAAGAAACACAAGCTGGAATAAAGATTGCTGGGAGAAATATCAATAACCTCAGATATGCAGATGACACCACCCTTATGGCAGGAAGTGAAGTGGAACTAAAAAGCCTCTTGATGAAAGTGAAAGAGGAGAGTGAAAAAGTTGTCTTAAAGCTCAACATTCAGAAAACTAAGATCATGGCATCTAGTCCCATCACTTCATGGGAAATAGATGGGGAAACAGTGGAAACAGTGTCAGACTTTATTTTTTGGGGCTCCAAAAATCACTGCCCATGGTGACTGAAGCCATGAAATTAAAAGAGGCTTACTCCTTGGAAGAAAAGTTATGACCAACCTAGATAGCATATTCAAAAGCAGAGACATTACTTTGCCAACTAAGGTCCATCTAGTCAAGGCTATGGTTTCCAGTGGTCATGTATGGATGTGAGAGTTGGACTGTGAAGAAAGCTGAGCACCAAAGAATTGATGCTTTTGAACTCTGGTGTTGGAGAAGACTCTTGAGAGTCCCTGGACTGCAAGGAGATCCAACCAGTCCATCCTAAAGGAGATCAGTCCTGGGTGTTCATTGGAAGGATTGATGCTGAAGCTGAAACTCCAGTACTTTGGCCACCTCATGCGAAGAGTTGACTCATTGGAAAAGACTCTGATGCTGGGATGGATTGGGGGCAGGAGGAGAAGGGGACGACTGAGGATGAGATAGCTGGATGGCACCACTAACTCGATGGACATGGGTTTGGGTAGACTCCAGGAGTTGGTGATGGACAGGGAGGCCTGGCATGCTGCGATTCATGGGGTCGCAAAGAATCGGACACTACTGAGCAACTGAGCTGAACTGGTGACTATAGTTAACATTGCTAACAAATCCCAAGAGTCCTTATCACAAGGAAAACAATTTTTCTTTTTCTTTTAATGTACCTATATCAGATAATGGGTGAACTACACTTATTGAAGTAATCATTTCACAATACATGTAAGTCAACCTATTATTCTGTACACTTTGAATTTATATAGTGATGCATAAAAATTATATCTCAATAAAACTGGGCAAAAAAAGAGAAGCAGATTTATATAGAAATGATACTGATTATTCATTTTGGATAAACATTGTAAACAAAAAAGGGAAAGAAAATTTAATCTAATTAATTCATGTCAGAAATAAGGAGCCTAAAATTTTCTTTGATGCTCATTTCTGAAGATCGTACCGTTTTTCACATCCAAATACACTCCAAATCTGGAACGAAGATGGTTAGTCATTAGTTTAAGTGGTTTGGTATCTGCTACTTCTACTAAAACACAGCTTCTTATAGAAAGCACAGTACATGCTTCTGGGTAGCAAGGAAAGATGCTAAGGAAAAGTACCCCGGAGGAAATGGCTTTTACTTTTTTTCTTCTGTAAGTCACACAGTCACCATTTCACACTCTAAGTGAATAAGCCACCCCAATCTCCTTGAGAGTTAAACTATGATAGCTGTACACAGGGCTCAGACACTTTCAGGAGTAATCTATACTCTAGCAGAAATAACCACTCAGGTGGAAACTATGCTTGTTCAAGTACAACCACAATAACATGAAAATTCTAATTCATTCATGAAAGCCACTTTGATAATAAAATACAATCAAAAGACTTGTCTGTCAGCTATCCATCATTACAAATAAAATCAACAGTTTTCTCACCTTTTCTGCTGTGCCTGTCATGTATGGCAGAAAGCTGCTTCTGTGGAATGATAATGTTGTATGCCTGACTTTGTGCCAGCAAAGGCACCTTATTTGAGGATTTTCTGATTTTCTTATATTAAAAATTCAAAATGCAGATTTCTGTAATGTCATTAGGGGGATATTTTAAAATAACTTTATTGTAGATATTCTGCAACCATGTCATTTTTTATTTCAGAGATCCATTTTTACATTATTATTGAAACATAGAAGTCTGGAGTTGGGAAAAACCTTCATTTACAGATAAGGCATTTGATGCTCCAGAGATAAACTGATTTGCCAAAGGTCATTCAGCAAATTATTGGTGATCATCAAGAAAATCTAGGTCACTTTTTTAGTTCTAAAATAACTCACAAGGCAAATTTGGCCAAAGGGTCTCAATATTCAACTTAGTGTTTTCATTGGATGTAAGTTAACCTCACATTTCTAAACTCTTTTCTTGTAAACAACTTGAATAATTGGTATGTCTTATTTTTAAAACATACAAAATAGATAAATAAGAAGGTGATTATAATTTATGTTTAAGTACTTTCACCTTTATAAAACATTATAAAACAGTTGCCATATAAATATAAATGTTTATTTATAGATCATTACCAACTGAAAAAGATACCAAGCTTGAGAGGAAAAGTACAGAAATTTAAAGATTGGTGGTCAAAAATTAAGATAAAGGGCCAATGAGGACTCTAATACAATTCCAAATCAGGAAATGATCCAGTTTACAAAACCTCTTTAAGAAAATATGGAAGGTCTAAGTGTAGATATATCCGTAACCTCCTATATATGCTTACTTATCAGTATGGATTTTTTTCCCCAGATACCAGAGTCCAGAAATTGAGACAAACTAATCATAGTTTGAAACACCCACAGAAAATGTCAAAATAAAGATCTCCTCCACATTTTAAGCAATTATTGTCTAAAGAAAAGGTTTATGGTATTGCCAAGGATGCTGCTTAGAAAATAGTTTAAATTCCTTCCACTTGAGAGAAAAAGGATCCAAAGTATATTAGCCTCTCCCCTCCCCCTCTAGTGAATTAATATTCCATGATATACACCACTGCTGATGGGGGCACTTCTTTTCAGTGAGCAAAGATCAGTAAATGGCTACTTCACAAAGAATAAAAATATAATTTGTAATTTAAAGTATGTTTATTTATTTTTTTAAGTGGTATATCCATGTTAATAAACCTTGCTTATGGAAAAAATAAAATAGTTGCTAAGCCATGGTGAGTAATTAGCCTTTTAGCATCCCCTTTCTTCAAAAATGCTTCCTCCTGAGCTGGTTCTTTTAAATAGCTCCAGTCCTGGCTGCCTTTGTTGGGCTTGAAAATTGTTCACATATGAGAGAAATTAAGCTCTCATTTAACAGAGACACATGCCTGTCAAGACCAGAGGAACAAAGACTAGTCCCTGGGGCCCGTTCAGCTCCCAGAGGCTGCCACTCATTCTGTTAGCAATGCTTACCCTTTATAGAATGTGTATAAAACCCAATAAATCATTTCATTTGCTGTGCTTAAACCATGAGTGCGCTGACCATTTTTCAAAGTGTTTTCTCTTATACAACTTCACAGCTAGTTAAATTAAGAAAAAAAAAGTCTTCTATTTATTTTTTTTTCAGAATGTAGTTAAGATTTTCTTAGCCAAAAAGGTAATGAGAATGTTCCCAAACACTGTCAGCATAAATGAAGAGGCATTGTCTCCTTAATATCTTTCCTTCATTTTACAGTTAATAATTAGAACACCCATTTTATGAATTACCAGTGCATCACCCAGCTGTTTTTCAACCCAGATTCAGGAGCTAGCTCTGGCAAAAATGTAACTGTTAAGGACCAGAATGGGACAGACTTGCTCTCTATTTAAACTCAATATATTTTGTCCCTTTGCAAACACACAGCCAACATGAGTTCTTTCGGGGTGGAAATTAAGACTACTACTGAACAGCCAGCCCTTTTTATTAGGAAAGTGAAACAGTCTTTTTATAAACCAAACGAAAATACTCCCTCATACAATCTCATTTCCAAAGAAAATATGATCTTCAAGCTTTCTTAAGGAGAAAAGACAATGTTAACTTCTTCACAGAAATCTTCTCTGTATTGTCCCTCACCTCATTATCTCACCTCCTCTTCCCGCTGAGGGAAAATGTGGAGCCTACGGTGAAAGACTAAAGACAAGACTTTAAAAGCCTTCCAGTTTGGAGCGACTCATCCAAAATAGGGCAAAAGGCTGCAGACAAAATGAGGATCAGTCCATTTTAATAAAATAAATACTTAACTAAAAAGTAAAATAATTGTTTAACCTGACTGTGTTGCATGTAGAGCAAACTTACCTAAGATTTACTTTAGCAATGTTAATCTTTCCACAGAAACACTGGGAGTTCTAGGGCTGACAGCTTCAATTCCCAACATGCTATGAAACCCCAAATAAGAAGCTGGTAGCACAAGGAACTTCACCCTGCTCCACAGGGGGAGAAAAAGCAGATCTGGACTTGATAAGTAAAACCAGATCTACACAATGGTTATATGGTAAAGCCCTGCAATTAATGGAGACCATAAACAGTTCAAGAAGCTGGCACAGCAGTAGTTTCTCCAGAACAGGTTTCACTCATATCCAGTTAGATATTAATCAAATGTACAACTGGCATAAGTGCTCTGTGCAAAAACAGATAAACTGCAGATATGCTTTAGTATAAAAGAAAAAAAAGAAAGAAATAGAAGTTCATCAGATGCTTTTACATTCATATTTATGTACCATTCCTGAATGATTCATCATTTTTAAAATAATAAATTATTTTCATTTTTAAACCGCAAATCACATCCTGCAGGCCTTAGCAGATGCAGATGTCAGACTATGGTAGTACAACAAAATTAATTAAATAACCCTTGAAAAAATAAAACAAAGTTTATTTATAAAAAATGACATTAAGGTGAACTGCCTAATAAGAACATGGATTTGCTTAAATAAAACATTATATGGTTCTGTTTTAGATTCATCCCTAAAGCCCTGAAAGATATTAGAATTTTAGTGAGTAATTACCCTATTTACTTCAAACAAAATGGGAGGAAATCGGAAAACCATATTAAACTACCACACATCAGAAATGAAATTCTCTCATTCTTTATCTCGCAACCCAATGAATAAATTGTAGTTGGAAAATTTATTGGGACTAGGAGATAAAACCTAACAAGCCAGAAATGAGGAAATGGCCAAAAGAATAGCCACATCAACATTATGCTTCAAGCAGTAAACCCACTCCCAGGAAGCATAACCAAGAAGTCTTCCCTTCACAGCTTAATTGTTTTCAGTCAGCCACACTGGGCACCACCCCCACAGTCAGACAAAGTTCTAACTACTTAACACATCTCCTTTCAAATGAAAATGCAACACTTGGGGTAAAAACAAGAGAGACTAGGAAAAGGTGTTATATGCTATACATGCCACTGACATAATACTTCTCTAGGATATGCTGTAATTTCCTGCAATTAATACGTTAGCAAAGCTATAAGGATTTTTTTCCCCTAAAATTATAATATTTCACTTGCAACACTAAAATTAAGTTTGTGTCACCCTTTCCATTATACAACTCTAATGCCAGGAGTTTGTCATTGGCTGCAGAAATGTGTTTGGTGTGGCCTGAAAGCGGGCATTTACAGGCCCTCTTCCTAAATGTGTTTCTCTAAAAATCCCCCTTAGCCATTATTTCATGTGGCAGGAATTATAAGCCATCACAAAACTCCACAAAGGAAACATGAATTTGACCTCATAATTCAAAACCTTTCAATGGTTTAAAATGCAAACATTCCTAAGTGGACGTGGCTTATGCTGTGGCCAAACTTGACATTTGCCTGAAAGCTCTGCAGCAGAGACTACCTACTGCTCTCCATGTTCTAAGAACCAGTTAATTTCCATTATCTAGAATCACAGGAGGTCAGAGTCACGAAGAATTTTAGGAATAATTTTGTACAATGATCCTTATTCCTAAATGTATGGAAATGAGAATCGATGTAGAAGAGTGTTTTCCAGGGGTACTGTCATTACCAGTAGACCAAAGACTAGGGGCGGGCATCTTGAGCCCAAGGCTATGCTTCTTTCTGCCATTCTATGCTTCCCTAATCCTATTCTGTTTCTCAGTGGGGACTGTGTCTTCAATAGAAGGGAGAAGAAAAAGTTTTGGTGAGAGTAGATCAATAATTATCTCCACATCTTCTCTTTCTGTAGACTTGAAATAGTGGCCTATCTGAGCTATAGGGAACAAACAAATCTATGGAATTAATTCAGTGACATAGGCAAAGTTGGGAAAATTAGTAAGAGATGGAGCAGGCATAGAGGCAAAGACAGTGAAATAGCCTGAAAGCAACGGAAAGATCTATATCTGTGTATTTTTCTCAGTTATCTAGATACCTGGTTATTTTCTTTGATTAACTGAGTGCTCTATGAAAGAAACCAGAAATGTTATAACAATCAAGTTATAAGACTTGATTATCTATTTGGTGAACACAAACTATTGAGGTGATCACAAAGGATAGATATCTCCTCCTTTTCTGTTACTTGTATTTTTAAAGTAAAATAATAATAAAGTTAATTATAAAAGCAATGTATCCTTTTGCAATCTTTTTTAAAATGCCTATTTTTATGTAGCCAAGATTGTATTGTATTTACATTTTATGTTCTAGGGTTTTTTCCTGCCATCTAATGTTATGTTGAAAGCATTATCCTAAATCATTAAAAATTACTTGTCAGTATCATTATTAATAGTCTATAAGAGCTGATCACATGAACATACCATAATAAATTTAATGGTTTTCCTAATATTGATAACAAGGGTCTTTCAATGTACATTTACATTTTAAAACGGATTTTCTTATACAAAAGCAATGTGTTAGAAAAAAATTAAACTAATCTAAAACAATAAAATAGTTTATAATTCTGCTACCCAAGTCATTTGCCTTTGTAATCTTAATGACTTGAGGTATACTATATATCACCAATCTGGCTTTCCATAGTCAGGGAATTGTTGAGAATGAAAGATACTGTATTTTATTGAGACTGAAACATGCTGTATTGATAAGGGGGGCTGTGGACCTAAACATAGGGTATGGAATCCACCTTAAAATGGAATCCATGAAAGGGCCCTGTCAGAGACCAGTGTATGTGACAATACACAATAGAATGAAATCAGATAATCTTAACAGAAAAACAGCTGTTGTGTGGAGGCCAATTTCAAAACCACAAGTTCATTTTCCTTTGCCCGGGTGTCCACCCTTCCATTACACATATTCCAGCCACAAGCTGGAAGTCCTCCAGGAGTACACTATATGTTTGCTCTATCACTGACCTGGTCTAACTGATTGTCCAAGACTATCCTCCAGCTAGAACCCAATATTTCACTTTTGCATGCTCTGTTCTACTTTTCCAAAGACAAATATCAGATCATCTAACAGTTTCTCCTCTCCATCTAATCTTCAAACACAAAATTTAGAAATTTGAGTCTGCACAAAGCATTGCAAAGAATTACATGGAATACAGGTAACTAGGTTTTCTTTTCCTTGAACCTCTGTTATTCATCACTAAGGAAGGTAATAGCTTCCAACTCATGTGCACTTTCTTCCTCTCCATCACCTTCTGCATCTAAGCTCATTCTTCTGTCACTATAACTATGTTGATTCCTTCAAACTCCAGCTTCCAGATACTAAGCTGATTATCATACTAAGCTATCATAACCAGGCCACCTTACCTGTTTCCTGAGAAACCTGTGTGTGGGTCAAGAAGCAACAGTTTGAATTGGACATGGAAATACTGACTGGTTCAAGATTGAGAAAGGAGTAAGACAAGGCTGTATATTGTCACCCTGCTTATTTAAGTTCTATGCAGAGTAGATCATGTGAAATGCCATGGTTGGATGACTCACAAGCTGGAATCAAGATTGCCAGGAGAAATATCAATAACCTTAGATAGGCAGATGATACCACCCTTATGGCAGAAAGTGAAGAGAAACTAAAGAGCCTCTTGATGAAAGTGAAAGAGGAGAGTAAAAAAGCTGGCTTAAAACTCAACATTCAAAAAACAAAGATCATGGCATCTGGTTCCATCACTTCATGGCAAATAGGTGGAGAAACAATGGAAATAGAGACAGGCTTTATTTTCTTGGGTCCCAGAATCACTGCAGATGGTGACTGCAGGCATGAAATTAAAAGACGCTTACTCCTTGGATGGAAAGCTATGACAAACCTACACAGCATATTAAAAAAAACAAAAAAAAACAAAAAAACCAGACATGTCACTTTGCCAGTAAAGATCCTTATAGTCAAAGCTATTTTTTTTCTAGTAGTCATGTATGGATTTGCAAGTTGGACCATAAAGAAGGCTGAGCACTGAAGAATCGATGCTTTCAAACTGTGGTGCTGGAGAAGACTCCAAGAGAGTCCCTTGGTTGCAAGGCGATCAAACTAGTTAATCCTAAAGAAAATCAACCCTGAATATTCACTGGAAAGACTGATGCTCAAGCTCCAATAGGTTAGCCACCTGATGTGAAGAGCTGACTCACTGGAAAAGACCCTGATGCTTGAAGACAAAAGGAGAAAGAGAAGGCAGAGGATGAGATGGTTAGATAGCATCACTGACTCAATGGACACACTTTGAGCAAAGTCCAGGAGATAGTGGAAGACAGAGGAGCCTGGAGTGCTGCAGTCTAAGGGGTCGTAGAGAGTCAGACACTACTGAGTAACTGAATAACAACATCATAACGTTCACAATTTTCAGTGAAATGCAAGTCTGGAGGAAAAAGAGACTGACAACCACAGAGCAGGGGAAAGGGTCCTTTAAAATAAACAAATACCTGAACCAGCAGCTAGAGATCCTTCTTCTCCCAGAAGTTTCAGTCCTCTTCTTGCCTCCTTAGACAACATTCAGTGACAAAAGTGCCCTGTATTTAACTATATATAAATTAACAAAAGACTTCTGCCAAATCCAGCTTTAAAAATGCCAAACTAAAACTGACATCTTTTATTAAATAACAGTACAAAAGTTAATGCTTTTCTGTTTGGAAAACTGGTTCTTGACATCATCACAACTTTTGAAAGGGAACAAAAGTTATTAGAGAATCAAAAGTAAAATCAGTTTTCTTGGGGTTTCCCCCTCTTTTCCTGTTAATAATACAACTGAAGGATGTATAATAAAGAGCCAACATTTGAAAGGCTGGGAAATTAATGATTTCCAGCATTGGAACCAGCATGGCCTGTTTTTAAGTTTAGAGTTTTTTAAGACAGTGTGTTCACCTGTCAACATGTTCAAGAAGCAGAGCCAGCCTAGCTGAGAGCTCTTTCCAGCTGCACTAATCTCAGCCACTGTAGAAACTCATCTGTAGACATTTTAAGATAAAAATCTTCCACTGAAGTGTATATTTAACAAAAGTCATGACTATGACCTGACTGGGGATGAACTTTACTCTTTATTCTGATTTGTGAATTCCTTAACTTTCATTGTTTAATGCTACAACTTTAACATTTTCTTAATAGATTGGGTGGCAGCTAAAATGAATTCAGTGTCTCACACTGAGACATTACATTTTTTGCATCATCTATTTTCTTTTATTTTGAACAAGTAAAAATATCTGACTCTAACATTAATAACTTTGAGTAGGCGGTTACCTTATGTGAATTAAAAATGGTTATGTCAGTATATCCTTTAAAATTTAAAAGATATTTCTCTGTGCTATATCAAGTGTCACACAGTATATCAATTTTTATTTCCCATCTCTCAAGTCTGGTATGCATACTGTTTAACTTCTTAAATTCTAAGTACAGACATAATTCACAAAAGCTGGGCAAATGCTTGACTTACAGGAGATGGCATACATAAGATTTATATGAACAACTTTATTTTAAACAAGCAGGACTTTTGCATTTTGTGCTGCTACATCACTAACTTCATCTGTGTATTAAAAAAAAAAGCTATAAAATAAATTGAAAAGGTTCATTTACTATCCCACAAGCACTACTGATCTAATAGAAAAGCCCGTTTTAGTGTGAAAAGTAAGAAGTTGACCCTACTTTCTAGAATAAAATGCCACATTCCTTTTTAGACAGGCAGTTCTACCTAATTCTTGGTCAACCATTTCTGAGTACCTGATAAACCTTACTCCCTCTTACTGACAATTAAAATAGTTCTCATTTGGCAGCCAGAGAAAATTTGTGTCCTTTCTTATGCTCGAGACTGCCCTGGTGATACTAACTGATTACAGTGCTTGCACACTGATTATCCGATATTCACATCACTAATTTGTGGGCTCTAAATATGCACATGTATGTAAGTATAAACATGCTAAACATATAGTCACAAAATATGTACACGTGTGTTTCACCATTAGGGACTCTGAGATTATTCCTACAGTTCATGCAACAATGATGACAGTGAGAGATAAAGTGCATTGAGCACTTAGTTGATTTTTTTTTAAATGATGATCTCTAATCCCACAGCTGCTGCTGCTGCTGGTGCTAAGTCACTTAAGTCGTGTCCGACTCTGTGCGACCCCATAGACGGCAGCCCACCAGGCTCCGCCATCCCTGGGATTCTCCAGGCAAGAACACTGGAGTGGGTTGCCATTTCCTTCTCCAATGCATGAAAGTGAAAAATAAAAGTGAAGTTGCTCCGTCATGTCCGACTCCTAGTGACCCCATAGACTGCAGCCTACCAAGCTCCTCCATCCATGGGATTTTCCAGGTAAGAGTACTGGAGTGGGGTTGCCATTGCTTTCTCCAATCCCACAGCTAGTAAGGTACTATCATTATTCATCTTTTTAGGAATTAGGAAACACATGCTCAGAGATATGAAGTAATTTTTGTTATAGCTAGTAAGTAGCAAAACATGTTACAGAACTAATAAGTAGTAGAACTGGAATTTAAATCTTGATTTATTTGTCCCTGATACTTGCGCTGGTTCTAGATTACATACACTCTGAAGCAATGCATTTTATTCTTTCTAGCTTCTATTTATATGTACAAATCCAGCTTAAAACTACTTTCAGATTCATACATTCCTCATATATATCAAATTAGCCAATTTCACAGAAAAAAATAATTTTAAACCACTGTCACTCACTGCTCACTTTCAACACTGCAGAAGATTGCTATAAAAACAAGTACTAACATTAAAGGTGACTGAGCCTCAGCATAGAGACCTATCACTTTTAAGCCCCTAGAAAGTACTGAGTCAGCCAAAAATGCATTTGGATCCATAGAATTTTTTTGCCGACTCAGTTGTATCATTAATTAAGATGTTTATATGTAAATACCAAAAGAATTGGCGAGGGTGGGATGGTTTGGGAGAACGGCACTGAAACATGTATAATATCACATGTGAAACAATCGCCAGTCCAGGTTTGATGCAGGATACAGGATGCTCGGGGCTGGTGCACTGGGATGACCCAGAGGGGTGGTATGGGGAGGGAGGTGGGAGGGGGGTTCAGGATGGGGAACACGTGTACACCCGTGGTGGATTCATGTTGATGTATGGCAAAACCAATACAATATTGTAAAGTAATAGGCCTCCAATTAAAATAAATAAATTTATATTAAATATATATGAATAGAAAAAGAAGCTAATACAACATTGTAGCTCAATTAAACTTCAACTAAATCAATTTTTAAAAGAAAAAAAAAAAGAATTGGGCTTCCCAGGTGCTGCTAGTGGTAAAGAAGTGAAGTGAAAGTTGCTCAGTCGTCCGTGGATTATATGGTCCACAGAATTCTCCAGGCCAGAATACTGCAGTGGGGAGCCCTCCCCTTCTCTGGCATATCTTCCCAACCCAGGGATCGAACTCAGGTCTCCCACATTGCAAACAGATTCTTTACCAGCTGAGCCACAAACCTGCCTGCTAATGCAAGAGACTTAAGAGATTTAGGTATGATCCTTGGGTCAGGAAGATCCCCTGGAGGAGGGCATGGCAACCCACTCCAGTGTTCTTGCCTAGAGAATACCATGGNGCAAACAGATTCTTTACCAGCTGAGCCACAAACCTGCCTGCTAATGCAAGAGACTTAAGAGATTTAGGTATGATCCTTGGGTCAGGAAGATCCCCTGGAGGAGGGCATGGCAACCCACTCCAGTGTTCTTGCCTAGAGAATACCATGGACAGAGAAGCCTGGCAGGCTACAGTCCACAGCACTGCACAGAGTTGGACATGACTGAAGCAACTTAGCATGCACACACCAAAAGAATCACTTAGCCACAAATATGTTTCATACCATGTTACAAAAAAGATTCCAATTTTGTTCTTTTTATCTCTTTCTTTGTGAGGATGCAGCCAAAGTTGTACGAGTTCTGAGATAGAAACTGATTCTAACAGCCAATCTTTTTTTTTTTTTTTTCTATTTAAGGATAAAGAGAGTGTAATGAAATTTTAGATGTTAGGTATTATTATTCACATTTTACAAACTGAGAAACTAAAGTGCACTAAGATTTTCATATCACAAAAAGAGCAAATTGAGATACAACCTAGAATGTTGGAAATAGTACTAGTCTTGTTCCAGGCACGGCGGAGCCTGGTGGGCTGCCGTCTCTGGGGCCGCACAGAGTCCGACACGACTGAAGCGGCTTAGCAGCAGCAGCAGCTTGAAGTCAAAGACAGCTGGCGTTCACTCATGGCTCTGACATGTAGCTTTTTAAGCCTGGACGAGTTGTTGTCTATACCTCAGCTCCCTTGTATAAAGTGCACTAGAGAAAGAGTTCCAAAGAAATTTCAAAGAAAATCAGAAGTGGGAACTTACATATATTTGGGAACTTTTTATTTTACCAACTAAAATTACTGGAAAACAAAGAAATGAAGCACACACCATCTATTATCACCTATGCTTCATAAAAGGAAAGGGCATTTTAATTCCAAAAAAAAAGTAGAGAAAACATAAACTTAGGGTTATTTTTATGTATGGCTTAACAGTAAACTCACTATATTGTTGTACAAGAGAAATAGGTGCCCACCCTACCCCTGATGAGTGAGTGAGAGCCATGAGGACCACTAGAGGATGTGTCCAAGTTTAACATTCTGTGAAAGCAGAATGGAAGCGGAACATCTGACATCTCTCAGGGTAGTGCTCCGGCAATATTGTCTTAAAATTCCATCATTAAAGAACTGTCTTTACAACCTTTGCCATATCCAAGTACCCAATTATTACTTCCTTATAGTTTTAATTAAATTGACTATTTTTTGCTTAAACACATTTATTTCAAAAGCACTACCTCAAATAGAAAGCCAATAGGAAATTCAATAGAAAATCACTTGTTAAGTAAATGATAATGTAACAATAAAAATAAAAGTTTTACTTTAATTCTAAGCACTATTGTCCCCCAAAGCTCCGAGACTAAGATGATCTCTCTCACCTACAAAGGGAGAGATTAGCACAACCTGAAAAAGGTTTAAAGTGTACTAACACTAAACTGAGCCGTCAGTGTAATCAGAGAGATCAAGGGAAACAGAAGAGCTGCTTTTTCCCTGGGGAACTGATTCAATGTTATGTAATGTCATATGCTGGCACCACCTGGATCATCTGCCCACTGGGCTCCATACCCTCCTGCCCCTTAAGAGGTAATGCACTCTCGGACTCTTCTTTAATCCCACAGAAGCAGAGGCTTTGGCTTCCTTGAATTTTCCCTGATTTGATGAGGAGCTGGGGAGTAAAGTCTGAGAGATAAGCAGAAGTAGATAAGATATAAAAGGGAGAGTCACCTAGAGAGAGTTCAGGAAACTAAAGAATAGTGCATGAAAAGCATTGAGATTCACCATCAGGCTCTGGTCAGCTGAATGAGATCTTTGCCATAAGAAAACAGGTAGTAAGCTGATTAATAATTCTATATAGCAGCTAAAAGAATCTGGTTCGGTATAACCTCTTTTTATTTCTAGATCCACTCCAACTTTAACCATCTAGCATGATAAACTCATGCAGAGTTTCTAATCCACAATAAGAATTTATATTTTTATCTAAGGCCATTGCTATTCATGAATTATAGCAGCTTTACCTATTCTTTATAATTCAGGAACTTCATTATTAAAATGTTAGAAGCAGGCTATAGAGCATCTATCATTACTTAAAAAGTTAATTCAATTACATAAAAGAAATAATTAGATTTGCATTTTTATCTTGGATTTAAACTTTCAAAGATCACAGCAGCCTGCCCATGGGCAATTAAAAACAGCATACAGCAGAGAAATAGAGGAGAGAGGGTCTGTTTTTCCTGGCTAATTCATGATTGAAGATAGAATTACAAAATATTTTAAGGGTTTGCTGAAACTGGGGGCTAATCCTAGACTTCTAAGCTTTGTTTAGAACTCTCATTTCATTGCGAGAGTATCAGATACACATACAATGCTAATAGAAGTATCGAGTTACTTTCAATGGGTTTATTTAGTCCTGTTCAGAGGCTGTTGAAAGGAGATCCCTTACCTGATCAATAACACCCAAAAAAGGACTATTTGCTAGAGCCAAAACAGGAGCAGTGTAATTGCTTTTTGTTTATCAATGCTAAATACAGTTAACAAAGAGATACAACATATACAACATAAAACAGAGGAACTATGTGAGATTGCAAGGTTCCTCACTTTCCTCAGTCTTTCTGCTGTCTGTTCAGCCAATTCCACAAGACAATAAATGCAAGGTCCAGCTCTTAAAATTAGAGGTCAATTAGATACTAAATGATGAAGCATATCTTCAAATATATATCTGTTATTATTATCCTGGCAAAAAATTAATTAACCAGGTCATGCAGGCCATGAAGGCTAATGTACAAAGTAATTATTTCTGATCTTTAGACAACGACTTCACATAAAAAGGTAGTCCTTATTCTGCTTAGCAGATACCTGAAATGCCTGTAGTTAATCATATTGGAGGAAACAAGCGACAAGGTTTATCTCCTTAAAAGGTGAGAGTACATCTCAGGTTATTCTGTTTAATGGTTTAAGAACAATCACCTCTCTACTCATAATATTAATACGTCTACTGGTTATGTAGGAAGAAAGGAGAACACAATTTAATGGCACTCTGCCACATGACAAACACACAGATGCACAAAATATGCAAACAGCACAGATGAATATATTATAATCAAAACAGAAAATACTACGTATGAAAAATACTCACATACTCCGAAAGAATAGAGTGACGCTTCAGTGAAGAGACAAACACTTGGTTGTATAAATAAGCAGCATGTATAATCAGAGCATTTAAAAGAGAAGTTTTCAGATAAGAGAAAGTATCTGCAAATCAGCAGCAATGGCATTAGTTCAGGCCTTCCACAGACTGAGTTCATCATCTAATTCATGTATAAATGGTGACAGAAAGACAATGAATATTGTACATTAATCATGCTAAGTCGTTTCAGTCATGTCTGAAACATGTCTGGAAACACTTCAGTCATTTCCTTCTTCATGGGATCTTCTCAACCCAGGGATCAAATCTGCATCTTTTATCTCTCCTGCATAGGCAAGCAGATTCTTTATCACTAACACCACCTGGGAAGCCCATATATTAATCATAATGATTAACAAATAACCACAAATTTCAAGTTTCACAATTTTACCCCCAATGGTATATGTATATTAATCAACTGAATCACTGGCTCTGGTCCAGGAAGCCAAATGCCAAATAAAATCCCAACCAACCAGTCCCTTCTTAAGAGAACACTGTTGACAGGTCAGTGATGTGAGGAGAGGACACTGCTTATATAGTACACAACACAGCCACTTGAATTAAGGCTAAAAATGAGGTCTAAAGAGACATGAATATATGGATCACACTATTCAGGTCTGAAAAAAGAAAGTGTCTCATAGAGATATTTTAATAAAGTGAATCCTCTTGGAAAGATTAAGTTCTAGCAACAAAATGCTGTCATTAAATATGTTTCCACTGACATTCTATCAAAACCAAAAAATATGATATGTCCATGAAGAATATCTTCTCTAGATTGCAAAACCATGACATGGTCAAATGAGGTTAGATGAATAAATATATGGATGGATCAAGAAATCAAGTTATAAAATATTTTCTAGTTTGCGTAGATTAGACTTATATTTAATGACTGATTAAAATGTTGTAAATATGTGCTGATATATCCAACGGAGTCAAAGTGAATTTTGTTTACTAGTCAATATAATTCATAAATAAAGTGCTTCAAAAGACTGACTAAGATACTATGGTGCGATGTGGGAGACAAGGAGAAAGAAATTACTGAAGCAGTTATTTGTTCTTTGGAATTACAGCAAGAGCAATATTCCCAAATTCAAGGATCCATATTCCATGATCTGTTAGTTTTGCTTTCCACAAACTTGATAAAAATTGTGCTATCTCTGTCCATGCTAAGTTGCTTCAGTCATGTCCAACTCTTTGCAACCCTATGGACTGTAGCCTACCAGGCTCCTCTGTCCATAGTATTCTCCAGGCAAGAATACTGGAGTGGGTTGCCATGCTCTCCTTCAGGGGATCTTCCCTATTCGAGGATCAAATCCTACATCTCGTGTCTCCTGCACTGGCAGATGAGTTCGTTACCACTAGCACCACCTGAAAAGCCCCATTTCTGTCCTGGAAATATCAAAAATATCTAACTTTTGGGGCTTCGTATCCAGGGGATTATCCAGGAGAAATATCAAGATGGAGATATTGATATTCTCCATATCTCAGATATGGAGATGACACCACCCTTATGGCAGAAAGTGAAGAAGAACTAAAGAGCCTCTTGATGAAAGTGAAGGAGGACAGTGAAAAAGTTGGCTTAAAGCTCAACATTGTCTGACAGAACGTGGTCCACTGGAGAAGGGAATGGCAAGCCACTTCAGTATTCTTGCCTTGAGAACCCCATGAACAGTATGAAAAGGCAAAATGATAGGATATCGAAAGAGAATCTCCCCAGGTCGTTAGGTGCCCAATATGCTACTGGAGATCAGTGGAGAAATAACTCCAGAAAAAATGAAGGGATGGAGCCAAAGCAAAAACAATACCCAGTTGTGCATGTGACTGGTGATAGAAGCAAGATCTGATGCTGTAAAGAACAATATTGCATAGGAACTTGGAATGTCAGGTCCATGAATCACTGCAAATTGGAAGTGGTCAAACAAGAGATGGCAAGGGTGAACGTCGACATTCTAGGAATCAGCAAACTAAAATGGACTGGAATGGGTGAATTTAACTCAGATGACCATTATATCTACTACTGCGGGCAGGAATCCCTCAGAAGAAATGGAGTAGCCATCATGGTCAACAAAAGAGTCCGAAATGCAGTACTTGGATGCAATCTCAAAAACGACAGAATGATCTCTGTTCGTTTCCAAGGCAAACCATTCAATATCACAGTTATCCAAGTCTATGCCCCAACCAGTAATGCTGAAGAAGCTGAAGTTGAACGGTTTTATGAAGACCTACAAGACCTTGTAGAACTAACACCCAAAAAAGATGTCCTTTTCATTATAGGGGACTGGAATGCTAAAGTAGGAAGTCAAGAAACACCTGGAGTAACAGGCAAATTTGGCCTTGGAATGCGGAATGAAGCAGGGCAAAGACTAATAGAGTTTTGCCAAGAAAATGCACTGGTCATAGCAAACACCCTCTTCCAGCAACACAAGAGAAGACTCTACACATGGACATCACCAGATGGTCAACACCGAAATCAGATTGATTATATTCTTTGCAGCCAAAGATGGAGAAGCTCTATACAGTCAACAAAAACAAGACCAGGAGCTGACTGTGGCTCAGATCATGAACTCCTTATTTCCAAATTCAGACTTAAATTGAAGAAAGTAGGGAAAACCGCTAGACCATTCAGGTATGACCTAAATCAAATCCCTTATGATTATACAGTGGAAGTGAGAAATAGATTTAAGGGCCTAGATCTGATAGACAGAGTTCCTGATGAACTATGGAATGAGGTTCGTGACATTGTACAGGAGACAGGGATCAAGACCATCCCCATGGAAAAGAAATGCAAAAAAGCAAAATGGCTGTCTGGAGAAGCCTTACAAATAGCACTGAAAAGAAGAGAGGCGAAAAGCAAAGGAGAAAAGAAAAGATATAAGCATCTGAATGCAGAGTTCCAAAGAATAGCAAGAAGAGATAAGAAAGCCTTCTTCAGCAATCAATGCAAAGAGATAGAGGAAAACAACAGAATGGGAAAGACTAGAGATCTCTTCAAGAGAATTGGAGATACCAAGGGAACATTTCATGCAAAGATGGGCTCGATAAAGGATAGAAATGGTATGGACCTAACAGAAGCAGAAGATATTAAGAAGAGGTGGCAAGAATACACAGAAGAACTGTACAGAAAAGATCTTCACGACCCAGATAATCATGAGGATGTGATCACTAATCTAGAGCCAGACATCTTGGAATGTGAAGTCAAGTGGGCCTTAGAAAGCATCACTAAGAACAAAGCTAGTGGAGGTGATGGAATTCCCGTTGAGCTGTTTCAAATCCTGGAAGATGATGCTGTGAAAGTGCTGCACTCAATATGCCAGCAAATTTGGAAAACTCAGCAGTGGCCACAGGACTGGAAAAGGTCAGTTTTCATTCCAATTCCAAAGAAAGGCAATGCCAAAGAATGCTCAAACTACCGCACAATTGCACTCATCTCACACGCTAGTAAAGTAATGCTCAAAATTCTCCAAGCCAGGCTTCAGCAATATGTGAACCGTGAACTCCCTGATGTTCAAGCTGGTTTTAGAACAGGCAGAGGAACCAGAGATCAAATTGCCAACATCCGCTGGATCATGGAAAAAGCAAGAGAGTTCCAGAAAAACATCTATTTCTGCTTTATTGACTATGCCAAAGCCTTTGACTGTGTGGATCACAATAAACTGTGGAAAATTCTGAAAGAGATGGGAATACCAGACCACCTAACCTGCCTCTTGAGAAATCTGTATGCAGGTCAGGAAGCAACAGTTAGAACTGGACATGGAACAACAGACTGGTTCCAAATAGGAAAAGGAGTACGTCAAGGCTGTATATTGTCTCCCTGCTTATTTAACTTATATGCAGAGTACATCATGAGAAACGCTGGACTGGAAGAAACACAAGCTGGAATCAAGATTGCCGGGAGAAATATCAATAACCTCAGATATGCTGATGACACCACCCTTATGGCAGAAAGTGAGGAGGAGCTAAAAAGCCTCTTGATGAAAGTGAAGGAGGAGAGCGAAAAAGTTGGCTTAAAGCTCAACATTCAGAAAACGAAGATCATGGCATCCGGTCCCATCACTTCATGGGAAATAGATGGGGAAACAGTGGAAACAGTGTCAGACTTTATTTTTTTGGGCTCCAAAATCACTGCAGATGGTGACTGCAGCCATGAAATTAAAAGACGCTTACTCCTTGGAAGAAAAGTTATGACCAACCTGGATAGTATATTCAAAAGCAGAGACATTACTTTGCCGACTAAGGTCCGCCTAGTCAAGGCTATGGTTTTTCCTGTGGTCATGTATGGATGTGAAAGTTGGACTGTGAAGAAAGCTGAGCGCCGAAGAATCGATGCTTTTGAACTGTGGTGTTGGAGAAGACTCTTGAGAGTCCCTTGGACTGCAAGGAGATCCAACCAGTCCATTCTGAAGGAGATCAACCCTGGGATTTCTTTGGAAGGAATGATGCTAAAGCTGAAACTCCAGTACTTTGGCCACCTCATGCGAAGAGTTGACTCATTGGAAAAGACTCTGATGCTGGGAGGGATTGGGGGCAGGAGGAGAAGGGGACGACCGAGGATGAGATGGCTGGATGGCATCACGGACTCGATGGACGTGAGTCTGAGTGAACTCCGGGAGATGGTGATGGACAGGGAGGCCTGGCGTGCTGCGATTCATGGGGTCGCAAAGAGTCGGACACGACTGAGCGACTGAACTGAACTGAACTGAACTGAAGATCATGGCATCCAGTCCCATCACTTCATGACAGATAGGGAAACAGTCGAAAAAGTGGCTGACTTTATTTTTGGTGGCTCCAAAATCACTGTAGATGGTGATTGAAGCCATGAAATTAAAAGACGCTTACTTCTTGGAGGGAAAATTATGACCAACCTAGACAGCATATTAAAAAGCAGTGACATTACTTTGTCAACAAAGGTCTGTCTAGTCAAGGCTATGGTTTTTCAAGTAGTCATGTATGGATGTGAGAGTTGGACTATAAAGAAAGCTGAGCACCGAAGAATGGATGCTTTTGAACTGTGGTGCTGGAGAAGACTCTTGCGAGTCCTTTGGACTGCAAAGAGATCCAACCAGTCCATCCTAAAGGAGATCAGTCCTGGGTGTTCATTGGAAAGACTGATGTTGAAGCTGAAACTGCAGTACTTTGGCCACCTGATGCAAAGAGCTGACTCACTGGAAAAGACCGTGATGCTGGGAAAGATTGAGGGCAGGAGGAGAAGGGGATGACAGAGAATGAGATGGTTGGATGGTATCACCGACTCAATGGACATGAGTTTGGGTGAACTCCAGGAGTTGGTGATGGACAGAGAGGCCTGGCATGCTATGGTTCATGGGGTTGCAGAGAGTTGGACACAACTGAGTGACTGATTTGATCTGATCCAGGGAATTACTTACTGTGTAACAGATTAGAGGAATCACCATTTTCCCCAAAGCGCAAACAGAGGGATTAGAATTCACTAAGCAAACAGCCTACTAAAAGATCTGTGATATTAAAGAATTTTAAAAATAATTTGAAGTTATTAACATGATTTTTTAAATGGTAAAAAATGACTCATCAAAACTATAAAAACACTGGTTCATAAAATCATTCATTTTACGATTTCAGCATGGCTTAAAGACCATGCATGCATGCTAAGTCATTTCAGTCGTGTCTGACTCTGTGTGACCCTATAGACTCTAGTCTGCCAGGCTCCTTTGTTCATGAGATTCTCCAGGCAAGAATACCCTGCCATGCCCTGCCATGCCCTCCTCCAGGGGATCTTCCCGATCCATGAATGAAAACCTTGTCTCTTGGGTCTCCTGCACTGGCAGGTGGGTTCTTTCACTAGTGCCACTTGGGAAGTCCACATAGTCTTAAAAAGTATCTCTTTAAAAATTTAGTTATAATTTACCAAGGTGAAATTACATTAAAATTATATTCAAGGAAAAAATACATAAATGAAATAATTTCTAACTACATATACAGAATAAGTTTTGAATGATTACAAATAAGAAAAATAAGCTCAAAGACTTTTTATAATACTATCTTAAGGATTGGGGATGGGAGGAGAATTGGACAACCGAGGACGAGATGGCTGGATGGCATCACGGACTCGATGGACCTGAGTCTGAGTGAACTCCGGGAGATGGTGATGAATAGGGAGGCCTGGCGTGCTGCGATTCATGGGGTTGCAAAGAGTCGGACACGACTGAGCGACTGAACTGAACTGAACTGAACTGAACTGAATCCTGCCTTTTCCTATCGCTGATGAAGAATTCTGCCTTTCAATGTGTGCATATCATTCAGGTTTTCATGTTTCCATTATTATAGACCCAGATGTGTTTGTATGTGGTTGTTATAATAGGTTAGACACTCTTTCCTTTCTTTTTATTACAGCTTGCAAATTCCAAAGCAACAAGCACTAATTCAGAAGTCAGCATTCTGAACTAGAAGTAAAGAACAATCTTGAACGTAATCACCTGATACTTAGGATCTATGGCCAATTGCCAAGGCTTAATCTTGCTGACCCTGTTAGGAAATAAGTTCTAGAATACAAGATTTTAAAAGAAGGAAAAAGGTCAAACTTGGGATCTCAAATTGTCACTGTATTCATTCAGTTTTAGAAGAGAAGTTAGGTTTTGTATTTATTATCTAATTTTAATCTGTTTTGTTTTGTTTTTAAAAGAGAGAATGTTTTTTCATGATAGAAAAATGTTTGAAGCATTCCTTAAATCTCATATTTTGCTCAAATTAAAATGAGTTCAACAAATGTCTCTCTCTTAAGTTTGATCATGTCTATGGCTGGCCAAAAACTTTATGTGAAAATACAGTTAACCCATTTCCCTTCCAAAAAAAATAACTAAAATTCTGAATATCAAATATGTGCTTTGTGTCAGAGATGAATATGTTTTGTGTAAGCAGTAAATGTTTTTCAGTATTTGAAAAATTCTTTGAATGGTCTTATACTTGATTAGATAAACACTGACAAGATATGCAGTGAAGCAGTAGCTCAGGACAGATTAAACTGTAATACAGATTATTGCCTCCTCTTTTTTTAAAAAATAAGATATGAATTCTTGTTACAAAGAATCCCATATTTCTAAAATTAATCTAACTATTTTGAATCTGTCTATGATTTTTATAGTTTACACTGCTGAGATCAAGGCCTGATAGGCTTCAATTTTTAAAAATTTAAACAATGAGAAATATGTATAAAATTTAAAGCAGTTGAACTTCTATTAAAACACTTGAAAAACCAATTTTCTTGTCTTCTCAAATTGAACATTCTGACAAATAATATTTTAAGATATGTTCTAGTTTCCTGAAAAAGATTTCAACTCATACAGTCATTATGACTATAAAATATAATCAATAAATGCCTATAATATTTCACAAAGATACTCTGAACTAATTTTGTTGCTATTCATCTGAGATCCTCAGTACCAGAGGTACACGTCAGTTAAGACATCCAGTTAATGCAAACAACTTTGGACTAAGAAGTGAAATATATTCAAAACAAATAACGAAGTAGGTAATAAAGAGGTAGTAAAAACATTAATAATAAGTAACTGATATGAAAACATCTCAGGGAATTTCCTCCATTTCTGCTTTACAAATAGGAGAAACAGAGAGTACTCTAAACAATCAGGTTATTTAACACCTACCAAGTTCTTAGAGAGGAATCTAGAGAAAAATGTAGGAAGCCACAGGCTAAAAATCTTGACCTTAGCAGTGGGAGACACACTGAAAATTCTAATAAGGGCAGAGCAAGGGAACACCTGGACAGTTATTTAATTAAGGATCTCAGCATGAGTCATAAGATATCAGGATAAAAAATTATTCCAAGATTTAATTATAAAAACTGACTGTCCAAAATGCCAGAGACATACTATCTATTATGTTTGGATTCATTATTTTGAAACATATAGACTTGACTATGGAATACAGAATCAGAACTAATTAAAACAACAACAAACACTAGTTAAAACTTCCTAGTAAAGACGGACAAAGTGCCAAATTAGGTACAAATACTTCTTCAGACACCAAATCAGTATTGTAAATGCAGTGACTACTACCCAGAATGCTAAGTGTGACTACACAATGAAGCAAAGATCTAAATCATTGACTTTCATTGGTAAGGTGAAATAAGTTATAACTTTAGGTAAATGATTTTTAAAAACATAGGAAGGTATAATACTAATCCCAAGGAAAGGACTAATATAATTCAGAATATAGTGCCCCAACTAGGCTGAATAATATATCCCAGTATAGAAAATATCTACAACAACCAAGAGAAACCCAGAGGCTGTGGTGGGTACATGTAACTCTGGGATCAGTATGCCTGAGGTTTAATCACTAGACAACCAGTTGCTTACTAAGGCTTTCTAGACATCACACACCCACCTATGCACATATCAAAAAATGGAGATCACTTCCCTTACCTATGTCAAATAGCTGTTAGTTGAATTAACTGTCAAATATCTAACGGAATAACAGAAACCAGAATTCTTTCTCAGGCCACTGTAATTATGATCTCTATATTGTGTTACCATGCCACAAAAAAAAAAAAAAAAAGAAAGAAAGAAAAGGAATAAAGAAAAAGAAATTTCTAAACTGTGTTACAATTATGCAAGAACAAGTTTTTCTTCCTTTCTAGACTATAAGTTTCTTGAAGACAATTACTAATCTTTATATTCCTTTTAGCACCTAGCAGAAATGCAGTTAATATCTAAAAAGAACAAATTAATTGTTACCAACCTTTTCCTAGATCATAAGATTCTTCTTATAATTGGCCCAATCAGACATCCTAACAAGCAAATAAACACAAGTTTCCACCCATGATACTATCAGACGGTAAAATACAGAGCAAGTTATTTTGTGGCAATAAAACTAGCATGAATATGCCACCTTGGAAACCATTATGTTTTCACTAGGTTGTATTAGTCAAATGGCAGATGGTAAAAAAGGTAAGGTTTATCCTGCTTATGCATTACATCAGAAAAGAATGCTTAGACTTCCACCAAGTCGGTATTTCCTACATCCATTTATACAACTGTATACAACATCCTTGAATAAAAGCCCTATTGGTGCTGTTTATAAGAGAAGGGTGCATTTGCAGCATTTTAAATTCCATTTTCAATGAGGAAAGTATCTAAGTATAATCAGACGAGAGTAATAAATACACAGACCTGGATCTGTTGTTGCAGGAGATTAATTTTGTGCTGCTGTTGCAGAAGTTGCTGCTGTTGTCTTGCAATCTATCAGAAATAAAATTTCATTAAGTTAAAACGAATTGCTTACACCTTTGCCATTACCTGAGGTACATCTCCTGGTATTACAAGAATGTTTTACTGTACTTCTAACATGAAAGAATTCCTATAAAATGAGAAAGGCAGAATCAGAAAGTTGGAGAGAAGAGAAATATTTCAAACAGGTGCCATCTCTCTGCTTACGCCTAAATCTTGACCTGTACATGAAAACTACCCACCTTGTATTACATTTGTGAGCAGTTCATCTATATCTGCACTGGTCATCTGGAAAGAATGGGAGTTTCAAAATCTGATCCTTGGAGAATAAAGACAGGAAAATTTTGGCTACATGTTTCTGAGGAGTTTAATTTGGATTTAGAAAGTAAAATCCATAAGCAAAGACATGAAAGAACTTTCTATTACCTATAATATGGCCTACTTTGGCGAGACCTTTTCTACTGTAAAGATTTTTACAACTGATATTGCTTACACATATTGTCAAGGGAATGTCAAAAGAAAAAAAAACAGCAAAAAGCAAAAACCTTTATCTTTTTTTTGCTGATGTAATACATAACATACAAAGCATTTTTTTTAAACAAACAAAATTTCATATTTATTCACATCTTTTTTACTGTAATGTGTTAGTTTTATAGTACAGGATCCACATATAAGTTTTGTATTTCCTTGCTTCATCCAACAAATTCAACATCTTAACATGTCATCTGGTCTATAAAAAAAAACATTAACCACTTAATGCAAGCCCCATTGAAGACTGAATCTTCCCCTCAGGAGAGCAAAGAACTTCCTTAGGATAATAGTGTTTACTATAAAACATGAGTTAGGTGTCAGGCTGCTTATTACCTCAAAATCTGAGCTGCTGGAGCTTGAAACCCATGGGAATGCCCCTTAGTGAGAACACACTCACTGCCAACCTAGGAAGCCAGAGAAAAAAATGGCCAGAAAGCTCTTAGGATGACTTGGTTTCATGATGCCTATAGGCAAGAGTTATTTCTTCCCTATTTCTTCTATTTCCAAAACATTCTAAAATGGACATTGTTGGAAATGAGTGTGAATTACTCCTCAGCTGTATACTTGCTGAGTCTTTTTGATATTTTAGCCTAGAGTAGAGGGAAATACCCAAATTACATTCCTTTCAGCAGAAGATGACAAATAACAATCTGCCCCCAAATATGGCTTAACGGCTTCTGGTGATGACTGGTTCATGCGAGAAGTCATGATAAAGCTGCCCCTAACACAGGCTTCAGTTTAAGAAATGGAACCACTCCTCCCCAGAGCTTTATAAGCAAAATGGAAATAGTATTTAATCAGGTTGAAAAGGCTCACTCTGTTTACCACCATTCAGATCAGAAATGGACAACTCTGCAACTCTAGGTATACATGCTGGATCTCTGAATATTTATTTCCTCTTAGCAATCCAGTGAAACACCGCTAGACATCTAATATTGATGGTCCCTCCTAAATGATAAAGTGCTGCATAGAAATGCATCCAAGACACCACAGTGCAATTACTATCATCCACTCTAGACGTATGGGTTTGACACAGTGAAGTATGGTACATAAGCACCATGTGGCTCAAATTCTGAATTTTATTTGCCAATCGGTTGAGCTACATGCTCGCTTCATTGAGCATGACAACCTAGTTTTAAGTGTCATTTAATTTTCATTTTGAAATATAATTACAAAGTGTTCACTGTAAGATATCACTCGTCTGCAAATGTGTCAAGATTAATTTGTGCTAGCTTATTCACAAGTGTCAATAGTTAATTACTGTGTCATCTCTGGATGGCTAAATGACATTCTAACTTCTGATTTTTTACAGTGTTCCTTTATGTTATTTTCCATTAGGGGCTGAGTCCATATTCCTACATGTGGGCAAATATTCAAGCATATAAAATACCAGACGTCACAACTCATTAAAATCAACAGAGCATATATTGCTCTATATACCCCTATAAAATACAGTTAACTGAAAAGATAATTCCAGTAATAATGTCAGATTCCTAAAAACTGCACATTAATTTGGATCTGTCTGATCTAAAGCATCAGGGACTACTCTATAGGATCCTTGTTGTTAGATTAATGTACTCTTATGAGACAGGAAAAACATTTGGGAAAGTGATTTATTTTTTAAAAGATACACACTTAAACTTTGCTATTTTTCTTCCTTCTCACTTCTAAATCAATGAAGTCAAATTCTTCCAGGAGCCATGTGTTAATTTGTTTTTAATGATTTACCTATTCTAAAAGAGAGTGACCATGTAATTTATCAGCCTAGCCAGGACAACTTTCACAGGTAGAAGAGGGGAGTATTAATAATTAGTCTGGAAAACAGACATTAATCAGAGCTATTCTGGAAAAACAGAGATGTATTCACCCTAGCTTGAACCAGTAAGTTAAAAGATTCTCAAAGTTTTTCTAGACCAGGATCTTCTTTTACTGGATGAGAAAAGAAGTCCAGCGAGAAGCGATTTACTCATGGTTAAGCTACACTAGGGATATATGTGATACCTACATGAACAAGTATCCATGAGTAATTAATCAAATGCAAATGTTCTGGAACAATATTATCACTTCAGTTATGACCAGTTGCTATTATGCCTTTCTTTGTCCTCTACATATCCCCTCAGTATTCTCAACGACTCTAGATTTCCAGAAGGCTTCTTTCTTTCCTTGTCTTTTTTTAGGAAGGCTCATGACAAATAAACCAATCAATGTGATTACTCTCTGAGCTTGGCACATTCCACATCTCCAGTTCATCAGCTCCGTTTGCAGGGCTCACCTGTTCTTGCTGTTGGCGAGCAAGGTCCATTTGCTGCCGTTGTTTCTCAATTTGTGAGGCTGCCAGTTTTTTCTGTTCATCATGCGCTGCCAGGAGCTGCTCCCGTAAACTGATCAGCTGGGTAATCATGGTAGAGAGCTGCCGTTCTTTTTCTGCCAGGCTCTCAGGTGTACCTAAAATGGAAGTGAAAAGATATCTCATAAGTTTGAGAAAATTCTGAATGAATTAGGGAAGTGAGTGGGTAGGCAAATTTAGAAAGGGACTACTCTAAGACACAAATATCTGGGACAATAACTGGAGGTCACTGTGAGTGCAAGAACTCTATGGAGAGCAATGGAGTGAGCACTAGAGTTAGTCATTGCCCTGCCAACAAAAAGGACTGTTGCCAATAAAATACTCACTCTTCCCTCTTGTTCTTTAAAACAAAACAAAATAGAACAAAATACCCTATTCTCTCCCTTTCACTCCATTCCCCTTCCTTCTCCACCCACATCTATCTTGTCAAGCTAGGGGAAACGTATGCTATTTAGTACCAAAGATTAGAAAATATAGGTTGTATTAATATTCTATACTCACCTCTACCCTCAATGACTAACAGAGAATCTAAGACATAGTAGGTACTTAATAAATGTTATTTCAGTACTTTACTGATCACTGCCCTCATAAAATTTTTCTATCATGCAAAGATCTATCTCTGAAGCTTAGAAGTCTGAGGTCTCTCTTGGCTATGGGACCAGGGACAGAAAGAGGGAAAAATAAATAAATAAATAAAACTATCTTGCCTCAGGTGACAATGAAACTGATTTTTTTTTCCTCCTCTGAGGGGATCAAGCTAAAGTCCCCAAGTTCATCCTTAAAGGCAAAAATATTGCTTGGAGTGCTCACTCACCCCTTTGTCATTTGTCATTCTTCAAAGGGAAAAAAACACACTCAAGGTTGAAAAGGTTATGATGTCACTGCACACTTACAGTATGCACTAATGGTGCTGAACTGTCTCTTTATGGGCAAATTGCACAGCTCTCCTAAGTAAAGGGTACAGAATCCTTTTGTGACTTGAAATTAGAGCATTTTACTGTAGCATAAGATAAGAATTTCAACCCACTGTATGTGAGCGCACAGGTTTCATTATGAAGAAATGATCTATGCTTTGAAAGCTTTTCAGAAAGATGCCACCAGCTGTCAAAAGAGATAAAGATTGCCAATTCTTGTTTGTGTGGAAGAGGAGACTTCCAGTCTCCTTATGAAATTCCCCTCATTCCTGCTAAGAAAGCACCAGGACAATCTGAGAAACTGAACATATTTTAATTAGGAAAGGACCTATTTTTTGAGTGGGCCCATGGGAAAAGGGAGCCTTCAAAGGATGTTGGCTAGCCCTTACTAATATATGATTCTCACAAGGTAATACCTGATATCAGTTGAGAAGCTACAATATTTAGGATTACTTTGGTATTAGTGCCAATTCATGTACTTAAAAATAAATAAGTAAACACATAACTAAATAACTGTCAATGTTCCATAATCCTTAAAGATTTGTTGAGCTGAAAGGTAGCCTAAAATCAAAATTAAAAGAAAAATAAGATAGTGAAATAATATTAGAAAATGTACTTCACTGATATGGAAAAAAATTCTGTATCTCAAGGATTGTAACCAGTTGTTCTTTCTAGCTACTGAGAGTGATTATTTTAAATGAGTTTTTATTTCAGCAATAGGAATTTAAGCCTGGTGAAAGAAAGAACTTCTTGATCCAGAAATATTAAAATACAAAATCAGGTTCCTAGAGGGGAATCATAAAATCTCTTCCAAAGTAAAACAAGCTCAACTAATATAGATGTTAATGATATATAGGAATGAGGAGATATAAAACAAGTATGAAATTTACTTACTCATTTCATTAAACTTTAATTAAAGAATATTTCCTGAATCTCAGGTACTATATCAAGAACCAAGGATACAGATACCATAGCAAGAAAAAGCAGATAGAGTTTCCTACTCACACCCTCACCAAGCAATCACATGTATAAGTGTAGACTACAACTAAATAAGAATTATAAACAGGACAGATACTTGCTGGGAGGTTTAACCAAGTTTGGGAGGACCAAGACTCAGGAAGGTATGTCTGAAAAAGTATCAGTAATAAGTTAACAGAAACATGAAGAATTAACTAGTCAGAGTTGGAGGGTGGTCAAGAAGCTTTTCAGTAGGAGAAAACAACACAGACAAAGGCCCTGTGAGGTGCCAGGTGGTGGGAGAGTGTCTGTGTGTGTTCCAAAAATTGAAGGTAGTAAAAATTAAGCAAAAGCAAACAGAAAAACAAAGGAGAGTAGAGTACTAAATGAGGCTGCTGCTGCTGCTGCTGCTGCTACTGAGTCACTTTAGTCGTGTCCGACTGTGCGACCCCATAGACAGCAGCCCACCAGGCTCCCTCAACCCTGGGATTCTCCAGGCAAGAACACTGGAGTGGGTTGCCATTCCCTTCTCCAATACATGAAAGTGAAAAGTGAAAGTGAAGTCGTTCAGTCGTGCCTGACTCTTAGCGACCCCATGGACTGTAGCCTACCAGGCTCCTCCGTCCATAGGATTTTCCAGGCAAGAGTACTGGAGTGGGGTGCCATTGCCTTCTCCGAAATGAGGCTAGAGAGGTAGGAAAAGGTCACACCATTCAGTTCCTTACAGACTGTGCTGGATGAATTTCATATTTATTCTAAGAAAATTTCAAAATCACTAAAATATTTTAAACAAGAGATGATGTGGGCATTCTGGCTATAGTGTGAAGAATAGTTTGGACGTTATTAGAACAGATAAATGGGACATATGCAAATTTTATTATATATTTTTTGTATGTAACAACAACATTCTGAAGTAACAACAACATTCTGAAGTAACAACATTCTAATTTACCTGTAATTTTCTTGTTATACCTACATCTTGATGAAGGTGAAAGAGGAGAGTGAAAAAGTTGGCTTAAAGCTCAACATTCAGAAAACTAAGGTCTATCACTTCATGACAAATAGATGGGAAACAGTGGAAACAGTGGCTGACTTTATTTTTCTAGGCTCCAAAATCACTGCAGATGGTGATTGCATAGCCTTGACTAGACGGACGCCATAATTCTTTGTTAATAAAGAAGAGCGTTCACAGGAAGTTTGGGGCAAGGACTGATACACGAGTTGGATCTGGCAGTTAGATTCCCCAGTAAAGACTGGAAATTTTTCTCTTCTTTCCTAGGTTAAACTACATCTTTTCAAAAACTTTTAATATATTTTGCTTTCTTCCCTGTATAGGAAACAGAGAAGCTGAAGATAACATATAAATGGCTTCTTAACCTCTTCTGTTCTAGGTGAAGCTAACAGGTCCATAAATGAATAGATGCTTCTAATACTAATAGACATGTATACCTGAATTAATAGAGAAACACCATTTAACTGAATCTTTTTACAAATCAGCATGCTACTCAAGTTGTTTAATTGTTAAAATTCAATGATATCTAAATTAGTCTTTCACTGACCTTAAAAAAGATACAAGTTTAAGAAGAAAACAAGCCACAATCACCAGTATATTTAAATTGAAAAGTTAGGTGCACATATAAGGCTATTGTTATCTTATCTCCAAATTTGAAAAGCACGTATATATTTTGAATAGGTGTGAGTGGCATGACAAATGCAGTTTGAATGAAATAGAGTAGTATAACAAATCTAAAATCGCTCCTGAAATGGGCAGTATACATGTGAATATATATATGTATACACAGGCACATTTTAGCCTATACATTTCAATAATATAATGTAAACTGATTTCTAGTTTTGTGGTTCAGTGGTAAAAGAATCCACCTGCCAATGCAGGAGGAACAGGAGCTGCCAATTCAATCTCTAGGTCAGAAACATCCCCTGGAGAAGGAAATGGCAACCCACTCCAGTATTCTTGCCTGGAGCATTCCATGAACAGAGGAGCCTGACGGGCTACAGTCCATAAGGTTGCAAAGAGCTGGACACGACTGAGTGACACACCACACACACACACACACACACACACACACACAGGACTAAACATACACATGTGTGTAGTCATTTTTCTATTCTATACCCATTGTATTTGTTCATATGTAGTGGTTTAAACTCAAGTGTTTAAAATCCATGGGGCTGGATTTTTGTTTTAATTAACAGCAAATTTGTATGCAGCTATAATAAAAATAATATCAAGTCTAAATCAAACTGACTAATCAACCTGCAAACACGAGTTACTTCATCTCAAAAAAACTAGTTTAATTGAACGTGAAACTTTACCATAGCAAAGGAACTAACAACTGCCAGAGTTGTTTAAAAGTAGGCAATTTAATAAGACGTAGTGGGGCAACCTAACTACATATTAAAGAAGGCAAATGACCCTATAGAATGCTCTTAGAAGGTAGCCTATCTCTATGTAGGAAATCTTGTCTTAAATTACATTTTGAGGTTTGAACAAATCAATTTAGAAAAAAAATAGATCAGATCCTGAGGATCTGCCCAGGCCAGCAGAGGTCATCAGTAGCTGCCTACATCATCTGTTTCTCATCTCTAGGCTATCTTAAAATGATTCTTAAAACACTGCCAGAAAATATCTCTCCTTCATAAAAACAGAAGTAGTTTCATAAACCAGCGAAAAAAGCTTCCGTACACAGCTTCTCTGCAAGTTAGGGCGCCTGCTTTTATCCACTATCACAGAGTGCGCCTGACACTCTGTGCTGTAAACCGTATTCTCCAACTGGAAAGACAATGCAATAGGGTTTTTGTTTTTGTGTGTGTGTGTGTTTTTCATGGGGTCGTCTTTATCCCCAAACCACATCTGTCTTGAGTTTCTCTCAGATTAGTCAGGTGGATCAGTGCTCCCCAGGGCCTGCTCCAGCTGAAGTATTTTAATTTGACTAAACACCTGATTTATTTTATCTCTCCGATGAGAAAGGCAGTTTGTCTTAATAGAGCCTGTCAGCCCACAGCCCCATTCACGGCAATTTACAGGCAGCCAGGGACGCTGAAGAGAAGAGTGCCGTGATTCTGTATTTTATCCTCCTCCAGAAAGCACCTAAAAGCAGCTATTCACTGCTACTGCATGTGGCATTTTAGAACTGAATTAGCTTTTTATTCAAGTAACTACACTTGTTGTGAATAGCTTATCTGTAAAATTGCTACATTCACTACTGATTTTATTAACCTTTGGCTCTATCACAAAATGGTCTTCAGTTAGGCAAGACCTTTAAAATTGACACTTTTTTTTTTCTTAGGGGCCTCTATTCCAGTGACTTCAGATTTACTGAGTTTGATCCATTGAATTCTTTACCAGTTGTACTTAAAATTTTGAGTCTCAATAGGAAGTCAATAGTGTGTAAATAAGGAAACACTTTTCAAAATGTAAATACAGCAGCAATTTCCCTCATCAAACGTTTTCAAATACCATCTTTCACCATAACAGCTTCAAAATCAGCCCTCTAGCCTTTTTTGGTCATAATCAGAAGCTGAAAAAAAAAAAAAAACTAAAATAGACTATTTATTTTAAACTTTACAAAGTATAACTACCTGTCCCAAGGTACAAAGCCGATAGAGAAATTAAAAATAGATGGGAATTTAGGTAAAATAATAAGACAGTTAGGACAAATCCTTTCTTGATTATAAAATAAAAAATTAAAAATCAAGTTCAAAATTTTTTAAACATCAGCTCCTAAAAGTTAGTATCACAATCTGCTAGTTAATTTTGCCCATGTGAAATATACATAATTACAATCAGTGGTGCTAGAAATAAGACTGGGCATTGGGAAGTCCCTAAAGATTCCACATCTGGATATGGGAGGCACCTTGCAGATAGCACTTTGATAAATGGATGTGCCTCACCTCTTTTACAATATTCCCCTATCTAGGACTTTTAAAATATAAAAATCTTAAATAGGTCACTCTCATAATATCTGTCCTCTGAAAGTGGATCACTGCTGTATGGTGAGGACTAAGTTTTTTCTAATGAGAAAACCCAGAAACAAGCACAACAGTGGAAGGAGAGACAGAGAGAACTAGAAATGTGAGGGGGGATTGGTAGAAAAAGAAATAGAGAAGAAACTAGGAGGGCGGTAGAGAGAGAGGGAAAGAGAACAAGCAAGGACAGCTAAGTTAAGTTTTGTGAATTTCTCTGCATGTCTTTTATTTCTTCATATTGACAAAATGAGGGGTAGTAGTGTTAAAACACAATGTTTACCAAGTCAAATAAGACTAATATTAACAAATTAGTTTGGCATTATCTAGAAATGTGTCCTAGCAAATTTAAAATAAGACTTCTACCTAACCATTCTTCTTTTTTGGATCACATACCACTTTAATATAGTTAATAGGACTGAAGAACAAAACTACAAGTCTGAGTATGAACAGTGTGTTTGGAATGATGGGGAGAGGTGGCAGTAACACTGGAGTGGAATTCTGATAGATATATACTTTTCCACATCAATCCTGGAAAGGATTAAAGAATTTAATCACAGAGCTCAGTCAACAATCCAGAAAGATTTTAAATTAAGTTGAAAAGAAATGCTCTTGAGAATCAATACCCTGGTTAGTTCTAATTTTTTTTTAATGGACATTGTTTGAGAAGAAAGACAAAATACAATGCTAGTCATAAAAGAAGGCCGCATTTGATCTTTTCTGCCCACAGGTAACCTGGTTAAACTGCGCCGTCTCAAACTGCAGCCTCCTCACACATCAGATGGGCTGTGATGTCTCTACTTCACAAGCTCGGTCCACCATTTAGCACTGGCCTTTTTGATACAGTGTTCTTTTAAATGTCACAAAATAGAACAGCAGAAAGTCAACAAAAATAAATAGGGTAAGCTGAAGAAAATAACAGTCTGTCAGAAGGTCCCCTGATAAAAGTTACTTTGTGGTGACTGCCCGAGAAAGGAACCCCTGTCCCAGTATACCAGAAGCTAATTTGAGTTCTGAATCCAACAGCAGTTTTAAAAGCTTTCCACTCTAAAGGGCCCCAGTGCATCATAAAGATAAAGGATTTCAGTACAAAACCACCACAAAGACCTCTATTATCTTATCAGTCTTTGGTTACAACAGCTGAACCAATATGACTAAATTCTGAATGACTTTTTTCAAAAGAGTGAAATACTGGAATTTCTTTGTTTTCTCATCAGTCAGCTATTGTCATTGCTCCCATATGCTACTACCCACTACTTAGTAAATAAAAAGTTTCATAAATGCAGCAATTGTACTCTTAGGAATCACTTAGGGACCACTACCCAGGAAGTGTGGCTCATGGATCGAGGTACAGGCTGTTTTTTTTTTTTTCTCACCCAATGTATGAGAATTTTCTTCTTAAAATGTAAACACTCACTTAAAATGTCATTAAAATTTTACTGTGTATGAGCAAGAGAAGGACACCCAGCAACTCCTAAATTAAGTTCAACTCTCCTGTCTATTCCAGGCACACTCACCTCTCCTTCAGTTTCCTCTCTCTCTAGCTGCAAAAGGGAAGTCTATTCCTGGATCAACTGAGGTCTATTCATGTCGCAGATCCCAAAAGAGTAAGAACAATCCATGGAGTTCTGCCATCTAGGCTATTAACCTCACAGCTGGGTCTTTAGCCCATTGTGCTTCATTAGCTCATCCTTTCAGGGTCCAGAAATGAAGGTGTCCTGAAATATCTCTCCTTCAGCATGATATGCTTTCATCACATTACTGTTCTCTATGGATAATAATTGGTCAATGGCTACATCTTCACAATTCACACATAGAAAGAGTAATTTCTGATCTTTCATAAATGCAAAATTCTTTGGTCCTTTGGGGGAAAAAGTTAAAAAAAAATTAATATTGCCAACAACCATTATAAGATTGGCTCTTTCTCCAGAAGCTCCGTCAGAACTAGAGGAAAGACAAATAAGGATTAAGAAAAATAAACCAAGGTATTTAACAAAGTATTGTCTTAAAAGATTTTATGTGATAGCTAATTTAATCATCATTCTCAGTGTTGCAGGGGCATCCTTGGTGGTTCAGATGTTAAAGAATCTGCCTGCAATGCAGGAGACCCGCGTTTGATTCCCTGGGTCAGGAAGATCCCCTGGAGAAGAGAACGGCTACTCACTCCAGTATTCTTGCCTGGAAAAATTCCATGGGCAGAGGAACCTGGTGGGCTATAGTCCATGGGGTCATAACTCTGAGTGACTTCTGAGTGACTAACACAAATGTTGCATTATTTTTCATTTCATAGATGAAAAACTAACTACTAAAAGTAAAAAAACTTGACCAATTCATACCATTTGATCAGATTTGAATTCAGGTGTTCTGATTCTTAATCCAAGGAAGTCTGGAGCCTAAGGGAAAGCTAGCTATTATATCTTTCCTTGCCGCAAACTTAGAATATATTATAGGAAATTTCTAAAAGTTAGGAGCAATGCTCTAAGGGATCTAAAATTTTAATACCACATAAGGCTTCAAAAGTGAAAGCTGTGGCCAGTTAGTTCAGCTGGTTAGAGTGTGGTGATAATAACACCAGGGTCATGGGTTTGATCCCTTTATGGGCCAGAATAACTTTTTGGGCTTCCCTGGTGGCTCTGATGGTAAAGAATCTGCCGGCAATGCGGGAGACTAAGGTTCGATCTCTGGGTCAGGAAGAGCCCTTGGAGGAGGGCATGGTAACCCACTCCAGTATTCTTGCCTGGAAAATCCCATGGACAGAGGAGCCTGGTGGGCTCTAATCCATGGGGTCACAAAGAGTCTGACATGACCGATCAACTAACACACATGGCTTAGAAGTATACAATTTCTTAGAAAGTGTTTCTTTACAAAATGAGAAGCCTATCTTTTAGATAGACTAGGCAATTAGAATACCAAAGAGTTGAGCAAATTGAACTTTGATACCCTACAGATTAAAAACAGATCTTGATATTAAGTGATATACCTGGAGTTACTTAGGAAATTAGCATCTAGCCTTGCAGTCAAGATCCTCTGTTATGTTTATTCTCCAAACCTATTTTCCCTTAGTCTCCTCAGTGAGCATATGACTTCCTGGTTCTGAACAAATACAAGATTATACAGACAGTGACATCCCCAAATATTCCAGATACGATATGTATCACACCCATGAAAGGCTTAAAAATATACTCAAATGTTTCACACATCAAGGGCACTGTTGTCATGGAGTACAGTGTCTCTGTAGGCTGGAACAGTAAGCTGCTAGCCAAGAGGAAATCACCTGGAGAAAACTAGTTAAGTGTTCCTAGCAAGGTCTGAGGAACATCTCCCAATACAGCTAAGTCATAGGACAGTTGATTGTAGAAACACACCACATACCTTGCCCATTTCTACATTGTATTTATGACTTGTTCAGTGTAAATTAGGGGACCCCTGCCCTAGCCTAATATGCCTTATTTTACAAAGATAATTGTTTAAACTTATATAGCAAGTGCTGCACTCAATATTCCAGCAATTATGGAAAACTAAGCAGTGACCACAGGACTGGAAAAGGTCAGTTTCATTCCAATCCCAAAGAAGGACAAGGACAAAGAATGCTCAAACTACCACACAATTGCACTCATTTCACATGCTAGCAAGGTAATGCTCAAAATCCTTCAAGTGAGGCTCAACAGTACAAAACCAAGAGCTTCCAGATGTACAAGCTGGATTTAGAAAAGGCAGAGAAATAAGATATCAAATTGTCAACACCTGTTCAATCATACACAAAGCAAGATAATTCCAGAAAAACATCTACTTCTGATTCATTGACTACAGTAAAGCCTTTGACTGTGTGAACACAACAAACTGTGGAAAATTCATAAAGAGGTGGAAATACCAGACCACCTTACCTGCCTCTTGTGAAACCTGTATGCAGGTCAAGAAGCAACAGTTAGAACCATACATAGAACAACAGACTGGTTCCAAATTGGGAAAGGAATACATCAAGACTGTATATTGTCACCCTTCTTATTTAACTCTGTGCAGAGTACATCATGTGAAACTCTGGGCTGGATGAAGCACAAGCTGGGATCAAGATTGCGTGGAGAAATATCAATAACCTCAGATATGCAGATGACACCAACCTTATGGCAGAAAGTGAAGAGGAACTAAAGAGTCTCTTGATGAAGGTGAAAGAGGAGAGTTAAAAAGCTGGCTTAAAACTCAACATTAAAAAAATGCTGGTCCTATCACTACATGGCAAATAGATGGAGAAACAATGGAAACAGTCACAGACTTTATTTTCCTGGGCTCCAAAATCACTACAGATGGTGACTGTAGCCATGAAATCAAAAGCTGCTCCTTGGAAGAAAAGCTATGACCAACCTAGACAACACATTAAAAAGCAGAGACATTACTCTGCCAACAAAGGTCCATCTAGTCCAAGCTATGGTTTTTCCAGTGAGAGTTGGACCATAAAGAAGGGTGAACACTGAAGAATTGATGCTTTTGAACTGTGGTTGGAGAAGACTCTTGAGAGTCCCTTGGACTGCAAGGAGATCAAATCAGTCAATCCTAGAAGAAATCAATCCTGAATATTCATTAGAAGAACTGATGATAAAGCTGAAGCTCCAATACTTTGGCCACCTGATGCGAAGAGCCAACTCATTAGAAAAGACCCTGATGCTGGGAAAGATTGAGGGCAGGAGGAGAGGGGGATGACAGAGGACAAGATAGCTGGATGGCATCACCGACTCAGTGGAAATGAGTCTGAGCTAGCTCCAGGAGATTTTGAAGGACAGGGAAGCCTGGCGTGCTGCAGTCCATGGGGTGGCAAAGAGTCAGGTACAACTGAGCAACTGAACAAAAGCAACAACATAGCAATTGCTTTATGCAATGAAGAGCCTGATATATCTTAACTCATTTATTCCTCATAACAATCCTGTGCAGTAGATCATACTGTTTTCTGCACTTCAAACTAAGGCATAAAAGGTTAAGGAATTAGACCAAGTCTTCAGCTGTTAAATCTTTATATCTGAGATTCAAAATCAGGCAGTTTGGCCATAGTTTGTGTCCTTTTAATCATGATGATAAATGGAAAACGGGACTCCAAAATGGTCCAACTTCTCAAAACTACTTCACTCATCAGACAGAGAGCTGAAATTCTCCTTATAATATTTTGTTTTAATGCAATGTTTTCTGGGGTCCTTAGTAAAATGAAAACTCACCTAGGTAAGTATCTATGATATTTTTTTTCTTTAAGATGGCTCAACCCACAGACACAAAGCCTGACTGACCTTTCAGTCTGAGTCACAAAATGTCTGCCATTGTTTGCGGGCATCTTTCACTACTAATTTAGTCTCTCACTCTCACATCTACTCTTTCTCGCCCTCTGATCTTCTTTCCTCCAAATTCTAATCTCCTGGTTCTGCCACCAGCCCCTCCCATCCCACACCGCTCACCTGGATTTCTATGTGCCTCTCCACCAGACTTAGTCTGTGAACCTGGACTCTCAAATCATGGAATTTTGAAGATGATATGGTTGGTCCTCTGGCTTTTAGTGCCCTTTTAGACTCCTCTGAGAATCCCCTCATTCCAGATCTGGCAAAATGAAATACATCCTTGACACAAATTAATTGATCAGCTATCTATATAGCCCAGTCCAGACCACCAGTTTTTTCTGTATTGTTCGTAGGTATCAGAACATTCAAGTGGGCCTGGATGTTGCCAGTGCTAATAAGACTTGATGGGAAGGTGTGCTTAAATTTTTAAATTAAGACACAACTGAGTTAAAGGAGGTTGTCTATTTGGTTGTTTTACATAATAATAGATAGTTCACAGTTTCCCAAATTACAATACTGAGTATCTGATCAGATAATAGGCCAATAATACAGAGCCCACCCATCACAAACTCAGACTGTGAGTGTATAGAGAGAAAATGGAAATGGAAATTTTTATTTTAAAATTGCTGTTTCTTTGTTCTGTCGTATTTGAATACAGCTGGATAAATAACATGTTCTTTTCATTCTCAATTTTGACTTTAACAATGATTTCTGTGTATGAGAGGTGCTAGCATCATCATATTATGAAAACATATTATGTTCAGAATGAGTTTTTGAAGGTTACCTAATGTTTCCCATGATAACAGACAATATTCAAGACGTAAATATTAAGTCAAAGTAAGAAGGACAATTAAAACCTGGGTCCAGAAATGAGGCAACGTCTCTCATCACAGGATGATTTTGAACATGCTGAAGTAGAACATGAAGAAAGTAATTAAAAAACATTTCTAAGCCTCTTAAAAATTAAACTAAAAGTCAATGAATGTTTGGCCTATAAACAAAATTAGCTTAGTCACAGAAGGATGTCCTGTTCTTACACTGGGACATTCTCTTACAAATGCATAGAAAGAGTGATTCAAAGCTTTAAAAGAATTCAGTTCTGTCCCTCAGTCACGTCCAACTCTTTGTGACCCCATGAATCACAGCACACCAGGCCTCCCTGTCCATCACCAACTTCTGGAGTTCACTCAAACTCATGTCCATCGAGTCAGTGATGCCATCCAGTCATCTCATCCTCTGTCATCCCCTTCTCCTCCTGGCCCCAATCCATCCCAGCATCAGGGTCTTTTCCAATGAGTCAACTCCCTTCATGAGGTAGCCAAAGTACTGGAGTTTCAGCTTCAGCATCAGTCCTTCAAGTGAATACCCAGGACTGATTTTCTTTAGGATGGACTGGTTGGATCTCCTTGCAGTTCAAGGGACTCTCAAGAGTCTTCTCCAACACAACAGTTCATAAGCATCAAAGCTTCGGCACTCAGCTTTCTTCACAGTCCAACTCTCACATCCTTACATGACCACTGGAAAACCATAGCCTTGACTAGATAGACCTTTGTTGGCAAAGTAATGTCTCTGCTTTTCAATATGCTATCTAGGTTGGTCATAACTTTTCTTCCAAGGAGTAAGCATCTTTTAATTTCATGGCTGCAATTAGGATCACCTTATTCAATAATCACATGTTATAAATGGAATTTTAAAAGAAGCTTATGAAAACCATGTTTCTAATAGAACTTTTAAATGTTCAGTTTTACAATTGTCAAACGAATAAAAATAAAGATTTTCTTTTTTTTTTTTTTTGACATGAAGGCAAAAGCTAGATATGTGATCCTGAGGCAGAAAGGGGAAATTTTATTAATATTTGAGCCTCATAGGAAATAGAATGCCACAGTCAATCTAGTTGTACTGAAAAATAACCTCAGGAGTGCTGGACACAACTTTTTAAAAAGGCAAATGTCTGAGAAGGCAACGAAAAGACAATTGCAATAGTTGCATTTAGGAGTGATACTTAAAAAGTTTTTTTCTTATAAAAGATGATTATAACATTAGTGGTCCCAGGATAATTGCAGTGGCAGCAAGCTGGGCAAACACACAGATCTCAAATGACATCCTCCCTCCTGGACTCTCTTGGCTCCTCACCCAGGCTTAAAGATTCTGCTGCAAATTAGATAAGGATCGTAGTGCCACTCATAATTCTGTAGAGAAAATTGGTAGGGAGGAAGGGCAAATGATAGACCACAATGGGTACTTCCTACTGTTAGCTCCTTAAGGGCAGGGTCTATGTCACATGTTTCTCTGTGACAAAGCACAGACAGTGCGTATCATTTATTTTGTGCTGAGTAAAGTTAAAATGAACCTAATAACCAACTCTAAATCAGTAGTTCCCAGAATAGTTGGAGATAGGCAGCCAGAGCAATTAACAAACCAGATGCAATTGCTCTGAACTTCAGCAGTATTTGATCCATGTCTGAGTTGCTTTCAGTTTGGTAACCATTGTAACTAACTGAATTTAATGGTTCTCCCCACAGTTATGTAAGCAGTAGAAATCGAATCCAATACAAAGTAAAGATAAATAATAAAATTTGAACAACTAAAGAAATCTAGATTCACATTCAATAAACATTTTTAGAGCACATACGATAGTCCAAATACTTTCTATGTACTAGGGCTAGTACTTAGCATTCTTATCTGTTTCAACAAACTTGGGAAAATGAGGCTGAAAAAGGTTAAAAATATGCCAAAGATAACATAGCTTGTAATGAATAGAGCCATGATCGTAAGCTGGATGGTCTGATCTTCAAACCCAGACTCTTTCCAGTAAACCACAAATGTTTCTTAGAAAAAAAACCCAACAACTATTAATAGTTTAAGACAATGACTCCATACAGAGTCTTCAAGAAGTCCTTCTGCATTATTTAAAAGTTAAATATCTTAGTGGTAGAACAGTGGTATTTAAAGGTAAACTAATTTATATTTAGAATTATTACAATTTGATATTATTTAATTTCTTTTGGGGCTTTCCTGGTGGCTCAACAGTAAAGAATCTGCCCCACAATGCAGGAGACACGGAAGACTCGGGTTTAATTCCCAGATCGGGAAGATCCCCTGGAGGAGGGCATGGCAACCCACTCCAGTATTCTTGCCTGAAAAATGCCAAGAACAGAGGAACCAGGCAGGCTACAGTTCATGCGGTCGTAAAGAGTCAAACACGACTGGAGCAACTGAGCACAACGAAGCAAATTCTTTTGAATAGTAAATGAAGTCTAACGTCAAAGGGGACTAAGTATATATAGGCAGGTTTAAAAATGTTCTAGTCAGAAAATGTTGCACCTAGAAATTCAATTTGAATTATATGAAAAAGATTTCAAGCAGTTCTATGAATACAAACCACAATTTAGAAGGCAGAATCAACTAAAAGGACTATATAAATTATATGGACTGAGCAATTCTACAGGAAACATTTCAAAGGAATTTTTATCATTTACTAACATCACTTAGGCCACCTTCTAATATCAATTGGATTATATATCAAAACAATAAAATCAGAGAACAGGGTCTAACTCTTAATTGCCTGAAGAACTGCCAAAGGAGTTACAGTTGATTGGCCAACTCATTTGCCTATCCTTATGCCACCAAAGCTCTTTTAGGAAGATGTATTTTAAAAGTATCCTTTAGATGACAAAATCCATTTTTGGTTCAATTTCAAAAGTTGGAAGAATGACCCTGACTGTGTCACTGTGGATTGATCTAGATCAGTGTTTCTTGGTATTTTACAATCTATGTCCTTTACTCTGTTTTCTCACTGTACATTTTGTATTTGAAGTTATTCTTTTATACCTATGAGTTTATGGCAAGTAGAAAAAATTTAAAGTGCTTATTAACTTGATAAAGCAATGTATTCTTACCATCTTATTGATAAATCTATAATGCATCTTTTAATTTCTTTAAAAAATCTTGATAGGTTCCTTTCAATGTATTTAATAAACTGTGATTTTACCAGTATTCAATTATCCTGCACCAATGACATATTTTATTTCATTATATTCCATGACAAAGTCAATTTACCTGATCACTTTTTGATAACAATAATAGATAAACCTTTCTAAGTTACTCAATATGTCATTTTTAAATTAATTATTAGCATTTCCCCAGTACCTAGAACAGTTCCAGACACATAGTTGGTCTTCAATAAATATTTTATTAAAATGAATTCTATTATATGAATACATTCATATAATTTATCACCCCAATTAGCCCATTTCTTAAATGAAAAGAGGCACTGTTAATTAGTACATGAAGAACACAGGTGTAAATCAGGACAATTCCAGGTAAGCCAGAACAATATATACCCTAATCATAAATTATTCTTATTTAATGTCACTTTTTGACTAGGTTGTTACATAAACAGAACTCTGTAGTTAATAAGCAAACTTTATAAAAATTCCATAATGTGAATTTTATGTTGTTGGTAAGTTTGAAATCTAAATATCATAATTCTACAAAATAAATAGGCTCAATTCTGTGCTATTGAAAACATATAGAAAGGTATAATAAACCCAATATCTAGAATAAGCCTAACAATGTAATCTTGTTTCACAAAGTTTGGACGTTTACTCCTTATTTGTCAAAGTATTTTGAAGAGAAAGTTTTAATTTAAGATTCATAGAAATGTATGATATTATACGTTTCAATGCCAAAACTAATTAGCCTCCAATTAAAATGAATAAATTTATATTAAAAAAAGATTCATAGAAATAATCCATTTTTTGATGATATGCAATTCCCAATTAAGGTCATGCAGGTCAGTAGGTGCCCAATATGCTACTGGAGATCAGTGGAGAAATAATTCCAGAAACAATGAACGGATGGAGCCAAAGCAAAAACAATACCCAGCTGTGCATGTGACTGGTGATAGAAGCAAGGTCCAATGCTGTAAAGAGCAATATTGCAAAGGAACCTGGAATGTTAGGTCCATGAATCAAGGCAAATTGGAAGTGGTCAAACAGGAGATGGCAAGAGTGAATGTTGACATTCTAGGAATCAGTTAACTAAAATGGACTGGAATGGGTGAGTTTAACTCGGATGATCATTATATCTACTACTGTGGGCAGGAATCCCTCAGAAGAAATGGAGTAGCCATCATGGTCAACAAAGGAGTCCGAAATGCAGTACTTGGATGCAGTCTCAAAAACAACAGAAATGATCTCTGTTCGTTTCCAAGGAAAACCATTCAATATCAAAGTAATCCAAGTCTATGCCCCAACCAATAAGGCTGAAGAAGCTGAAGTTGAACAGTTCTATGAAGACCAACAAGACCTTTTAGAACTAACACCCAAAAAAGATGTCCTTTTCATTATAGGGGATTGGAATGTAAAAGTAGGAAACCAAGAAACATCTGGAGTAACAGGCAAATTTGGCCTTGGAATATGGAATGAAGCAGGGCAAAGGCTAATAGAGTTTTCCCAAGAAAACACACTGGTCATAGCAAACATCCTCTTCCAAAAACACAAGAGAAGACTCTACACATGGACATCAACAGATGGTCAACACCAAAATCAGATGGATTATATTCTTTGCAGCCAAAGATGGAGAAGCTCTATACAGTCAGCAAAAACAAGACCAGGAGCTGACTGTGGATCAGAACATGAACCCCTTATTGCCAAATTCAGACTTAAATTGAAGAAAGTAGGGAAAACCACTAAACCATTCACGTATGACCTAAATAAAATTCCTTATGATTATACAGTGGAAGTGAGAAATAGATTTAAGGGCCTAGATCTGATAGATAGAGTGCCTGATGAACTATGGATGGAGGTTCGCGACATTGTACAGGAGACAGGGATCAAGACCATCCCATGGAAAAGAAATGCAAAAAAGTAAAATGGTTGTCTGAGGAGGCCTTACAAATAGCTGTGAAAAGAAGAGAAGCAAAAAGAAAAGGAGAAAAGGAAAGATATAAGCATTTGAATGCAGAGTTCCAAAGAATAGCAAGGAGGGATAAAAGCCTTCCTTAGTGATCAATGCAAAGAAATAAAGGAAAACAACAGAATGGGAAAGACTAGAGATACCTTCAAGAAAATTAGAGATACCAAGGGAACATTTCATGAAAGAATGGGCTCGAAAAAGGACAGAAATGGTATGGACCTAACAGAAGCAGAAGATATTAAGAAGAGGTGGCAAGAATACATAGAAGAACTGTACAAAAAAGATCTTCATGACCAACATAGTCACAATGGTATGATCACACACCTAGAGCCAGACATCCGGAATGTGAAGTCAAGTGGGCCTTAGAAAGCATCACTACAAACAAAGCTAGTGGAGGTGATGGAATTCCAGTGGAGCTATTTCAAATCCTGAAAGATGACACTGTGAAAGTACTGCACTCAATATGCCAGCAAATTTGGAAAACTCAGCAGTGGCCACAGGACTGGAAGAGGTCAGTTTCCAATCCAATCCCAAAGAAAGGCAGTGTCAAAGAATGCTCAAATTACCGCACGATTGCACTCATCTCACACGCTAGTAAAGTAATGCTCAAAATTCTCCAAGCCAGGCTTCAGCAGTACATGAACCGTGAACTTCCAGATGTTCAAGCTGGTTTTAGAACAGGCAGAGGAACCAGAGATCAAATTGCCAACATCCACTGGATCATGGAAAAAGCAAGAGAGTTCCAGAAAAACATCTATTTCTGCTTTATTGACTATGCCAAAGCCTTTGACTGTGTGGATCACAACAAACTGTGGAAAATTCTGAAAGAGATGGGAATACTAGACCACCTGACTTGCCTCTTGAGAAGCCTATATGCAGGTCAGGAAGCAAGTTAGAACTGGACATGGAACAACAGACTGTTTCCAAATAGGAAAAGGAGTACGTCAAGGCTGTATATTGTCTTATTAAACTTATATGCAGAGTACATCATGAGAAACGCTGGACTGGAAGAAGCACAAGCTGGAATCAAGTTTGCCAGGAGAAATATCAATAACCTCAGATATGCAGATGACACCACCCTTATGGCAGAAAGTGAAGAGGAACTAAAAAGCCTCTTGATGAAAGTGAAAGAGGAGAGTGAAAAAGTTGGCTTAAAGTTCAACATTCAGAAAACAAAGATCATGACATCTGGTCCCATCACTTCATGGGAAATAGATGGGAAAACAGTGGACACAGTGTCAGACTTTATTTTTTGGGGCTCCAAAATCACTGCAGGTGGTGACTGCAGCCATGAAATTAAAAGACGCTTACTCCTTGGAAGGAAAATTATGACCAACTTAGATAGCATATTCAAAAGCAGGGACATTACTTTGCCGACTAAGGTCCATCTAGTCAAGGCTATGGTTTTTCCTGTGGTCAGGTATGGATGTGAGAGTTGGACTATGAACAAAGTTGAGCACTGAAGAATTGATGCTTTTGAACTGTGGTGTTGGAGAAGACTCTTGAGAGTTCCTTGGACTGCAAGGAGATCCACCAGTACATTTTGAAGGAGATCAGCCCTGGGATTTCTTTGGAAGCAATGATGCTAAAGTTGAAACTCCAGTACTTTGGACACCTCATGCAAAGAGCTGACTCATTGAAAAAGACTCTGATGCTGGGAGGGATTGGGGGCAGGAGGAGCAGGGGACGACAAAGGATGAGATGGCTGGAGGGCATCACCGACTTGATGGACATGAGTCTGAGTGAACTCCAGGAGTTGGTCATGGACAGGGAGGCCTGGCATGCCTCAATTCATGGGGTCACAAAGAGTCGGACATGACTGAGCAACTGAACTGAACTGAACTGAATTTTTCCCTATTTTAGAAGAGACAGCCTTATAATTTTACTTAATGATCAACTAAGCAATACAAAAATACTCATTTCAAAAATAAGAACATTAAAATATCTAAATCTGACAGCAATATATTACTACTTACAGAATATTATACAGAAATATAAAATTATTAAATTTTAATTTTGATGTTAAGTACAAGTTGTCTTTCATGTGTTGAAACTACAAACATAAACCAATGAAAAACTTATATGTGCTTTTGAAGATTCTAAAGCCTTGGGTTTTACAAATGAAGCAATGAAAATTATTGCAAAGTCCTATCTAGCATGAAAATAATAAAACAAACAATTTTCCACTTTACGTATAAATTTCAACCAAGATTTTGGAAATGTTGGTAAGATACAATTCAACTAAGATCATAAAATCAATGGCCTTTTAACAAACTACACAAGAAGAGTTCTACAAGACAATATTAGAAAATCTACATGCGTACAATTGTTCCAGATAGTTTATAGTTAAGTTTCTAAGAAATTAACAGCAACATCATTTACCCAATTTCTTACTAATATTGCAAAATAAATAATTCCCAAATTATATTAATTCCTAAATTAAAAGGAAAAAACCTATATCTCCAGAACTAAGCTTTGAGTCCTAAATTATATTTTAAAGCTTATACATAGACAGTTCAAATCAGACAATACCAAGGATAGCTTTTAAAAGGAGGGAAGGGAAATTGAAGGTTCTAAATGAAACACAACTCCTACTTTAGTCCCATGAGAGTTAAAGTTGCTCTCTCTGTCTGACTGTTTGTGACCTCACGGACTATACAGTCCATGGAATTCTCCAGGATACTGGAGTGGGTAAGCCCTTCCCTTCTGCAGGGGATTTTCCCAACCCAGGGATCAAAACTAGCTCTCTCATTGCAGGGGGATTCTTTACCAGCTGAGCCACAAGGGAAGCCCAAAATACTGGAGTGGGTATCCTATCCCTTCTCCAGTGGATCTTCCTGATCCAGGAATTGAACAATGGTCTCCTGCACTGCAGGTGGATTCTCTACCAACTGAGCTATCAGGGAAGCCCTTAACCCCATAAATAACTATTTAATAAATATAGTTAATTACTAAAGACTAAGCAATCAATGCAAAGAAATAGAGGAAAACAACAGAATGGGAAAGACTAGAGATGCCTTCAAGAAAATTAGAAAAACCAAGGAAACATTTCATGTAAAGATGGGCTCAATAAAGGACAGAAATAGTATAGACCTAACAGAAGCAGAAGATATTAAGAAGAGGTGGCAAGAATACACAGAAGAACTGTACAAAAAAGATCTTCAAGACCAAGATAATCACGATGGTGTGATCACTCACCTAGAGCCAGACATCTGGAATGTGAAGTCAAGTGGGCCTTAGAAAGCATCACTACAAACAAAGCTAGTGGAGGTGATGGAATTCCAGTGGAGCTGTTCCAAATCCTGAAAGATAACACTGTGAAAGTACTGCACTCAATATGCCAGCAAATTTGGAAAACTCAGCAGTGGCCACAGGACTGGAGGAGGTCAGTTTTCATTCCAATCCCAAAGAAAGGCAATGTCAAAGAATGCTCAAACTACCTCACAACTGCACTCATCTCACACGCTAGTAAAGTAATGCTCAAAATTCTCCAAGCCAGGCTTCAGCAGTACGTGAACCGGGAACTTCCTGATGTTCAAGCTGGTTTTAGAAAAGGAAGCAGAACCAGAGATCAAATTGCCAACATCTGCTGGATCATGGGAAAAGCAAGAGAGTTCCCAAAAAACATCTATTTCTGCTTTATTGACTGCCAAAGCCTTTGACTGTGTGGATCACAATAAAATGTGGAAAATTCTGAAAGAGATGGGAATACCAGACCACCTGACCTGCCTCTTGAGAAGCCTATATGCAGGTCAGGAAGCAACAGTTAGAACTGGACATGGAACAACAGACTGGTTCCAAATAGGAAAAGGAGTACGTCAAGGCTGTATATCGTCAATGTCGTCACCCTGCTTATTTAACTTATATGCAGAGTACTTCATGAGAAACGCTGGGCTGGAAAAAGCACAAGCTGGAATCAAGATCACTGGGAAAAATATCAATAACCTGAGATATGCAGATGACAACACCCTTATGGCAGAAAGTGAAGAAGAACTAAAAAGCCTCTTGATGAAAGTGAAAGAGGAGAGTGAAAAAACTGTATTAAAGCTCAACATTCAGAAAATGAAGATCAAGGCATCTGGTCCTATCATTTCATGGGAAATAGATGGGGAAACAGTGGACACAGTGTCAGACTTTATTTTGGGGGGCTCCAAAATCACTGAAGGTGGTGATTGCAGCCATGAAATTAAAAGATGGTTACTCCTTGGAAGGAATGTTATGACCAACCTAGATAGCATATTCAAACGCAGAGACATTATTTTGCCAACAAAGGTCCGTCTAGTCAAGGCTATGGTTTTTCCTGTGGTCATGTATGGATGTGAGAGTTGGACTGTCAAGAAAGCTGCGTGCCGAAGAACTGATGCTTTTGAACTGTGGTGTTGGAGAAGACTCTTGCGAGTTCCCTGGACTGGAGATCCAACCAGTCCATCCTAAAGGAGATCAGTCTTGTGTGTTCACTGGAAGGACTGATGCTTAAGCTGAAACTCCAGTACTTTGGCCACCTCATGCGAAGAGTTGACTCATTGGAAAAGACTCTGACACTGGGAGGGATCAGGGGCAGGAGGAGAAGGGGACGACAGAGGATGAGATGGCTGGATGGCATCACCACCTTGATGGACGTGAGTTTGAGTGAACTCCGGGAGTTGGTAATGGACAGAGAGGCCTGGCGTGTTGCGATTCCTGGGTTCGCAAACAGTCGGACATAACTGAGCGACTGACTGAACTGAAGGTATAATTTAAAAACAGAAGAATCTAAACCAAGTGAAAAAGGCACTGTGATATCAAGCAAACATCAAGATACAAGAAAATCTATTAAATGTGATTTGAGGAAAAGGGATCTGTCATTCTTAGAACTTTTCAGGCACTACTTTAAAGGAATATCTGAGTCACGTAACAGCATTAGTTCACAGAACCAAAAGCTACATCAGATGGAGTAGAAATTGCTTTTTTTTTTTTTTTAAAGGACTAGCACACTGAAAGAAAGTGAAGTCGCTCAGTAGTGCCCAACTCTGCAACCCCATGGACTGTGGCCTGCACCAAGCTCCTCCGTCCATGAGATTTTCAAGGCAAGAGTACCGGAGTGGGTTGCCATTTCCTTCTCCAGGGCATCTTCCCAACCCAGGGATCGAACCCAGGTCTCTCGCATTGTAGACAGACACTTTACCATCTGAGCCACCAGGAAAGTCCAAGTGAGCATTAATTAAAAATTTTCAAGTCTGCATAGATCTAAAGTGATTAAAATGCCACTACAATCCAATACAGCTAAATAGAGATTTGGTGTGAATTTGAAACCAAATTCATTTAAACAGTAACTTAAAATTTGCATGAAAATTTAGTTTTCCAACATCATCACTTAAGCAAAAAGTGAATTAGCCAACTCAGAGCAGAAAAAAAGTAGAAGGCGCAAAAGTGACTCAAGCAAGTATTAGCCTTCTGTGTGACAAGGGGATGAAGGAAATAAAAAGATTCTCCTAAGAAGATTCACAAGTTAAAGTTTTTGGCCAATGTATTCTAGGTAATAAAATATACCTTGGATTCAGGCAAAACACTTTCAAGTCTTAATTATCATTGCAACAAACCAACTGACAAGTGAGTTCCCAGATTATTATCCATGGTTATATTCAAATGTAAACACTTAAATCCATTCATGAGCTAAATATAAACACTTAAAATATTATAGCTGCTGTCTGGAATAATCCGTGCAACTGAGAGCGCACAGGTAATTAAGAGTTGGCTACATAACTCCTTTGTTCCCTCCGTTTGTTCAAACGAACTGAATAATCAACACTTGGAAAGAGCCAAGGAGAGTTTCTCTGGCAACCCAAGAAATATAAGACAGAAATCATCAACAATGGTGAGGTGATCTTATTTCTATCATTCATTTCATTATCACTATAAAATAAAAATCACAGTATAAATTCTACCAGGTTGATACCTCTATCAAATTAAAAATACATAAAAGTAATAGGTTACTCATTTAACATCTTTGAGTTAGTGAAATGATGAAAATCTATTATAAAAATGGTTTTAGTTAGCCTAAAAGCTTATGGCAGAATGTCTATTAAGTTCTTAAATATTTACTTTGTATAGGGTGAGTAGATCTGAGTGGTAACTATGTTTCAGCTAATCTGTTCATGAAAATAAGCCAGATACAACAGTAATCAAAACAACCCAAAACGTACTAGAAATATTTTCACATACACTAGAGTTGTTCTTGCCTGCAAAATCCTAGGGATGGCGGAGCCTGGTGGGCTGCCGTCTAAGGGGTCGCAGAGTCAGACACGACTGAAGCGACTTAGCAGCAGCAGCAGCAGAGTTGTTGAAACTTAAAACTACTTTGTATGGTAGCTATTTTTATCATCAGCACCAATTCACAAATGAAGAAAAAGACACAGAGAGGACACAAGATTTACCTAAGATCACACAGTCAGAACTTAAACCCTATTTTCAAACCTTTTTCCCTTTTCTCTTCAAAACAGTTGATCCTTCTAGACTGATATTCTAAGAAAAAATTATCTCACCTTGAAGTTTCACAGCTTTCATTAACCTCAAAGTAACAATGTGCTTATTTTTCCCAGTTAAAGGCCCAAACTGACCCCATACACTGGAGAACTGGAAGAGAGAGAGTATGTGTGTATGTTTGTGCTGTGTGCTTGTGTGTGCATCTAGTATGAATATGCAGTTATAGCTCCAAATGTGTTTCCCAACTTGAACATAAAACAAACAGTTGTTACAAAACTCATTTCATATCTGAGCTTTTTAATGGGAAAAAAGGAAGCATTGTGAGAGAAAAAAAATCTTGTAGTTTTCCTAATCAACCCAGCTCACTTTTCCCCCAGTTGTTTTCCATCACTGGTTCTACCACCATTAATCTACATCTGAAGTTGATTTTTCTAGATTTTATTTTACCTATTAAAAGATAAAACAAAATGTCTTTTTTTAAGTATATTCATGTATACAACTGTAGATTCAGAAAATCACTGTTGTAAAAGAATCAAATAAATCATTCAACTCCTAAGTTTTACGATTCAAGAAGCTGGAAGCCAGAAGGGGAAAGTGAACTGCTGTCAATTCAGCGGCAGGGGGAGGACTAGAACTTAGAGGCCCTCATCCTCAATTCTGAATTCCTTCCGCTATAACATGCCACCTCTCAAGAAATCAAGTAAAATACAGTATCTGCAGGTTTCACATGCTTGGATTCAACCAACTATGAATAGAAAATATTCAGAAAAAAAATTCCAAAAAGTTCCAGAAGGCAAAACTTGAATTTTCCCCATGAGCAATTATGCTGTATTTGCAACTATTTACACTGTATTAGGTATTATAAGTAATCTAGAGATGATTTAAAGTACAGGGGAGGATATGCATGGGAAAATATGCACAGGTGATATGCAAATATTATCTATTTTATGTAAGGAACTTGAGTATCTGCAATTTGGAAGGTGGGGTGGCCCTAGAATGAATCTTCCTCACCCCCACTCCCATGGATACAGACAGAGGACTATTTAGTTCAGTTGCTCAGTCATGTCCTACTCTTTGTGAACCCATGAATTGCAGCATGTCAGGCCTCTCTGTCCATCACCAACTCCTGGAGTTCACTCAAACTCACGTCCATCGGGTCAGTGATGCCATCCAGCCATCTCATCCTCTGTCATCCCCTTCTCCTCCTGCCCCCAATCCATCTCAGCATCAGGGTCTTTCCCAATGAGTCAAATCTTTGCATGAGGTGGCCAACTACTGGAGTTTCAGCTTTAGCATCAGTCCTTCCAAAAACATCGAGAACTGATCTCCTTTAGAATGGACTGGTTGGATCTCCTTGCAATCCAAGGAACTCGCAAGAGTCTTCTCCAACACCACAGTTCAAAAGCATCGATTCTTCAGTACTCAGCTTTCTTCACAGTCCAACTCTCACATCCATACATGACTACTGGAAAAACCATAGCCTTGACTAGACGGACCTTTGTTAGCTAAGTAATGTCTCTGCTTTTCAATATGCTATCTAAGTTGGTCATAACTTTCCTTCCAATGAGTAAGCGTCTTTTAATTTCATGGCTGCAGTCACCATCTGCAGTGATTTTGGAGCCCCCCAAAATAAAGTCTGACACTGTTTCCACTGTATCTCCATCTATTTCCCATGAAGTGATGGGACCAGATGCCATGATCTTCGTTTTCTGAATGTTGAGCTTTAAGCCAACTTTTTCACTCTCCTCTTTCACTTTCATCAAGAGGCTTTTTAGTTCCTCTTCACTTTCTGCCATAAGGGTGGTGTCATCTGCATATCTGAGGTTATTGATACTTCTCCAGGCAATCTTGATTCCAGCTTGTGCTTCTTCCAGCCCAGCATTTCTCAATCTCTNCTTTCACTTTCATCAAGAGGCTTTTTAGTTCCTCTTCACTTTCTGCCATAAGGGTGGTGTCATCTGCATATCTGAGGTTATTGATACTTCTCCAGGCAATCTTGATTCCAGCTTGTGCTTCTTCCAGCCCAGCATTTCTCAATCTCTTTCAGAAGATAGTTGATTTCAGTAATTATTTTCCTCAATCCACTGAAGAGGCGTCATTGATTACTTATTTTAGTATATTTTCAATTCCTCAAGTCTATAATGTAATCTAACAATGAAATCCTGGTTAAATAACAGTAGCAAACGATAGGAAAATACTTTAAGAAACACAACTTGTCCGATGATACTGACTTTCACTTTGGAATCTCAGCATGTGAGTTTTCACATGTGGTGGTTTAGGGAGATTGACCATAGTTCAAAGGATGCTTTTTCAAAAATAGCAAATCAGGATATTTTATAGAGAAAACAGTTATATATGAACTTTAAGACTTCAGTGCCCACCACTGATCAAATACTATGGGCCACAGGAACATTTGCATTTCACTGGGCCATGTATTTGAAAATCTGAGTGCTTGAGGAGTTCTGCAGATACTATTTTTTTTTTTAAGTAAGAACAACAGCCATATAAATAATAGCAAGTTCCTTAGGAAACAAGGGGTCATAACAGCAACAACAAAAAGTGATTTTTAAAAAGTCAGTGGCATTTCAGGAGTGTAAAACAATAGGAATGCAGAAAGATAAAAAGATTTAACAGACAAAATGCTCAAGCTGAGGCCAGATAAATCACACAAGTGTATAGTATTTAGTGAGGGTTTGTTGTTTGTTAGTATACAGAGAATGACAGAAATAGGAAAAAATAAGATTTAAATAGTATGATGCTCATAGTTTGCAAGGTGTTTAATAAGAGCTATTAGAGTATATAAAACTTTTATTGTGTCTGAAATTGTATAGTGAAAAGAGACTGGAATGTAAATCAGAAGACCTGGGTTCTAGTTCTACTTTCACCACATATAAATAGTTCTTTGGGTCTCCATTTCCCCATCTGTAAAATGAGAGTGGACTACATAATCTGTAAGGACACTTCTAGTAATGGGTTAAAATTCTAGAGATGTTACTTGAGTGTAGACTTTCTGAAATGTTAATATTTTAGAAAAACAATTCAATCTTGTCTATATATGTTATATCATTAATATCTTGGTAGCCTGGGACTAATCATTTATGTTACCAAGAAGAATGAATATAAACATATTGTGTATATATTCATTAGGCTAACATTTTATATATACATAAATATATATATATATATAAAACCCAGAATTAACTTTTTATTTTTATTTTATTTTTTTAGTTAATTTTGAGAGTAAACTTCACTGAATTTAAATAATCTTTTTTTAACCATATGTGACATTGTAATTAATGTCAACTTAGCCAGAAAATTCACTAATCTGCAAAATAAATTTTTTTCTATGTTTACAAAAGAAAAACCTCTAACCAGAATAAAAGCAGAATACACAACTTGAAATTATATCATTCTGTAAATAAGGAGATAAAACTTAATTGTTGACTTATTACAGCTTTATTTGTAAATTCACTGAGTTTTGCTTGTATATTTTAATAATACTCACATTGAGGAAGCAGTATGGTGAAGTATTTAAGTGCATGGATACTGGAGACAGATTTTAAAGTTTTAGCTCTACCATTTCCTAGGGCTATAATTTTGATGTTATTGATTTCTTATAAAATTGGAATACTAGCAGGGTGTTGTACAGACCAAATGAGTTAATACAAGTTAATAAATGTGAAGCACTTGGAAAAGTGCTTTCACATACCACTGTTATTTACAGTTATGATCAAATGTCTATATCAGAATCCATTTCAAATTCTATTTAATAGTAAAGAAAATAGTTATATGATTTAGAAATATGATGATTTATTTTTTCTAAATGTTTATTAAAGTTTATTAAATGTTTATTAAAGTTCTAAAACCATATAAGATGTCACTTTATTCTAACTTCCTAAAAGTTGAAAATTCATGCATGGTGGATATAGGATCATGTCACTCTTCCATTTAAACTCTTCAATAACTCTCCTCTACTGAAGTCCAGACTTTTAAAAATGATTTGTATACCCTTTCATGATCTTTCCTTAGCTTGTCTATCTAGCCTTATCTCTCACATTTGCTTTCCAACTTTAACATCTACCCACTCCAACTATAAATGTGCACACACATGCACATGCTTCTTTCTCTAAAAACATGAAATTCCCCAGAAAAGTAACTTCTCATGTTTCTAGGATACCCATACTATTCACATTGCCTAAAACAGTTTTTCACTCATCTTTTTTTTTTTAACATAGTATTATTTAAAAAATGAGAAACTAGAAATAAACCAATGCTTATTGATAGAGGAAAAGGTAAACAAGTTATTCTTTATTAATAGCTAGGAATATTATGCAGACATCCAAGATAATGTAAAGAACTGATTCATTCATTTAACAAATATTTACTGAGCATCTTCTGGGTACTGTTCTAATTTCTGGAGATGACTGAGTAAAACAGACAGAAATTTATCTAAGAATGAGACATACAAATCCATATTAAGGAAAAAAGAAGTGACATAACTTATTTTACTTTAAAAATCTTATTTTTAAAATAGACTAAGAGTGGCAGATGTTGTTATTCTTTATATACTGATGCTTCTATATTGATATCATATAATAGTATATATTGATAAGTGATGTCATACAATTCTTGGAACTATTGAGAATAAACTGTCTTTTGCTCAAGGTTAAGTAATTATTTATGAGTTATTTATAGGCTACTTATAAGTTACTTACAAGTTATTTCTTCCATTATTAAAAAATTTTCTACTAATGGTCATTTAAAGTTAAAGGAACAGAATCTGAGGTAAGAAGATATTTAAAGAAATTAGTCTCCTACATTAAATATTTTATATTATTATTTTTTAAAAAATTTGAAAAGTTTATTTTATTTTTATTATTTTAATTGGAGGCTAATTACTTTACAATATTGTATTGGTTTTGCCATACATCAGCATGAATCCGCCATGGGTGTGCACATGTTCCTCATCCTGAACACTCCCCCCCGACCTCCCTCCCCGTACCATCCCTCTGGGTCATCCCAGTGCACCAGCCCCAAGCATCCTGTATCCTGCATCAAACCTGGACTGGCAATTCATTTCTTATATGGTATTATACATGTTTCAATGTCATTCCCCCAATTCATCCCACCCTCTCCCTCTCCCACAGAGTCCAAAAGACTGTTCTATACATCTGTGTCTCTATTGCTCTCTCACATATTGGGTTATCGTTACTGACTTTCTAAATTCCATATATATGCATTAGTATACTGTATTGGAGCCCCCCAAAATAAAGTCTGAAACTGGTTCCACTGTTTCCCCATCTATTTGCCATGAAGGGATGGGATCAGATGCCATGATCTTCATTTTCTGAATGTTGCGCTTTAAGCCAACTTTTTCACTCTCCTCTTTCACTTTCACTTTTAGTTTCTCTTCACTTTTTGCTTGTATTGGTTTTGCCATACATCAGCATGAATCCGCCATGGGTGTGCACATGTTCCTCATCCTGAACACTCCCCCCCGACCTCCCTCCCTGTACCATCCCTCTGGGTCATCCCAGTGCACCAGCCCCAAGCATCCTGTATCCTGCATCAAACCTGGACTGGCAATTCATTTCTTATATGGTATTATACATGTTTCAATGTCATTCCCCCAATTCATCCCACCCTCTCCCTCTCCCACAGAGTCCAAAAGACTGTTCTATACATCTGTGTCTCTATTGCTCTCTCACATATTGGGTTATCGTTACTGACTTTCTAAATTCCATATATATGCATTAGTATACTGTATTGGAGCCCCCCAAAATAAAGTCTGAAACTGGTTCCACTGTTTCCCCATCTATTTGCCATGAAGGGATGGGATCAGATGCCATGATCTTCATTTTCTGAATGTTGCGCTTTAAGCCAACTTTTTCACTCTCCTCTTTCACTTTCACTTTTAGTTTCTCTTCACTTTTTGCTATAAGGGTGGTGTTATCTGCATATCTGAGGTTATTGATATTTCTCCCAGCAACCTTGATTCTAGCTTGTGCTTCTGCAGCCATGAAATTAAAAGACGCTTACTCCTTGGAAGGAAAGTCATGACCAACCTAGACAGCATATTCAAAAGCAGAGATATTACTTTGCCAATAAAGGTCCGTCTAGTCAAGGCTATGGTTTTTCCAGTGGTCATGTATGGATCTGAAAGTTGGGACTGTGAAGAAAGCTGAGCACCGAAGAATTGATGCTTTTGACCTGTGGTGTTGGAGAAGACTCTTGAGAGTCCCTTGGACTGCAAGGAGATCCAACCAGTCCATTCTAAAGGATATCAGCCCTGGGTGTTCTTTGGAAGGAATGATGCTAAAGCTGAAACTCCAGTACTTTGGACACCTCATGCAAAGAGTTGAGTCATTGGAAGACTCTGATGCTGGGAGGGATTGGGGGCAGGAGGAGAAGGGGATGACAGAGGATGTGGTGGCTGGATGATATCACTGACTCAATGGACGTGAGTTTGAGTGAACTCCAGGAGTTGGTGATGGACAGGGAGGCCTGGCGTGCTGCAATTCATGGGGTCGCAAAGAGTCAGACACTACTGAGTGAGTGAACTGAACTGAACTGAACTGATACTGTATTGGTATTTTTCTTTCTGGCTTACTTCACTCTGTATAATAGGCTCCAGTTTCATCCACCTCATTAGAACTGATTCAAATGTATTCTTTTTAATGGCTGAGTAATACTCTATTGTGTATATGTACCACAGCTTTCTTATCCATTCATCTGCTGATGGACATCTAGGTTGCTTCCATGTCCTGGCTATATTTTAAATAATTGTGTGTAAACTGTACAACAATCAAAGTGTAAACTAAAGTAAACATCTAAATTTCTGGGAAGAGAATGCCTATTCCTTTCACTAGCATTACTTACACATCTATTGCTTAATTTCTATACATTCAATTTATACTGTCCAAAAGCATTTGGACACCAGGGTATAAATATAACATAATCATGCACCTAAATTATACACATAAAACTATTTTTATAAGTTTATTATGATCTTTTTTGCCTTTTCACTGTATTTACATTTACTCTATTGATACAAAAACAATGATGGGTAAAATTGCCGGTGTCAGTGATTCTGAACTGTGCAAGTTAGTGGTCACTTAATTCTTTGCAACCATGTATTTTTTAAAATGTCTCACTTTAAAATTCTTGAATGAAAGTAAAAAACAATAATTTTACTAAATCCCAATTTAAGAGTATTGTTTATAAAATAGTGTAACCAAACAGGAAATACATATAAAGTATTTCTGCTGCATTAAGTTAAAATGGTTTTCTTGAGGAAAAACATTTGTGTGATTCTTTGAGGCTGAAAATAACTGCTTTTTCCTTAGGATATAATTTTTACTTGAAAGAACTAACTGACAGGTACAGAATGATTATTCAAATTTGGATTTTTAAGAGATATTTTCTCAAAAATAATACAAATTGAGACTTTCACTTCAAGCAAAGTAACTGATTGTATTTGTTTTTGATAATAATATCTGTGCTTTCAAGTTAATAAAAGTGATATTAATGGATGAGATTTATCTATATTATATTATAAAATATGCCAATATTTGGAAACTCTGTATAAGTCAATGAATCAACATTTTCCAAATGTCAAATACAGGTCATGAAATCATACATTGGTAAAAGTTCCATTCAAAGTGCAAGTCAGAGCAATGAATTTTAATGTAATATATTCAAATATGAAGAATTCATTATGGTTTAGATTCCAAACTGCAATTAACCTTTATAATATTTGTAAACTTTGGTATAGTACAAAAAACATTCAGAAATATCTGAAAAATACTATTAAAGAACTCCCTTTTCTAAATATATGTATGTGTGATACTTTCCATACTTCAACCAAAACTACATACTGCAACAGACTAAATGCAGAAGCAGACATGAGAATTCATCTGTCTCCTATAAAGTCTGACATTAAAGAAATTTTTAGAAGAGTAAAATAATACCACTATTCTCACTAAATTATTTTTAGACATTATAGTTATTTTTCTAAAACGTTTTACTTATTTTAATGACGGTTGAGTTTACTGTTATTTTCAAGAAACAATAAATAATATTTAAAATTTTTCTTAGTTTTAATTTCTAATACAAAACATTTCAATAAACAAAAACCACAGAAACAAAAGCTTTGGGGTTCTAATTAATCTTTAAGAGTATTAAAAGAGAATTTAAATTTGCTGACTTCTTTGCACGCAATTCTGAGCCACCAATCTCATTAGTCTATAAGCAAACTGAACTATTTCCCCAATTCCTAAACATGATTAGACACTCAAATATGTGCTAAAAGTAAGTGATTCTCTAAAATATTTCTGGAAATAATAAATAGAATGAATAAAAGGTGTTTAAATAAAACTGAGTTTGAAAACTAACTCTAATATTTTCTAGCTTTGTGGTTTTGCAACAATTATTTATGTTTTTCTAAGCTTTTGTTTCTCCATATATAAAATAAAATATATAATATCTAGCAGGTGTTATTGTTGGTCAGTCACTGAGTTGTGTCTAACTCTTTGCAATCCCATGAACATATATTTCCAGGCTTCCCTGTCCTTCACAGTCTCCCAGAGTTTGCTCAAACACATGTTCATTGAGTCTGTGATGCCATCGAACCATCTCATTCACTACTGCCCCCTTCTCTTCTTGCCTTCAGTCTTTCCCAGCATCAGGGTCTTTTTCAGTTAGTTGGCTCTTCCCATTACGTGGCCAAAGTATTGGAGCTGCAGCTTCACCATCAGTCTTTCTGATGAATATTCAGGGTTGATTTCCTTTAGGATTGGTTGGTTTGATCTCCTTGCTGTCCAAGAGTCTTCCCCAGCACCACAATTCAAAAGCATTAATTTTTTGGCACTCAGTTTTCTTTATGGTCCAACTCTCACATCTGTACATGATTACTGGAAAAACCATAGCTTTGGCTATATGGGAGATTTACCCGGTGGCTCAGACAGTAAAGCGTCTGCCTACAACGTGGGAGACCTGGGTTCGATCCCTGGGTCGATGTCCTGGAGAAGGAAATGGCAACTCACTCCAGTATTCTTGCCTGGAAAATCCCATGGATGGAGGAACCTGGTAGGCTACAGTCCATGGGGTCGCAAAGAGTCAGACACGACTGAGCGACACTTAACGCACTTTACTTACTTGGCTACATGGACCTTTGCCAACAAAGTGATATCTCTGCTTTTTAATGTGCTGTCTAGGTTTGTCGTAGTTTTTCTTCCAAGGAGCAAGTGTCTTTTAATTTCATGGCTGTGGTCATTGTCTGCAGTGACTTCGGCGCTCAAGAAAATGAAATCTGTCACTGTTTACACTTTCCCCCCATCTATTTGTTATGAGTGATGAGACCAGATGCCATGTTCTTAGTTTCTTGAATGTTGAGTTTTAAGCCAGCTTTTTCACTCTCCTTTTTCACCTTCATCAAGATGCTCTTTAATTACTCTTCACTGTCTTGACATAAGGGTGGTGTCATCTACATATTTGAGATTATTGATATTTCTCCCTGCAATCTTGATTCCAGCTTGTGATTCATCCAGCCTGGCATTGCATATGATGCACTCTGCATATAAGTTAAATAAGCAGGGTGACAATATACAGCCTTGATGTACTCCTTTTCCAAATTGGAACCAATCTGTTGTTCCATGTCTGGTTCTAACTGTTGCTTCCTGACCTGCATATATGTTTCACAGGAGACAAGTAAGGTGGTCTGATATTTCTGTCTTTTTAAGAATTTTCCTTGATGCACTCTGCATATAAGTTAAATAAGCAGGGTGACAATATACAGCCTTGATGTACTCCTTTTCCAAATTGGAACCAATCTGTTGTTCCATGTCTGGTTCTAACTGTTGCTTCCTGACCTGCATATATGTTTCACAGGAGACAAGTAAGGTGGTCTGATATTTCTGTCTTTTTAAGAATTTTCCACAGTTTGTTGTAATCCACACAGTCAAAGGCTTTACTGTAGTCAATGAAGCAGAAACAGATGCTTTTCTGGAACTCACTTGATTTTTGTATGATCCAACAGGTGTTCCCAATTTGACATCTGGTTCCTCTGACTTTTCTGAATCCAGCTTGTAAATCTTGAAGTTCTCAGTTCACATACAGTTGAAGCTTTGCTTGAAGGATTTTGAGCATCACCTTGCTAGCATGTGAAATGAGTGCAATTGTACAGTAGTTTGAACATTTTTTAGCATTGCCTTTCTTTGGGATTGAAATGAAAACTGACCTTTTCCAGTCCTGTGGCCTCTGTTGAGTGTTCCAAATTTGCTGACATATTGAGTACAGCATTTTAATAGTATCATTTTTTATGATTTTTAAATAGTTCAGCTGGAATTTCAACACCTTCACTAGCTTTGTTCATAGTATGCTTCCTAAGGCCCTATCTAACAGAATTGTTGTCAAATATTGTTTCAGTTCAGTTCAGTTCAGTCACTCAATCACGTCTGACTCTTTGCGACCCCATGGACCACAGCACACCAGGTCCTCCTGTCCATCACCAACTCTCAGAGTTTACTCAAACTCATCTCCATTGAGTTGGTGATGCCATCCAAACATCTCATCCTCTGTCATCCCCTTCTGCTGTGGCCTACAATATTTCCCAGCATCAGGGTCTTTTCAAATGAGTCAGCTCTTCACATCAGGTGGCCAAAGTATTGGAGTTTCAGCTTCAACATCAGTCCTTCCAATGAACACTCAGGACTCATCTCCTTTAGAATGGGCTGGTTGGATCTCCTTGTAGTTCAAGTGACACTCAAGAGTCAGTTCAAAAGCATCAATTCTTCACACTCAGCTTACTTTATAGTCCAGCTCTCACATCCATACACGACTACTGGAAAAACAATAGCCTTGATGAGATGG
>SJYX01022201.1:187972-253425 GCA_006410675.1 Oreotragus oreotragus
GTAAAAAAATAAAATAAAATAAAATAAATAGACTCAAAAGGGATTAAAGACCTAAAAAAAAAAAAGATAGAAATGAACCTATATGCAAAATATAAATAGACCCACAGACAAAGAAAAAAAAAATCTGTAGTTACCAAAGGGGAAAGGAATAAATTAAGAATTTGGGATTAACGTATACAGACTACTGCTGCTGCTGCTGCTAAGTCGCTTCAGTTGTGTCCGACTCTGTGCGACCCCATAGAAGGCAGCCCACTAGGCTCCCAAGAATACTGGAGTGGGTTGCCATTTCCTTCCAAATGCATGAAAGTGAAAAGTGAAAGTGAAGTCGCTCGGTCGTGTCCGACTCTTAGCGACCCCATGGACTGAAGCCTACCAGGCTCTTCCATCCATGGGATTTTCCAGGCAAGAGTACTGGAGTGGGATGCCATTGCCTTCTCCACGTATACAGACTACTATATATAAAATAGACCTACTGTATAGTACAGGGAACTATATGCAATATTTTATAATAACTTATAAGTGAAAAGAATCTGAAATCACTTTGCAGTACACCAGAAACTAACACAATATTGTAAATCAACTATACTTCAAAAAAAAAAAATCTCAAAATTGGTGTTCTTCTGGTGTTCAAATATCTTTTCATAAAAACATGTTTATTAAGTATTTTATTTTCAATAAATATTTGAATTTGCTCCCAGAAAAGGGGAACATCTTGTATCTGAGTTTCAAAATTTAGATCTGCCTATAGGTATAAGTGAACAGACAGATCTTGTGGTCTTGAGGCATAAACTAACTAGCACTCCTGTTCAGATGTAATAGCCTACTGGTAGAGTAAAGCCAGGCTGAGGAGTCAGAAGAACAAAAGCAACTTCTCCAAATAGCCTTCTGTAACACTCACAGGTTTTTTGTACATCTTTCTAATTTACTTACTCATTCAGCCACTCATTCAATAAATATACATTATTTATCTTGGGTCAAGCAGCGGACCCACACACAACTATCTTCTAGTTGTGAAATCCACATGATAAATAAAAGAAGCAACAAAATGAAAAGCATTTTTAAATGTAGTAAATGCTACAGAAAAAAATAAAGCTAAGTAGGCAGAAGAGGTTCCAGTTTTAAAAGGACAGCTTGAAGGCAATTGGCTGCCAGAGGAACCAACCACATGATCAGAGATAGAAGTTTCAGTCCAGTTCAAAGCTCCAGGGAGGGTAATGAAGCTCAAAATTAAGTTACTCAACAGCAGCCATGATTATGCAATGGAACCTCCATAAAAACCCTAAGTGAACATGATCCAAGAACGTCAGGTTATTGAATGCATTCTGTGCCAGGAAGCTAGAGTACCGCAAACTTCACTGGGAAAGTAGCTTCTGTGCTTGGGACCTTCTAGACATTGTCCGTTTACCTCTCCATTTGTATGTTCATTTGTATCCTTTGAAATCAACCATTTATGGTAAGAAGTGTCTCCCTGAATGCTGTGAGCCATTATAGTAAACAGTTAAATCTGAAGAGCTAATCTGCAGCCAATTTGAACAGAAGCGTGGCTAACCTGGGGATGACCTGTGACTTACAATTAGTGTCTGAACCGGGGAAGGGGGGCAGGCTTGAGAGGTTAAGACTTTAACCCTTGGGAGTTCTATACTAAGTCGAGGTAGTTAGTGTCAGAATTAAATTAAATTGTAGGACACCCAGTTGGTGTCCACAGAGAACTGGAGAATTGTTGGGTGTGGAAAACTCACATTTTTGGTGCCAGAAATGTTCTGACTAGTGGAAAGCTTTCCTTTAGGAGAGTAATAGGAGATGAAGTTAGACAAAGAGAAGACTGTATCTATCTTGTAGGGTCTTTTGGACCATCATAGCACCTTTAGCCTTTACTCAAATTAATATGGAGATCTAACAGGGTTTTCAAGCAAAGGAGTGATGTTTTAACATGTTTTTAAAGAATCAGCCTAGATTCTATATGGTAAATAGACTCTATGGAAATGAGGGAGAAAATAAGGTCTTCCCTGGTGGCTCAGACAGTAAAGAATCTGCCTGCAATGCAGAAGACCTGGCTTTGATCTCTGGTTCAGGAGGATATTCTGGAGAAGGGAATGGATACCCACTCCAGTATTCTTGCCTGGAGAATTTCATGGACATGGAGGAGGCTGGCAGGCTACACTCTATGGGATCACGAAGAGTCAGACATGACTAAGTGACTAACACTTTCACTTTCAGCAAGAAAGGTTGGTGGATTGCAGCAGAGTAATGGCAGTGACACATTTAAAATAGATAACCTGAGGAGAGTTAAATAAACCATTTACCAAAGATATGGGGCAAAATTTAAGGAAAACAAGAGGTAGTGGTTTTCCAGGAGTTAATTACAGGATGAAGCTGTTATTATACCTAGGCCTGAAGGATCGAGGGAGAGAATGTTCCTGGAAGATGGAAAATGAAGTACAGTGGAGAGGATAATGAAAATGTGACACCAGCCTACAGCCATCTGGCAAGGGAAGTGCTGGGGGAAGGAAGAGGACATCAACCTTACTCTCCTTCAACTCTCCTCAGTGCCTCTTATTGGTCAAACCCAACTGGAAGTCAAAGAGGAAGATAACTCATTCATGCAGTCCATGAACTGGGCTCTTAGAGGACAGAGCAAGTTTAGAAGGCAGAGAGAGGGGCAAATGGAACAGACGTCTCACAGTGAGGAATCAAGGTTGATTTCAAGGTTTGTGACCTGAGCACCTAGAAGGATAGAACTGCTGTTTACTGAGACGGAAAAGAATTTAGGTGCAGCTGATCTAGGAAAGAAACCAGGAGTGCTATTTTAGACATATTACATTAAAGGGTCAAAGTAAAAACATATAGTAGAAAATTGGATATACAAATTTGGAGCTCAAAACAGAGGTCCAGTCTGGAAATATAAATATTAACCCTACTTGTCATGCATTTGAGATACCAGAGAAAATATAACACTAATCTATAAATACAAATGATTTCTTGCTTTTAGAGATAATCTTTTTCTTTACTCTGAATGGGAAAAAACTTAAATAATATTTTAACCAATTCTTCTTTAGTATTCTCTAAGTGAAGTCGCTCAGTCATGTCTGACTCTGCGACCCTGTGGACTATAGTCCACCAGGCTCCTCAGTCCATGGATTCTCCAGGCAAGAATACTGGAGTGGGTTGCCATTTCCTTCTCCCGGGGATGGCAGATGCTTTAACCTCTGAGCCACCAGGAAGCATGAGCTAAAGAATATTTGTTATAATTATCTATGTATGCTATTGAGTGAAGTTGCTCAGTCGTGTCCGACTCTGCGACCCTGTGGACTGTAGCCTACCAGGCTTCTCCATCCATGGGATTCTCCAGGCAAGAATACTGGAGTGGGTTACCATTTCCTTCTCCAGGGGATCTTCCCGACCCAGGGATCGAACCCAGGTCTCCGGCATTGGAGGCAGACGCTTTAACCTCTGAGCCACCAGGGAAGATGCCCATGTATGCTATTATAGACTATGAATTCCTTAGGGTAGGGACCATTTCTTAGTCATCTATGTATTCCAAGCACCTACTATGTAAAAGCTTCTCAAAATATTTAACAAATGAGTGAAATTAATAAAAATATAAATGAGTGAAAATAGGGTTGAGATTTACAGGGTGTCCCCAAGGTGCTATATAAAATGCCACATTAATAAGGGAAGTTTTGTTTTTGTAAAAAGAAACTCTTCCAGTTGACTGTCTTTAGACTCAGATAACTGATATCACTCACTCATGGTGACAGAAAGTCAAGAAGAGGTTGAGATTTGGGAGAATGGCATTGAAACATGTATAATATCATATATGAAACGAATCACTAGTCCAGGTTTGATGCATGATACTGGATGCTTGGGGCTGGTGCACTGGGACGACCCAGAGGGATGGTATTGGGAGGGAGGAGGGGGGGTGTTCAGGATGGGGAACACGTGTATACCTGTGGCAGATTCATGTTGATGTATGGCAAAACCAATACAATATTGTAAAGTAATTAACCTCCAATTAAAATAAATAAATTTATATTAAAAAAAGAAGAGGCTGAAAGTTACATGATAAATAAAGGAGGCTAAAGCAATTGTAAAGTTTTTGTTGGTAAAGCAAAGAGCAAGCACTATGAATAGCCTGAGGAAAGCTAATGCCTCTAACACTGAAGGATTTCCTGTTTATTTCCTGTACCCCTGAGAAAGAGTCTGCTTTTTAAAAAATATTTGTTATACTAAATTTAGTGTTTATCATTTCAATACTTGTTTTTATGCTATTACTACATATGAGTTGTAAGAAAATATCTATGGTTTTTTTTAACATGTTTTCAGTTATATAAATTGTATCATATATACTAGATACATAATTTTGTCTTTTTTCATTTAATATTACGTTTTGAACTGTGGTGTTGGAGAATACTCTTGAGAGTCCCTTGGACTGCAAGGAGATCCAACCAGGACATTCTGAAGGAGATCAACCCTGGGATTTCTTTGGAAGGAATGATGCTAAAGCTGAAATGCCAGTACTCTGGCCACCCCATGCGAAGAGTTGACTCATTGGAAAAGACTTTGATGCTGGGAGGGATTGGGGGCAGGAGAAGAAGGGGATGAGGGAGGATGAGATGGCTGGATGGCATCACTGACTCGATGGCACAAGTCTGAGTGAACTCCGGGAGTTGGTGATGGACAGGGAGGCCTGGCGTGCTGCAATTCATGGGGTCGCAAAGCGACTGAACTGAACTGAACTTTCAAACTCATACATGTTGATATATATATAGCTTTTGTTCATTTTGACTTCCTCTTTATTTTGATTGCTATTATAAACAATTCTAAAGTGAACATTCCTGCATATACACAAGAGTTTCTTTCAGTGCAGTTCAGTCCAACTCTTTGCGACCCTTTGCACTCCAGGTTTCCCTGTCCATCACCAACTCCCGGAACTTACTCAAACTCATGTCCACAGAGTCGGTGATGCCATCCAACCATCTCATCCTCTGTTGTCCCCTCTCCTCCTGCCTTCAATCTTTCCCAGTATCAGGGTCTTTTCAAATGAGTCAGTTCTTCGCATCAGGTGGCCAAAGTATTGGCATTTCAGTTTCAACATCAGTCCTTCCAAAGAACACTCAGGACTGATCTCCTTTACGATGGACTGGTTGGATCTCCTTGCAGTCCAAGGGACTCTCAAGAGTCTTTTCCAACACCAGAGTTCAAAAGCATCAATTCTTTGGCACTCAGCTTTCTTTATACCCTAACCGTAACTCTAACTTTAGGATGTAAATATAAAAGTTGGACTGCTAGTTCATAGAGTGTGTACATCATCAACTTCACCAAATATAGTTAAACCACTCTCAGAGTAGTAGCTACATAACTTATACTGCCATAAACATTTTATGAGAATTCCAGCTCCTAATTTTTGCCAGTCAGATGGATGTGAAATGATATCTTATTGTTGTATTAATTTGCATTTCCCTGTTATTCAGGCATCCTCTTCCATGAACTACCTATTTAATTTTGAGCCAGTGTAGACTCAACAAGCTATGTCTACCACATGTATTTTGGTTCCACATCAGAAACTAGGTCTGTTCAAAAACCAACACAACTAAATCAAAAAGTAGTACCTCCGAACAAGGGGATTTGAATATTCCTTAGGTGGTGCTAGTGGTAATGAACTCACCTGACAATGCAGGAGACATAAGAGATCTTCCCATCACTAAGTTGGGAAGATCCCCTGGAGGAGGGCATGGCAACCCACTCCAGTATTCTTGCCTGGAGAATCCCACAGACAAAGGAGCCTAGAAAGCTATAGTTCAGAGGGTCACAAAGAGTCAGGTGCAACTGAAGCTACTTAGGCATGTACTAGAAGCCACAAAGTTTAGTGGTGGTCACATTCAGGGGCTTGGGTTTACTATATTAGAGAAAAATATTAGATATTGACATAAATGCCAGTGGTTCTCTCTCTTTCTCTGAGAGTTGAATTTATTATGAAGAGAAAAAAATTCATATTTTATTTTAGTCAATTCATTTTCCTTAGTATGTCTAATCTCCCTATCTCTCTTTCCATATTTTCCTGTGTATGTTTTTGCCTTTCTCTGATGCAGAGTTAAACACACAAAATCTGTACAAATACAATAAAAATGCACATATAAAAAGATGTATGTTAAACACAATGAAAAACAGAACTCAAAACAGGAAGCCTACTTGTTGACAGTTTGATAAAACAAAGATAGAAGGATCTACTTTCCCACCAGTTCATCAGCGGAGATGAGACATTTCAAGTAATTCACAAAAGCTTATATGCTTCAACAAACACAGTATACATGTGGGAAAATAGATTTTAATATCATTTCAGCAGTTTGCATATATTGGTAAGTTATGATCCATTCCAACAAGAAAAAAAATCTATGTATTTATTGCCAATAGTATACAAATCAGTAAAAAGAAAATTATGAATCCCAATTTCAAAACTAACTTCATATAATAGAATTATTACANACTCAGGACTGATCTCCTTTACGATGGACTGGTTGGATCTCCTTGCAGTCCAAGGGACTCTCAAGAGTCTTTTCCAACACCAGAGTTCAAAAGCATCAATTCTTTGGCACTCAGCTTTCTTTATACCCTAACCGTAACTCTAACTTTAGGATGTAAATATAAAAGTTGGACTGCTAGTTCATAGAGTGTGTACATCATCAACTTCACCAAATATAGTTAAACCACTCTCAGAGTAGTAGCTACATAACTTATACTGCCATAAACATTTTATGAGAATTCCAGCTCCTAATTTTTGCCAGTCAGATGGATGTGAAATGATATCTTATTGTTGTATTAATTTGCATTTCCCTGTTATTCAGGCATCCTCTTCCATGAACTACCTATTTAATTTTGAGCCAGTGTAGACTCAACAAGCTATGTCTACCACATGTATTTTGGTTCCACATCAGAAACTAGGTCTGTTCAAAAACCAACACAACTAAATCAAAAAGTAGTACCTCCGAACAAGGGGATTTGAATATTCCTTAGGTGGTGCTAGTGGTAATGAACTCACCTGACAATGCAGGAGACATAAGAGATCTTCCCATCACTAAGTTGGGAAGATCCCCTGGAGGAGGGCATGGCAACCCACTCCAGTATTCTTGCCTGGAGAATCCCACAGACAAAGGAGCCTAGAAAGCTATAGTTCAGAGGGTCACAAAGAGTCAGGTGCAACTGAAGCTACTTAGGCATGTACTAGAAGCCACAAAGTTTAGTGGTGGTCACATTCAGGGGCTTGGGTTTACTATATTAGAGAAAAATATTAGATATTGACATAAATGCCAGTGGTTCTCTCTCTTTCTCTGAGAGTTGAATTTATTATGAAGAGAAAAAAATTCATATTTTATTTTAGTCAATTCATTTTCCTTAGTATGTCTAATCTCCCTATCTCTCTTTCCATATTTTCCTGTGTATGTTTTTGCCTTTCTCTGATGCAGAGTTAAACACACAAAATCTGTACAAATACAATAAAAATGCACATATAAAAAGATGTATGTTAAACACAATGAAAAACAGAACTCAAAACAGGAAGCCTACTTGTTGACAGTTTGATAAAACAAAGATAGAAGGATCTACTTTCCCACCAGTTCATCAGCGGAGATGAGACATTTCAAGTAATTCACAAAAGCTTATATGCTTCAACAAACACAGTATACATGTGGGAAAATAGATTTTAATATCATTTCAGCAGTTTGCATATATTGGTAAGTTATGATCCATTCCAACAAGAAAAAAAATCTATGTATTTATTGCCAATAGTATACAAATCAGTAAAAAGAAAATTATGAATCCCAATTTCAAAACTAACTTCATATAATAGAATTATTACATCAAAATCTTGTATTCTGAACCCTCATTAAATTTGACAATATTATCTTTCAGCTTCTTTAAGGTACAATGTCACAGATAGGTCTTGTTACAGAAATGCACAGATACTGCATTTTCACAATATTAGGGCTCTCCAAAAGGCTAAGGCTTTCATGACTGTTGTAATACAGAACAACATTGTCCAATAAAACTTTTCATGAAAATGAAAAAATGTTCTACATTTTTCCTGTCCAATATGGTAGCCAGCTACACATGGTAGCTACATGTGTCCAGCAACACATGGTAATAAGCATTTGAAATGTGGCTTGTGTGACTGAGGAATTGCATTTTCATCTTTGTTAACTTTAATGTATTAAATAGCTATATGTGGCAAGTAACTGTTATATTGAGCAGCAGGAATGATTTAGTGTGATCTAGAAAATCCTTCCTTTTATCTAACCATAAATACTGGTATCTAACTGTACTAAGTAGATGGTACTTAGTAGATTGTACTAGGACTGGATTGTACTAGGAATGGGCAATAGTGCAGAGGCACTAGGATTAGAGGTCATAACTGTCTTCTCAGCACCATTTGTGGTGACCTACTTCTCTCCTCCTATCAGAGCTGAGACACCAAGTATCTACTACCCAGGCCTTCTGAGTCTTTATGTCCTGACTTTCATTTTTAGCAGAGCTCACGCTTCACTCCTGTTATCTAGCCTATATGTGCTTGGATACTTGGCTTTATGTGTTTTATGCTCCTAACTTGTATTCTTGGGCATCTCTGCTTGATCATTTAAGGGTGACTCGGCTGCTTCAGTAACCAATATTCTCCTGTTCCTGTGCTCCAGTGTTGACTGACCACGCTCCATTTTCCCCCAAGGAAATTTAGTATTCATATGCCCATTCATGACTTTAGTCAGACCTAAGGTATTTGTCTAACCCATGATTTTTAAGTACACTCCTGGATCTGATTTCCTTGGCTTTCCTCTTAAGAAATGAAAGTTTTGAATTGGAAGCTGTTTGAGATAGTTTGGTGACTTAATTCTCAAAATAATAGTGTCCTCTGTATACGAGCAAATTCAAAATACTTCTCATTCCATGAGTACCAGCTTTTTCATTTTTCCTCTTGAGCAAAAGAGAAGAAAGCTGATTTCTAAAATATCTTCAGAGAAATCATAAAATTATAGCATGGATTAAAAAACCTTGAGACAAATAATTCATAGATTTCAATGTGAGATATGGATTACAGGCATAGTAAGGGGTCACTGTAATGGAGAGATGCCAATCTTCCCTTAACTGTTTCTCATAGTTTTAATTTAATAATTAACCACAATAGAATTTATTTATTACAATTCTATTCATGCCTCATAAGCTTCTGCTGTAAACACAGAAATATATACTCCACTATCCTAGAAAAATAAGGGTCCTGATAGTCCAGCCAGTGTCCACCATCACCGAAGTTTATATGCTACAACTTCTCTCATGGCATATCCAGACACTCTGTCAACTGTCTAATGACCAGTGATAGTTCACTGTTTATTACAGATCAGATTATTCTAGAAAGCCAGAATAACATGAAATAACCTTTGAGAGCAAATTAGCAAACCCCTAAGCACACTAAACAATAAGTGAGATACTCAAACCTAAAGAATTTAAATTAATAGAAAATTTACAGTGGCAGAATTTGAAAGGAAAAACCTATACATATTAAGAAGTGAAAAAAGATTCCACAAATCTCAAAAAAAAAAACAAAAACAACTGTTCAGTTAAGACTACAACATATTTTCATAAAGAGAATGATAATCATTTTTTGTTTATTTGTCTGTTTGGTTTTGTCTTTGCTTTTCTGTTTAACCCAAAAAAATTAGTATGGGAGACTTGGGAAATGCATGGGGAAATATGTCTCAATAATGACCAAACAGATGTTAGCATGTTTTGGTGGAAAGAGCATAAATTTTATCATTATATAATTCTTAACTGACTATTATTGTCTTTGTGTCTTGAGAAAATTATTTTTCTGAGCCTTTGTTTTCTTCTTTGCAAAAGGAAGACAATGATGTCCACACCTCATGGCACTGGTTAGAGAATTAAGTGAGATACGATATACAAAAGCACTGTAAAACACAATATTTGCCCAATAAATGTTAGTTCTTGCTTTGTCAGTACCCTCCTCTCCCAATTCTCTGTAGATCTTTAAAAATGAATTTATCTTGTCTGAGTGGTAGAAAATATAAAACATTTTAAACACTGCATAGCCTAACACAATGATGGGCAAATACTATGCACTCCAAAAAAGATTTGTAGATTGATTGAGTCTGCAAATACATTCCTTCCTGAAATCAGGGGATGGATGAGATGAATTCTAATATTCTGAGATTAACATTCTAGTAAGAAAGCTTTTCTCAGTGTCAGCCACAATAAAAATCAGTTCATCATGAGGGGTAAAAGGAATTTTTTTCTGGTCCTACCTCTGGTATTCTTTATGAAATATATACAGAAAATATCCTCAGAGCCTTTTCTGCAATCTTAAGCAAACTCTTCTTTCTAGACAAAGAAAAGCATGACTATTTCTTCCAGTATTTCATTTCATCTCATTCATCACTTCTCTTTTGTTTCTTGATCACTCATTCTGATTCTATCTCAAATGAGCCTTTGTAAACATTTAAAAGATGGCACAGGTACAGAGAAGGCCATACCAGGTAGTAGCTAACCCCTTTTCCTCTTCCTAACACCAAAACTTAATGATATACAGAAAGGAACCTGGGATAAGTAAGAAAATACTCTGCAGAATCCATCTGGGAGAGCAACCCTTAACCACGATAGATATGTCTACAAAATTCACAGTCAACCATGAAGGTTAGAGAAGAGCCATCATGCTTAGAGGCAATTGCCTGCTGCTGCTACTGTTGCTGCTGCTGCTGCTAAGTCTCTTCAGTCGTGTCCGACTCTGTGACTCCATAGACAGCAGCCCACCAGGCTCCCCTGTCCCTGGGATTCTCCAGGCAAGAACACTGGAGTGGTGCCATTTCCTTCTTCAAGAGGCAAATGCCTATTGGCACTAAATTATGGCTGGCAAAATAAAATAGCTCCTTTCAGTAAGCAGTTAACAAGAAATCCAGGACTTTCAATGGATGTGAAAGCCTGTGTTTAAGCAAAACCACAGAATGGTCATGCCATTTCATTTTCTTTAGCTTTCTTAATAAATTTCTATTTGTTTCCTTGATGTCACCAACTTAAACTTCAGAATCTCAGTAGGTTTACCCACATTTCAGCATGGAAAAACGCCTAGCTATATAGATTTATGTAAGTCATTCATTGTCTCCTGTAATTTTGCAACCATAGCACAACAGCTGGATATTTAAACAGTAGAGGTGGTTTCACTGACTTGAGTAACAGTGTATTCTTGGGTCCAGATAAAACTAAAATTTCTTCATAAGTAGCTAGATAAGCTAGAAACTGTCATAAATGAATTTCAAAGTAGTAAAAGCCTACCTGTTTATACTATGGTCAGATATATATATATATATATATACACACACACACACACACATATATATACACATATATACATATATATAATGATATATATATATCATGCTTATTTTTTAATTTGAAAGATAAGTTTAAACTTCATTTTAAAATGATAATTATGAGCCAGTTTTAGAAATGTCTTACATTTGAAGATCCATAAAAGATGTCTTCTACAATAACTTTTCTATAAATAACAACACATTTCTAAGAAATCTTAAAATCAGACTACTCTCAATAGAAAACTGATGTTTTTCTCCAACAGTCTCTACTTCTGAGTCTATTTGAAAAGTTGGTCAAAGACAGCAGCCATGTGCATATGTATGGTTTTGATTCCATCTATACTCCTGCCCTAATTCCTGTGGCTTGGACCCTTTCCAGATACTCTGCCTTACTGTGGTTTGTACGAGATATCCTTTCCTGATTCACGGCATTCCCCTGATTGACAAACAGATTTAGATATGAAAACAAACAGTTACCTGGCTATAATTGGTTTCTAACAGCCGTACTGTTGTAGTACTTCTAAATCATGGTTTAGAAAGTGCCTCCTAGAGAAGCTTCCTGTTGTGTTCAGAAGAGTATGTGTGTATGTTACTGTTTGCTTTTATTTATTTATTTATTTTTGATTGTTTGATTTTAACCATTTAGGAGTCTTTATTTTCCACCAAGATATTCAATAACTTTGGTGTACACATGATTTATACATTATATGAACTGAAATTTATATCCTTATTTTTTTACCCTCCACAAATTAAATTTTAAAAATACACTGGATTTTAACTTTCTAAACTGATGTGCCCTTTAACTGAATTCAGAATAGTCTACAAAACAAAAGGGTCACTTTTTCTGCTCTATGCACATGAAACAATACTACTTCACTGACAGATTAAAATGTTAGACTAGGGTAATAAACTTCTACTATATTTTTAGTAGACTGTCTCATAAGGTCAATTGAATTATGTGAAATATATAAAATTATTTGCAGTACAAGCTGCTACTTACATACCACAAACAATTGCAACTCTCCTTCAACATATCAGAATAAGAGGCTGGGACTTTGCATTTTAAAATTCCTGTGGAAATCAAATGTATTTTAAGGTTCAGCTCTGATTATTTAATCAGACAACTTGCATTTTGCCCTGGCTAATTTTGAAGGCTGATAATATTTTACTCATAAAAATAATTGTGCACCTGTTGTGATAGAAGTCTAGTTAAACAAATGTTAATAGGAATGTAACTCTTCACTTTAAGAATAAAAATACAGGTCTCTCCTTGCTATTATATGAAGAAACATATTTTTTAAAGCCTTGGAATAGATTTCATTTTAAGTCTCATCTCTTCCACAGCCCTAGAGGGATATTTAAGAATATTATTAAAGCACGTATAGTGAATAGTTGCATATTAACTTGAAAGGGAACACCAGATGATGTCTACTGAACAAAATGGATATGGAGTTCCTCCTTCCCATTTAATACTTGTGTTCTTCTGCCTTATTCTATTCCCGACAAAACCATTTTAACGATACTGAATCATTTCTGGAAAAAATGTGTACTTTTCTTACTAGCTATGATCAAAGGAGAAAATATAAAATGGGCCTACAAAAGCTATGCCCTTCTTGCACTCTTCTCATTTTCTGACCCTTTCAACAGTAGAGATGATTTTCAGTACCCAAATTCTCTGAGCTTTAAAAAATGTTGGGTGCTCCTGGAAGAGAAAGACTCAGATCTCTTCTCTGTGGTTTCTATCACTTTGTACAAACTTTCTAAGAGCTACCAACTTCTCTCTATTCAATCCATTTCCAGGTGTAATCAACTCATAAGTACTGAAAACAGGCTTGAGGAAAAATAGTTTGTCTGAAATTAAACTGTGACAGGCTGGGACCTAGGATCCTTTGCTGGAGTGCTGGAGTGCTTGCCCCTGGATAAACCTCTCTTCCAGCCACAAAATACAAAGAAACTATCAGTTCAGTTCAGTCGCTCAGTCATGCCTGACTCTTTGTGACCCCATGGACTGCAGCACGCCAGGCTTCCCTGTCCATCACCAACTCCCGGAACTTACTCAAACTCATGTCCATAGAGTCAGTGATGTCATCCAACCATCTCATCTTCTGTCATCCCCTTCTCCTCCTGCCTTCAATCTTTCTCAGCATCAGAGTCTTTTCAAATGAGTCAGTTCTTCGCATCAGGTGGCCAAAGTATTGGAGTTTCAGCTTCAGCATCAGTCCTTCCAATGAATATTCATGACTGATTTCATTTAGGACTGGTTGGATCTCCTTGCAGTCCAAGGGACTCTCAAGAGTCTTCTCCAACACCACAGTTCAAAAGCATCAGTTCTTTGGCTCTCAGTTTTTTTTTTTTTTTTTTTTTAATTAATTTTTTTTCACGAACTCCCAAACATGAACCCCNTTTTTTTTTTTTTTTTTTTAATTAATTTTTTTACACGAACTCCCAAACATGAACCCCCCTCCCACCTCCCACCCCACATCATCCCTCCAGATCATCCCCATACACCAGCCCCAAGCCCAACTCTCACATCCATCCATGACTACTGAAAAAACCCTAGCTTTGACTAGATGGATGTCATTACTTTACTTTGTCAGCAAAGTAATGTCTCCATTTTTTAATATGCTGTCTAGGTTGGTCATAGCTTTTCTTCCAAAGAGCAAGTGTCTTTTAATTTCATGGCTGCAGTCACCATCTGCAGTGATTTTGGAGCCCTCCAAATAAAGAAACTATAAGGGACTAAAAACAACTGCAATCATGCACAGTTGGGGCAAATTATGGACAAAAAGATACAAAAGGCAAAAAAACACAACAGCCACTTCTGAAGAGCTGGGAGTAAAAAACAGGGCATTGGGAGCAAAAGCAGGGTCTGGGCATGCCCCTGAAAACACCACAAGACAAGTGGATAAAATACCTAAGCCACTCCTCTGGTCCAGACACCTGGACACATATCCTATCCTTACCCCATATAAGGAACAAATTCACCCTGCCTTAGGGAGCGGGCGAGCAAGGGAACCCGCTACTTGTTCTCCCTTCCTGCTCCTGCAGCAGGGGCCCCAGTAAAACCTTGCCTGAATTTCTAGTCTGGTCTCTAGTCAGTTTCTATCGGTTGAGGAAGGCCAAGAAACTTGGTCAGTATGAAAACTAGCTAAATTGTGAACTCACTAGAAACGTCTTTTGTTGACTTTTGTAAGACTGTAGGCTTTCAACTGGCCCTGCCCATCTATGTTTGTATTTAGAAGGTACTGAGGTAATTTTATTCAAAATGATCTAAACTTTTGAATCCTATCCTTTACAATGTTGGGTTCATTCTAATTTTATTTTGGTTAGTGCAATACAAGTTTACAAGCAGAATACAGAAAATGTGTGCACTTTTTAAATAACCTAAATTCTCTGTAGTTTCCTTTTTCAATAGTTTAATGCAGATATTTGGATTGAAGTGAAATCACAAATAAACAGAATAATTGCATCAAATTTCCTCAGTGCCTTAAATATGCACTCAGTGGTAATTATCAACAGTAGCAACACATTTTAAAATGTAGAGAATAATGCACAATTTATGCTTATTTCAAGGGTCTCATTCATAAAAACACCATTTGGATGTAAATACACACATTGTCTTAAGTGGTTAGCCTTACAATATTTTTTCTTATTTCAGACAAATGACCTAAATAGTAAGTATGTGGGAGATCTAATACTATGGGCCAATTCTTAATGTGGCACACATATCTCAGAATAATTTGCTGAGAAGCTGACTCTAGAGGAAAGAAATACCCAGGATGCACCCTGGCACCTATGGTGCTAGGCACAGAACATTTCTGGGCCTATACATAGCACTGAGATTAATTACTATTCCATAAATTTTTCTTTTAAGAATCAACTGTATATAAATATTATTACAAATGTGTTTTTAAATTACATCATTTATTCAGATAAAAAAGCCTAAAGTAAAATACAGCAAATTAAAAATGATATATATAACTTTAAAATCTTTTTATGTTTACTAAAAACCTTAAGTATAACTTTTAATTATAAAATAATGAATTCATATTATTAAAATATCATTTATCGTACATATTATACACAAAAAATATTTCACAGCAACTGTATGTCTGGAAATGATACAGGAGACAAACCCATTTTAACAGCAAGACCTCTCTAAGTTTCAGCTATCACTATAATAATATGCCAGAACTAAAATTATATGAAAAAAATCTCTTAAAATTCTGGAAAATAGAATTTGAATTGTACTTAAATAAGGTGATTCAAGATTACTACAAGGATTTGAGAAGCCTTTGGTAGTTAAAAGATCTGTAAGATAGGAACGAAGCTGACTAGGCCTGACCCCACTAAAAAGTTAAGCTAATTATCAATAAAGTGAATATATTTGAACAAACGCTGGCAATGTGAATTGTACTTTTAAACTTGACAAGGGTGATAATCACACTGATTTCTCAGACTGTTAGAACTTCTTAATTTTATAGATATCAAATCATTTCCTCTTTGTGCTTCAAGAGGTAATATGTGGGGACTTCCCTGATGGTCTAGTGGTTAAGAATTCACAGGGAACACTGGTTCAATTCCTGGTCAAGAAACTAAGATCCCACACGGCACAGAGCAACTAAGCCCACGCACCACATCTACAGAGTCCATGTGCTACAAGGAAAGATACTGCATGATGCAATGAAGATCCCACGTGCTGCAACTAAGACACAATGGAGACAAATAAATATTGTTTAAAACTTAAAAAAAAAGAGGTGATAAATAATTTCTAGGTACTAAGGGGTGGCACAAAAGCAAACATTCTTATTCCTACTATCAAACTACTATTTATTGACAATTTTATCAATCACTTTGCAATCACTGACAATAATTCTGAAAAGCAAGTATTTTCTTCTACTTTATACATTAGAAAGGTGAGAGTAAAATAGTGTAAATAAATTGCTCAGTTTATGCCACAGTTCAAACTCACTTTTGATCAACTCCACACTCTGTATTTATTATGCCACAATTTGAGTTTCAAGGAGTAAAGCAACTCACTTGTTTAAGCCAGTAACTTCATCTAGTATTTTTTTACATCAAGTTTTATTTATTTATTTATATTTGGCTGTGCTGAGTCTTTGTTGCTACAAGGGTTTTTCTCTAGGTGAGTACATGGGAGCTACTCTCAAGTTGCAATGCGTGGACTTCTCATTGCTGTAGTTTCTCTTGCTGCAGAACATGGGCTCTGTGTAGTTGCAGATTCAGTAGTTGGGGCATGGGCTTAAGTAGTTGTGGCATTTGGGCCCAGTAGTTGCAGCTCCTGGGCTCCAGAGCACAGGCTCAATAGCTGTGGCACACAGGCATAGTTGCTCCATGGCATATGGGAACTTCCCAGATCAGGGATCAAACCAATGTCTCCCGCACTGGCAGGTAGATTCTTTACTGCTGAGCCACCAGGGAAGTCCCATCATTTACTGTCTTCATAGAAACTTTGAACTCTTAGATGTGACTAATCTGCTTTGTAATTATTAATGACAAATTAATTTATTATCAAGGTAAATATATGCCAGTCTATTTTAAGGTTCTGGTCCAGTGGTTCTTAAAATGTGATTCTTGAACTCCTTGGAATCCCAGAGTTGACACCTGAGAGCAATACTATTTTCATAATAATAGTAAGGCATTGTATTGCATGTTATACTATTGACATTTGCACTGATGATGCAAATCAAATAGTGGGGAAAAAATTGAAGGTCTTCTAGCATGAATCAGATGGGCCTAATTCGACTATAGACATTGTATTCTTTACCACTATGCATTTATAGTAAAAAAAGCACAAAAAGTTCAGTTTCAATTAATAATTTACTTGATGAAATGAAACAATTTTATTAAATAATCACTTTTAAGTACTCATGCTTAAAATATTTTATGTGATGAAATGGGAAGCATTCTGCTGTTTATTGTATGTAAGCATATAATGTAGATCATCCCTTGTAGCTCAGACAGTAAAGTGTCTGCCTACAATGTGGGAGACCCAGGTTTGATCCCTGGGTCAGAAAGATCCGCATTAATAATTTACTTGATGAAATGAAACAATTTTATTAAATAATCACTTTTAAGTACTCATGCTTAAAATATTTTATGTGATGAAATGGGAAGCATTCTGCTGTTTATTGTACGTAAGCATATAATGTAGATCATCCCTTGTAGCTCAGACAGTAAAGCGTCTGCCTACAATGTGGGAGACCCAGGTTTGATCCCTGGGTCGGAAAGATCCGCTGGAGAAGGAAATGGCAACCCACTCCAGTATTCATGCCTGGAAAATCCCATGGACCAAGGAGCCTGGTAGGCTACAGTCCACGGGGTCACAAAGAGTCAGACACAACTGAGCAACTTCACTTTCACTTTCACACATATAATAGTTCAAGAAAAATGACTTATGCTATTGTTTGACTCGTAAGCTGACATTTTCGTATCTTTTACACAAAGCACCAATTTTATTTGAAAGAACAACTAATAGACAAAATATCATTTTTGTACTTCAATATTTGGCAAGTAAGCCTGCCACTTCCAGAAAAACAACTGAAAGTATTGGTGGAAACAATGTAGTTTGAACTTTAAAAGGAAAATTAGAATTGTGAAAACTTTTATCTGCCATCATTAGCATGACAATTTCCAAAGACTTAAAAGATTTTCTGATAAGGTTAGTGATGATACTAATAAATGTGATTTTTTGATAGTGCATGATGAAATGTGCCAAAATAAGGAACAGCTGCATACTTAGTAAAACAATGTAATCTAAAAAGCTGTTACAAAATCATGCATGGAGTAAAAGATTCATTCAAAGGTCAAATTGGACCAATGGATTTTAAATGTAAAAGTTGAATTGAAATGGTTTTAGATCTTACATTGAAATGGTTTTAGATCCTATTGGACCTAACTTCTAATAAATTACCATTTATGAAATTTTGTGTGATTTGAAGAAAATTCACAATTATATGAAAAGGCTACAAGACACTTTCCTCCTCTTCATATAATCACAGTACACATCACAACAGATTGAGTACAAAAGCAGATATGGTTTAATTCCTATTAAACCATACACTAAAGAGATTTACCAAAATAAAAAAACAATGCTACTCTTCTCACTAAATTACTTTAATTTTATGAAATATATTTTTATTAAAAAATCTTTATGGTGACATGTAATAAATAAATTAATAAATATTTATTTAAATTTATCAGGTTTAACTTCTAACACAGTAAGTATTAATAGATATGTCACACAGATAAAAAGATTTTTAGAGTCCTCAATACATATTAAGAGTTCTGAGAACAAAAATTTTTAGACCTATAGTTTACTATTCTACCAATAAATATTTACTGTTTCAAGTACTAAATTATGCTAATTGTTGTTGATAAGGGTTGTTGCCTACCTACAGCATTTATTGATTCCCAACTACATGCCACTCTAACACCTTTTTTCTCTAATCCTTTCAAAAAATGGAAGTTTAGTAGGTAATAAAATCAATATTCTTTTGTATAAATACTGAAACTAATTCCTTCCATTTTTTTAATTAAAGTATTTTCAGTCTTTTAAAAAAATTAGTCTTTATTGGAAAAGCAATGGCTACACACGGCTTAAAAAAGTAAAAAAAAAAAAAAAAAAAAAACTTCAGTACAAACTGTACAGTCCAAATAAATATTTTAGCCCCTGTGCCGTAGCATACACTACCACCTACATAGTCAACCTCTGCTAAGGGTTTAAGAAAGATCCTTCCAACAATTTTCTGTGTATGCAATTTTTTACATAAATTACATCATACATATGCTCTCCTCACTCTTAACAGTTCCAGAGTTCCTCACTCTTAATATTTCCAGAGATATTATCCTTATTAAGCCAAACAATAATTCAGGTAATATAGAGAAGCTGTGCTTCTAAATTAGTGACCGCATTCCTCCCATTATATTGCAAAATAAGTTAAACTTAACTTTATGTCTATGAGATATTTTCACTTTTCACTCAGCTTTGCTTACCTCTTTATTGAGATAATAAGCTACTAAAAATGGAACTAAATTCACCAACCAACATGTTGTGAAATCAGTATTCCAGGATATACGAGAAATTTCTTTCAATATGCCCCAATACATTTTATTCCGATTCCTATAGCGCTGCTGTTACCCTGCCATCTCTTATTCCACTAAGAGTCACATTCCAATCTACAGGTGTGTATTAACACATGTACTTATGCATGTATGGATGGAAGTTAAAATCTATTTTTAATTCTGGATTTGTGCACTAAGACTGAAATAGAAACATTTGTATTCAAAGAATATGAACTACTTTGATAAAAAAAAGGTTCTACCATAAGCCTAAGTCTAACACACATCATTAAAGCTCCAGTGTTTTCACTAATTCCACACAGGAGGATTACAGATGTCCTGCTAGCTACCATTTCCTGGTAAGCAATCTGAATGGCTTCCAGGAAATTGCTAATGACCTTCATTTTACTTAAAATCTAGGCTGCAATTAGTAATAGTTTTTCTTCTCCATGCTGGTTATAATGTTTATTTTCATCACAGCAATCAGGAAGAAAAAAGTGAAATGTCTTGTTTTTGAATTATATCAAAATGTGTTCTCTTTTATTTCGATATGTCACCAAATAGACTAATACATATTTAATGTAATCATAATTGTGTAAGAATACTTTGGATCTTTTTTTCCTTCTAACCAATTTTGCCTCCTTTCTCACTCTAGGCTGTATCTATCGCTAAAATTAGCCTTTTTAAAATGGAATCAATAGGAATATTTTATAATTGGTGACTATTTTTACATGTAAGAATATTTTATAATGAATTTTTTGAAACCAGACATGATTTTAAGGTAAAATTTTATGCTTTAATTATAATAATTAACTACTAAAAACAGAAGTTTCAGATTTTTATTCAATGAATTTAAAATATGATTACATGGTCAATATAATAATAACAAAGAACAGTCTTAGCCAGTGCTATATTTATAGTCAGAACCTGTTATTAAACTTCAATATTTTCTTTTAAGTAAACATTGATTTCTTTAATTAGATGCATCTGATCTTTTCCCCAACATATCGATTTCTTTAAATCCCAACAGTTAACAATGATTCTAATGTATCATAATACTCTAGACCTTAATCACATAGTAGCAATTTTTGCCAGTAGCTTTTGTTTGAATTTTAATCAAGAAGACTTTGTGTCTCCAACCCCAGGTTGGGGGAAGGTTTTAATTGCTTGCATGTATATCACACAAACATCAAAAGAAGTAAAAGATGTTTATAACAGAGAGAACAAAGGAGAGCTTTGAAATATCTATATTCATGCTGAGCAGTATAGTTTCTAAAAATGGGTATTGTTGTGTTATAATGCATGAATATCTGTAAAGTATCCATGGTGTGCATTTATTAGTAGTAAAAGGGATTCATGAGTCCTGCAATAATACTGATTACAAGATGACCAAAAGAATATGTGAAATAAGATAAACATGCTATTTAGGGGAAATTAAGATTCCACCTTAGTAATTTACTATGTGATTTTAGAGAAGTCTCTAGAAAAATATAGCAATTGTCTTAGAAATAACAATTTAAATTTTTCAAAATACATGAAACCTACACATTATTATCTGTCTCTTATACACATCTAGATGTGTATAAGAGACAGGATAAAAAGATTTTTAGAGTCCTCAATACATATTAAGAGTTCTGAGAACAAAAATTTTTAGACCTATAGTTTACTATTCTACCAATAAATATTTACTGTTTCAAGTACTAAATTATGCTAATTGTTGTTGATAAGGGTTGTTGCCTACCTACAGCATTTATTGATTCCCAACTACATGCCACTCTAACACCTTTTTTCTCTAATCCTCTCAAAAAATGGAAGTTTAGTAGGTAATAAAATCAATATTCTTTTGTATAAATACTGAAACTAATTCCTTCCATTTTTTTAATTAAAGTATTTTCAGTCTTTTAAAAAAATTAGTCTTTATTGGAAAAGCAATGGCTACACACGGCTTAAAAAAGTAAAAAAAAAAAAAAAAAAAAAACTTCAGTACAAACTGTACAGTCCAAATAAATATTTTAGCCCCTGTGCCGTAGCATACACTACCACCTACATAGTCAACCTCTGCTAAGGGTTTAAGAAAGATCCTTCCAACAATTTTCTGTGTATGCAATTTTTTACATAAATTACATCATACATATGCTCTCCTCACTCTTAACAGTTCCAGAGTTCCTCACTCTTAATATTTCCAGAGATATTATCCTTATTAAGCCAAACAATAATTCAGGTAATATAGAGAAGCTGTGCTTCTAAATTAGTGACCGCATTCCTCCCATTATATTGCAAAATAAGTTAAACTTAACTTTATGTCTATGAGATATTTTCACTTTTCACTCAGCTTTGCTTACCTCTTTATTGAGATAATAAGCTACTAAAAATGGAACTAAATTCACCAACCAACATGTTGTGAAATCGGTATTCCAGGATATACGAGAAATTTCTTTCAATATGCCCCAATACATTTTATTCCGATTCCTATAGCGCTGCTGTTACCCTGCCATCTCTTATTCCACTAAGAGTCACATTCCAATCTACAGGTGTGTATTAACACATGTACTTATGCATGTATGGATGGAAGTTAAAATCTATTTTTAATTCTGGATTTGTGCACTAAGACTGAAATAGAAACATTTGTATTCAAAGAATATGAACTACTTTGATAAAAAAAAGGTTCTACCATAAGCCTAAGTCTAACACACATCATTAAAGCTCCAGTGTTTTCACTAATTCCACACAGGAGGATTACAGATGTCCTGCTAGCTACCATTTCCTGGTAAGCAATCTGAATGGCTTCCAGGAAATTGCTAATGACCTTCATTTTACTTAAAATCTAGGCTGCAATTAGTAATAGTTTTTCTTCTCCATGCTGGTTATAATGTTTATTTTCATCACAGCAATCAGGAAGAAAAAAGTGAAATGTCTTGTTTTTGAATTATATCAAAATGTGTTCTCTTTTATTTCGATATGTCACCAAATAGACTAATACATATTTAATGTAATCATAATTGTGTAAGAATACTTTGGATCTTTTTTTCCTTCTAACCAATTTTGCCTCCTTTCTCACTCTAGGCTGTATCTATCGCTAAAATTAGCCTTTTTAAAATGGAATCAATAGGAATATTTTATAATTGGTGACTATTTTTACATGTAAGAATATTTTATAATGAATTTTTTGAAACCAGACATGATTTTAAGGTAAAATTTTATGCTTTAATTATAATAATTAACTACTAAAAACAGAAGTTTCAGATTTTTATTCAATGAATTTAAAATATGATTACATGGTCAATATAATAATAACAAAGAACAGTCTTAGCCAGTGCTATATTTATAGTCAGAACCTGTTATTAAACTTCAATATTTTCTTTTAAGTAAACATTGATTTCTTTAATTAGATGCATCTGATCTTTTCCCCAACATATCGATTTCTTTAAATCCCAACAGTTAACAATGATTCTAATGTATCATAATACTCTAGACCTTAATCACATAGTAGCAATTTTTGCCAGTAGCTTTTGTTTGAATTTTAATCAAGAAGACTTTGTGTCTCCAACCCCAGGTTGGGGGAAGGTTTTAATTGCTTGCATGTATATCACACAAACATCAAAAGAAGTAAAAGATGTTTATAACAGAGAGAACAAAGGAGAGCTTTGAAATATCTATATTCATGCTGAGCAGTATAGTTTCTAAAAATGGGTATTGTTGTGTTATAATGCATGAATATCTGTAAAGTATCCATGGTGTGCATTTATTAGTAGTAAAAGGGATTCATGAGTCCTGCAATAATACTGATTACAAGATGACCAAAAGAATATGTGAAATAAGATAAACATGCTATTTAGGGGAAATTAAGATTCCACCTTAGTAATTTACTATGTGATTTTAGAGAAGTCACTTTTCCGGATATTGGAGTCCCTATAATGGAAAATAAGAAGTTTGAATTACATAATATACAAAGCTCCTTCAAGTTATTTTTGGAAATTCTATGATTCTAGATATTATTCTGAATTTCTTCAATTACACGGATTTATACAGAAAACAGTGATGCTCTACTACATTATTTCATACAAATCAATGAGAAAATTACATGTGCTCTAAATCTCAAAGCTAAATCTCTCTAAGCTGGTCTCTAGAACAATATAGCAATTGTCTTAGAAATAACAATTTAAATTTTTCAAAATACATGAAACCTACACATTATTATTGTTTCAACCTTTTTTCCTAAAGCGACAACAAAAATCACTAGGTATGTGAACTTTGCTGATTTTATTAGAGTTGAAAAATGGCAGATGATTCACCTCTAAATGCATCCAGATTTTTTAAGTTCCCTCAGATGAAGAAACTGCTGTAAATTTGTAAACTGAAATTCAAGAAAAGCTCATTTATAAATGAATATGTAAAGTGTATGGTCACAGCTTTTCGAAAACCATTCTAGTCCTTCTGTGATTGCCTACAACAGAAAATACCAGTTACTATGAATTACTATTCTTAAAAAAACAGAGTACTGTGTATAAAGGGCAATGCATGCAATAAGCAATTAGAGTACTTAGATATAGTTTGGGCCCTTACTATAAAGTGAACAAACTAGTAGAGAGAATTGGCATTTAAGATAGTAACCTGTGACATAGAAACTAATTCTATTGGAATGATGTTATATTCATTCTGACCCTTTGGTGATAACAGCACTGCTTAAGTTACTTCAAGAATAACCTACACTATTTGATCTTCAAAGATCTATGCACTGAAAGAAACCATGACTTTTGTGTTCCTGCACTCTCTTCTAAAAATTTATGTTTGCAATCAAATCTAAAAATGTAACCTGGCTCTTAGTGGCACATAGTAGCAAAATTATAATAAACTCACATTTTAAATTCAGTATATGCACGAAGCACAATTGTAATATACCTGCACTATTTGATGCAACAGTTCCTAATTTTACTTCTCTTATTATAGTGGAGTAACAGTGAGTAACGCTTAAAGTCTTTAATATTAAAATATGGCAACAGTATTTAGCCTCCAGAACAAATCTCTTAAACATTTTAGTTGAATAACTATAGTAAGTAATTGTGTTTCAAAACATAATCTTAAAAACATTGGGAATCATTTGTAGAATTTTTCATTTAAAAGCATTTGTTTAATCACTTTTTTTCCCTAGCAGAAAGACACTGTCATTTTTTCCTAAGCATCAGGAGAGTGTACCTATAAGCGCATCTGCCTTAACCCCTAAATGTAAACATTTAAATGATTAATCATAAATGACCAAGGAAGGAAGGAAAACACTATTTTCCTTATTTGATTCATATCACATAATTATTTTTTTTTTCTCTCTATCATCTGTGTGTTTGACAAACAGTTTGTGCTAACTCAAACAACCAACATTACTGCTTCTCTGGCACACTGCCCAGGGAGGCGCCTTCACACCAAGGAGGATATGCCAGCCACAGTATAGAGGGGAATGTGTGTAAAAGAAGGAGACTGGCTAAAATTCTCCTATATAAACCACAGAAGGCTAGATCCATGCATAGAAACAGGGTGAATTCTAATGATCTAGACATCATTTAGTATGCCACCTTTGTATTTAGAAATGTTTTATCATCATAAATGTCCTGGCATCCTTACTCTTTTTGTACAACTCAAACAAGCATATATACAAATGGGTTATAAGCCTTACCACTATTTTTATTTCACCTTGTATCCTTTACTGTATTGTTCCCCTCTCTCTTATTTAGATTTAGATCAAGACAGATAATTCCATAGAGGTTCTTTTGCCAAAGATGGCAGAGTAGAGAGACCTTAGCCTCACCTCCTCTCACAGGTACACCAAAATTACAACTATTTACAGAATTATTTTTTATTATTAATAACATGATTGGAACCTACCTGAAAAGTTCTTGTACAGCTAAATTTGTGTAGAAGGAACCACCACAAGATGGGTAGGAGGAACAGAGTCATAGTATAGTCAAGACCCATACCCCTGGGTGGGTGACTCATAAACAGGAGGATAATTACAGTTGCAGAGGTTTTCTACCAAAAAAAGAGGGTTCTGAGACCTACATTGGCTTCCCAGCACAAGTGTCCTGCACTGGGAAGAAAAACCCTCAGAATATTTGAGTTTGAAGGGCAGCAGGGCTTACTTCCACAAGACTCAGAAGGTTGTGGAAACAGGCTCCACTCTTAACAGGGTACACACAAAATCTAACATGTTCTGGGATCCAGCCCCAACCCACCAAGAAAATGGTTGCCTTACGACCCCGTGAGCCCACAGCTGTCCCTGGACACATCAGATGGCTGAGGACCTGCCTCCACATACCAGTACATGTGCACTAGCGCCAGATCCCCATAGCCTCATAGAGACCCCAGGACCTGGTTGCAGCCACCAGTGAATAGATACCAGCCCCAGAATTTCCTGGGTCCAGGCCCCACCCATTAGCAAGCCTGTGGACTTTCCTGGTGGCTCAGATGGTAAAGCCTCTGCCTACAGTGCAGGAGACATGGATTCGATTCCTGGGTCAGGAAGATCCCCTGGAGAAGGAAATGGCAACCCACTCCAGTATTCTTGCTTGGAGAATCCCATGGATGGAGGAGCCTGGTAGGCTACAGTCCATAGGGCACAAAGAGTTGGACACAACTGAGTGACTTCACTTTCTAATCATAGGACCAAGCTTCAGCCACCAGCCAGTGGAAAGCTGCAGCTCCTAGCCTGATATGGCAGGATCCAGCCTACTCCCAGCAGGTCAACAAGCTTCAGGACACCTTTGACCTCTCAGCCAGCTGTGTCAGGAACCAGCCCCATTCACCAATGGTCCTACACCAGCTCAGGACCCGTGGGCTCTGCAGCCAGACTCCAGGACCTGGCTCTTCCTGACAGTAGGTTGATGCTAGCCTCAGGACCTGGCTTCAGTCAATAGTGGGTAGGCACCAGGTACTGCCACAGGATCTCCTGGACCCCAATTCCACCCCTGGGGTTCTGTAGCCAGCCACCTTGCGACCCAGCCTCACAAATCAGTGGCGGGCAGCCTTCATCTGGCAACCAAATGGGCTGGGGACAAGCCATGCCTAAAAGAAGCAGCCTACCACAACAGCATGAGCCAAGAAGCACACACACTCCTAGCGACCAGAGGGAAATGCACTGCTTGGAGCATTGAATGTCTCCTACAAAAGGACACTTCTCCAAGGCTAGGAAAAGTAACCATCCTAACAGACATATAGAAATGAAAACAACAAGTGAAGAAAAATGAGGTAGCAGAAGAATAAGTCCCAAATGAAGAAACATGTAAAAGCCCCAGAAGAACTAAGTGAAGTGGAGAAAGGCAATTTACCTTATAAAGAGCTCAGGGTAATGACCATAAAGACGATCAAAGGACTCAGGAGAAAAATGGATGAACATAGCAGGAAGTTAGAAGTCTTGAACAAAGAGTCAGAAAATACAAAGAAATCAATTGAGTAAAGATGAAGACTACAACAACTGAAATGAAAAATACATGAGAAGGAATCAATAGTAGAATGAATGATTCAGAGAAATGAATCAGCAAGCTGGAAGACAGAGTACTGGAAATCACTGAAGCAGAACAGAAAAAAGAATGAAAAATGAGGGCAACTTAAGAGACCTCTGAGACAACATCAAAAGTACCAACATTACATCATAGGGGTCCCAAAAAGAGACGAGAGAGAGAAAGGGGCAGGTAATATACATGAAGACATAACAGCTGAAAAGCTCCCTAACCTGGAACAGGAAATAGACATCCAAGTCCAAGAAATATTAAGAGTCCCAAGGAGGACTAGATCAAGACAAAATGCAATTAAAATGGCAAAAATTAAATATGTAGAGAGAATATTAAAAGTAGCAAGAGAAAAGCAACAAGTTATACATAATGAAAATTGCATAAGGCTATCAGCTGACATTTTGGCAGAAAGTACAGGCCAGAAGGCACAATATATTCATATAAACTGATAAAAGAAAAAAAAAAACTTACAACCAAGAGTACTCTTTATTCAGCAAGGCTCTCATTCAGATTTGATGGAGACATCAAAATTTTTAGACAAGCAAAACTAAAAGAGTTCAGCACTACCAAACTAGCTTTACAAGAAATGTTCATGGGATTCCTCTAAGTGAAAAAGAGGCCACTACTAGAAACATAAAATTTACAAAAGGAAAATGCTCGTTGGTAAAGGCAAATACACATTGAAGGTGTGTATCAACCATGTACAAAGTTAGTAGGAAGGCTTATACACAAAAGTGCTAAAATCATCTATATTCACAACCATGTAAGGGATATACAAAAAACCAGTGGAGGTAAAATATGATGTCAAAAAAAAGCAATGAGGGTGTGGGAGAACAAAAAATACAGGATTGTTAGAATGCATTTAAAATTAAGAGATCAGCAACTATATATATATATATAATTATATACAAACCTTATGGTAACCTCAAACCAAAAATCTATAATACACACAAAAAAAAGAAAAAGGTATCCAAACAATACTAAACGTAGGGGTCAAATCACAAAGAAAACAAAAGAAGAAAGGAACAAAAAGAACTACAAAACAATCCTAAAACAATTAACAAAATGGCAAAAAGCATATACATATCAATACCTACTTTATGTATAATTTGACTACCTTCTCCAATCAAAAGACATAGAGTGACTGAAAGGACACCGAAAAAAAAAAAAGTTCTATATATATGCTGCCTATAAGACATTTACTTTAGATCTAAAGACACACAAATTGAAAGAGGATGAAAAACGGTATTCCATGCAAATGGAAATCAAAAGAAAGACAGGGTGGCAATATTTACACTATACAAAATAGACTTTAGAACAAAGACTATTACAAGAGATAAATAAAGATGTTGCATAATGATCAAGGGATTAATCCAAGACGATACAACAATTGTAAATACCATCTAAACACATAAAGCAAATTAATAGACATAAAGGGAGAAATTGACATTAACCCAATAACAGTAGGGGACTTTAACATTTTACTTACATCAATGCCACATCTTTCAGGCAGATGATCTATCAATAAGGAAACATTGGTTTAAAATGACACATTAGATGAGATAGACTTAACATACATATATAGAATATTGTATCAAAAAGCAGCAGAGTACACATTCTTTTCAAGTGCAAATGAAATATTCTCTGGAATAGATCACACACTAGGCCATAAAACAAGTATCTCTAAATTTAAAATTTAACTAATTTGAAAACATATCAAGCACCTTTTCTGACCACAACACTATGAGACTAGAAATCAACAAGGGGAAAAAAAAAAAACTGCAGAAATCAAAAACATGTGGAGACTAAACAGTATGTTACTAAACAACCAATGGATCACTGAAGAACTCAAAAGAAGAAATCAAAATGTACTGGGAGACAAATTAAAAAAAAAAAACACCAACAATTCAAACTCTATGTGATGTAGCAAAAGAGTTTTAAGAGGGAAGTTTATAGCCAATACAAGCTTACTTCAGGAAACAAGAAAAAGCTCAAATAAACAACCTAACTTTAGACCTAAAGGAACTAGAAAAAGAAGAAAAGACAAAACTTGAAGTTAGTAAAAGGAAATAAATCATAATCATCAGAGCAGAAATAAATAAAATAGAGACTAATAAAGCAATAGGATAGATCAATAAAACTAAGTGCTGGTTCTTTGAAAAGAAACAAATTCAATAAACCTTTAGCTAGACTCACAAAGAAAGAAAGAAATAAGGACACATAAATAAAATCAGAAATGAAAAATGAAGGGTTATAATAGACACCACAGGAATACAAAGGATCATAAGAGACAACTATGAACAACTATATGCCAACAAAAGGACAACCAAGAAAAAAAATCAACAAATTTTCAGAAATGTATAGTTTCCCAGGATTGAATCAAGAAGAAAGAAAATATGAGCTGACCAATTACCAGTAAAGTTATTGAATCAATACTTAAAAAAAAAACCACTCCCAACAAGCAAAAATCCAGGACCAGATGGCTTCACAGGTGAATTCTACCACATGTTTAGAGATCACTTAGCATCTATCCTTCTGAATCTATTTCAAAAAATTGCAGAAGAATCACTTTTGTGAGGCCAATATCACCCTGATACCAAAACCAGGCAAATATATTACACACAAAAAAATTAAGTTAGTATCACTGGTAAATCTAGATACAAAAATCCTAAACAAATTATTAGCTAACCAAATCCAACAATATGTTAAAAGGATCTCACACCATGATCAAGTGGATTTATCCCAGGGATGCTAGCACCACTCGATATCCAAAAGTCAATCAGTGTGATATATCACATTAACAAACTGAAGAATAAAAACTATAAGGTCATCTCAACAGATACAGAAAAGGTTTTCACAAAATTCAACATCCATGTATGATTTTTTAAAAATGGATGTTGAATTTTCCAGAAAGTGGAGAACATACCTCAACATAACAAGGGCCATACATGATCATCCCATAAATAACATCATGCTTAACAGTGAAAAACTGAAAGCATTTCTTCTGAGATTAGGAATAAGAGAAGGATGTCCACTCTTGCCACTTTTATTCAACATAGTATGGAAAGTCTTAGCTCTAGCTTACCAGAAAAGAAAAATAAATAGATAAAATAAAAGGAACCAAAATTAGGGAAGAAGAAATAAAACTGTCACTGTTTATATATGACATGATACATGCACACTACATGTGTGCATGCATGCTAAGTGGCTTCAATCGTGTCCAACTGCGTGATCCTATGGACTGCAGCCTGCCAGGCTCCTCTGTCCATGGGATTCTCCAGGCAAGAATACTGGAATGGATTGCCATACCCACTCCAGCAGATCTTTCTGACTGAGGGATCGAAACCACATCACTTATGTCTCCTGCATTGGCAGGCAGGTTCTTTACCACTAGTACCACCTGGGAAGCTTATGATACTATGCATTAAAACCCACTAGAAAACTACTAGAGATCATCAGTGAATTTCATAAAGTTGATGGATACAAAATTAATACAAAGAAATCTGTTGCATTTCTATAAACTAATAAGAGCTAGCAGAAAGAGAAATTAAAGAAACAATCCCATTGATAATTGCATCAGAAAGAATAAATTACCTAAGAAGAAACATATCTAAGAGGTAAAACACATATACTTGGAAACCTATAAGATACTAATAAAAGAAATAAAAGATTATATCATGTTCATTTTTGGAAAAATTAATTTTATTAAAATGACCATACTATCAATACAATCTAAAGATTTAATAGAATCCTTACCAAATTACAAATGGTATTTTTCACAGAACTAAAAACATTCTAAAATGTGTGTGAAAATACAAAATACAACAGACAAAATAGTCTTACAAAAGAAGAACACAACTAGAGATATTACTCTCCCTAATTTCAAACTATAATACAAAGCTACAGTAACCAAAATAATACAGTACAAAAACAGACACATAGATCAATGGAATAGAATAGAGAGTCCAGAAATAAACTTACACACTTACAGTTAACTCATCTATGATGAAGGATACAAAACTATACAATAGAGAAAAGACAGTCTCTTCAATAAGGAGTGCTGGGAAAATTGGACAGCTACATGTAAAACAGTGAAATTAGAACATTTTCTCATACTGTATAAAAAATAAACTCAAAATGAATTAAAGACTTAAATGTAAGGTAGGTAGGTTTAGTCGCTAATTTGTTTCCAACTCTTGTGACCCCATGGACTGTAGCGCATGAGGTTCCTCTATCCATGGGAGTTCCCAGGCAGTAATACTGGAGAGGGTTGCCATTTCCTTCTCCAGAGGATCTTCCCAACCCAGGGATCTAACCTGGGTCTCCTGCAGTGCAAGCAGACTCTTTATGGACTGAGCTATCAGAGAAGCCCCATAAATCATAAAACTCCTAGAAGAAAAAAATATGAAAAACATTCTTTGACATAAACTATAGCAATATATTTTGAGTCTGTCTCCTAAGGCAAAGGAATCAAAAAACAAAAATAAACAAATGAGACCTAATTTAAACTTGAAAGTTTTGCACAGCAAAGGAAACCATCACAACATGAAAAGACAATCTACTGAGTGGGAGCAAATATTTCTAAATGATATCACTGATAAGTTAATATTTAAAATATACATATAGCTGATACAACTCAATATCAAAGAAACCAATCACCCAATTAAAAAATGAGCAGAAGGTGTGAAAGTGTAAGTCTCTCAGCTGTGTCCAACTCTTTGCAACACCATGGACTGCAGCCCGCCAGACTTCTCTGTCCATTGAATTCTCCAGGCAAGAATACTGGAGTGGGTTGCCAACCCCTTCTCCAAAGGATCTTCCTGACCTAGGGCTGAACCCATGTCTCCCACACTGCAGACAGATTCTTTGCCATCTGAGCCACCAGAGAAGCTCAGGCAGAAGGCCTAAACAGACATTTTTCCAAAGAGGATATACATATGGCCAACAGGCACATGAAAAGATGCTCACCACTGCCAGTCATTGGAGAAATGCAAATCAAAATCATGAGGTATCATCTCACATCTGACAGAATGCCTGTCATCAAAAAGAACACCATAACAAAGTCGGCAAGGATATGGAGAAAAAGAACCTCCTTAGTGNACCACTGCCAGTCGTTGGAGAAATGCAAATCAAAATCATGAGGTATCATCTCACATCTGACAGAATGCCTGTCATCAAAAAGAACACCATAACAAAGTCGGCAAGGATATGGAGAAAAAGAAACCCTTCCGCACTGTTGGTAAGAATGTAAATTGGTGGAATCATTCTAGAAAACACTAAGGAGGTTCTTCAAAAACCTAAAAACTAGAAATATTATATGATCCAGAATTCTACTCCTGGGTATATATGCTAAGAAAATGAAAACATTAATTTAAAAAGATACATATACTCCAATGTTCATAGCAGCATTAATTATAAGAGTCAAGATATGGACATAACCTAAAAGTCCTTTTAACAGATAAATGGATAAAGAAGATGGAGTATGTATATATGGGTTTCCCTGATAGCTCAGATGATGAATTCACCTGCAATGCAGGTGACTGCATTGCATTCAGGTGACTGAAACCATGGTTCAGTCCTTGGGTTAGCAACAATACCTTAGAGAAAGGAATGGTTACCCACTCCAGTATCCTTCAAAATTCAGGTTTAAATTGAAGAAAGTAGGGAAAAGCACTAGACCGATTAGATATGACCTAAATCAAATCCCTCATGATTATACACTGGAGGTGACAAATAGATTCAAGAGATTAGGATCTAATCTAATTGGTAGACAGAATGCTGAAGAACTATGGCCAGAGGTTCATAACACTGTACAGGAAGTGGTGACCAAAACCAAGGGAAAGAACTGCAAGAAGGCAAAGTGGTTGTCTGAGCCTTACAAACAGCTGAGAAAAGAAAGACAAAGGAGAAAGGAAGAGATATACCCAACTGAATGCAGAGTTCCAGAGAATAGCAAGGAGACATAAGAAAGCCTTCTTTTTTCTTTTTTACTTTATTTTACTTTACAGTACTGTATTGGATTTGGCATACATTGACATGAATCCTCCATGGGTGTACATGAACTCCCAAACATGAACCCCCCTCCCACCTCCTACCCCACATCATCCCTCCAGATCATCCCCATGCACCAGGCCCAAGCATCCTGCATCCTGCATCGAACATAGACTGGCGATTCATTTCTTACATGATAGTATACATATTTCAATCCTATTCTTAAGTAAACAATGCAAAGAAAGATAGGAAAACAATAGAATGAGAAAGATTGGAGATCTCTTCAAGAAAACTAGAGATACCAAGGTTACATTTCAAGCAAAGTTATGCACAATAAAGGACAGAAATGTAAAGGACCTAACAGAAGCAGAAGAGATTAAGTAGAGGTGCCAAGAACAGAGAAAAACTATACCAAAAAGGGTCTTAATGATCCAGATAACCACAGCACTCACTTAAAATCAGACTTGCTAGAGTGTGAGGTCAAGTGGACCTAAAGGGAACATTACTACTAAAAAGCTAGTGGAGGTGATGGAATTCCAGCTGAGCTATTTAAAATCCTAAAAGATGATGCTGTTACAGTGTTGCAGTCAATATGTCAGTGAATTTGGAAAACTCAGCAGTTGCCCCTGGACTGGGAAAGGTCAGTTTTCATTCCAATCCCAAAGAAAGGCAATGCCGAAGAATGTTCAAAAACTACCATATAATTGTGCTCATTTTACCTGCTAGGATTTCTTTGGAAGGAATGATGCTAAAGCTGAAACTCCAGTACTTGGGCCACCTCATGCGAAGAGTTGACTCATTGGAAAAGACTCTGATGCTGGGAGGGATTTGGGGGCAGGAGGAGAAGGGGACGACAGAGGATGAGATGGCTAGATGGCATCACTGACTAGATGGACATGAATCTGAATGAACTCCAGGCATTGATGATGGACAGGGAGGCCTGGCGTGCTGCAATTCATGGGATCGCAAAGAATCGGACACGACTGAGCAACTGAACTGAACTGAACTGAACTACCTGCTAGGAAGGGAATGCCCCAAATCCTGCAAGTTAGGCTTCAACAGTACATGAATCAAGAACTTTCAAATGTACAAGTTGGATTTAGAAAAGAACCAGAGACCAAATTGCCAACATATATTGGATCATAGGAAAAGCAAGGGGATTCCAGAAAAAATATCTACTTCTGCTTCATTGACTACACTAAAGCCTTTGACTGTGGATCACAACAAACTGTGGAAAATTATTAAAGAGATAGGAATACCAGATCACCTTACCTGTCTCCTGAGAAACATGTATGCAGGTCAAGAAGCAAAAGTTAGAATCAGTGAATGTAGCCATGAAATTAAAAGATGCTTGCTCCTTGGAAGAAAAGCTATGACAAACTTAGGCAATATATTAAAAAGCAGAGATATCACTTTGCCGACAAATGTCTGTTTAGTCAAAGCTATGGTTTTTTCAGTAGTCATGTATGGATATGAGAGCTAGATCATGAAGTCTGAGTGCCAAAGATTTGATGCTTTCAAACTGTGGTGCTGGAGAAGACTCTTGACAGTCCTTTGGACTGCAATGAGATCAAACCAGTCAATCTGAAAGGAAATCAATCCTGAATATTCAGTGTAAGGACTGATGCTGAAGCTGAAACTCCAATACTTTGGCTACATGATGCAAAGAGCTGATTCACTGGAAAAGACTCTGATGCTGGGAAAGGTTGAGGGCAGGAGGAGAAGCAGGTGACAGAGGATGAGATGGTTGGATGGCATCATGGACTCAATGAACATGAGTTTGAGCAACCACGGGAGAGAGTGAAGGACAGGGAAGCCTGGCATGCTGTCGTCCATGGACTCGCAAAGAGTCACTGAGCGACTGAACTGACGCAGAGTACATCATGTGAAATGCCAGGCTGCATGACTCAAGCTGGAATCAAGATTTCTGAGAGAAATATCAACAATCTCAAATATGAAAATGATACCATTTTAACAGCAGAAAGCAAAGTGGGACTAAAGAGCAGAGCCTTTTGATGAAAGTTAGAGGAGAGGGAAAAAGTTGTCTAAAGACTCCAACATTCAAGGAAACTAAGATCATGGCATCTGGTCCCATCACCTCATGTCAAATAGATGGGGAAAAAGTGGAAACAGTGACAGATTTTATCTTCTTGGGCTCCAAAATCACTGTGGATGGTAACTGCAGCCCAAAATTAAACGACACTTAGTCTTTGGGAAAAAAGCCATGACAAACCTAGACAGCATATTAAAAAGCAGATCTTTGCCAACAGAAGTCTTTATCGTCAAAGCTATGGGTTTTCCAGTAGTCAGGTTCAGATGTGAGAATTGGACCATAAAGAATGCTGAGCACCAAAGAACTGATACTTTCAAATTGTGCTGAAGAAGACTCTTGAGAGTTTCTTGGTCTGCAAAGAGATCAAACCAGTCAATTCTAAGGAAAATCAACCCTGAATATTCATTGGAAGGACTGATACTGAAGCTCCAATACTTTGTCCACCTTATGCAAGTTCAGTTCAGTCACTCAGTCGTGTCCAGCTCTTTGTGACCCCATGGACTGCAGCATGGCAGGCCTCCCTGTCCATCGCCAACTCCCAGAGTTTACTCAAACTCATGCCCATTGAGTTGATGATGCCATCCAATCATCTCATCCTCTGTCATCCCCTTCTCCTCCTGCCTTCAATCTTTCCCAACATCAGGGTCTTTTCAAATGAGTCAGCTCTTTGCATCAGGTGGCCAAAGTACTGGAGTTTCAGCTTCAACATCAGTCCTTCCAATGAATATTCAGGACCTGATGCAAAGAGCCTACTCATTGGAAAATACCCTATGCTGGAAAAGATTGAAGGCAAAAGGAGAAGGGCAGCAGAGAATGAGATGATTAGATAACATCACTGACTCAATGGAGATGAATCTGAGCAAATTCGGATATACTGAAGGACAGAAGAAATTAGCACGCTGCAGTCCATGGGGTGGTAGAAAGTCAGACATGACTTAGTGACTGAACAAAACAAATCAATAATTACCTTAAATGTCATTGCCCTAAACTCTCCAATCAAAAGGTATAGCATGGTAGATAAGATTCTAAAAAAAAAGAAAAGAGCCTATAATATGCTGCCTACAATACTTTAGGGCAAAGGACACACAAAGAATATAAAAACAGATTCTCACTTACTAAGATGTTATCTATTCAATAGTCTTACACAGCCATCTTCCACAGAAAAGAAGGATATGCTTTTCAATTCCACAATTAACAAAGGTAGTAAAAATAAAGAAAAACACAGACTAATCTCATTTACAAATACAGATGCAAAAATAACAACTGTAATATAAACAAATAAAAGTATGAAGTACATTAAAACAAGACTATACCATGACTAATCAGTGTTTATTTCATTATTTAATTTGAGAAACAAAAACCAATAAGATATATCATAAACTAAAACACAATTTATCATAGAAACTCCTAATAAAATATAACTGGAATATTTTAATGATTAAAAATACCTTAAATCAATAGTCAATATAATATTTAACGGCAAAATATTAAACAAACACAATTCCATAAACTAAAAACTTAATAAAATACTTGCTATTACCTGTTTTCCCTAATATTCTTGATATTCTAGGCAGTGTATTAAAAGAAGTGGTGAAAAAAAGGAGCAAATAACTGCCCCAAAAGAGGAGAAAACACATCAGCTGAAATAGGACTAGACCTAACAAGCTTGACAAAAAGGGAAGTTATAAAATGAGCCAGCAAAATTCAATATCATCCCTAAATATAGTAACAAAAAGAGAGTAGTATGAAAAATATAACACTCACAAATAAAAAATTAAATACTGTAGAGGAAATATTAAAAGAATTGTGCTGAATCTATATATAAGAAACAAAACATTATTCAGAAACATAAAAGAATTGATTGAGTAAGTTATTTGGAATGGAAAGATTCAACATTAAAAAGATTTTAGCTACCCTATAGCTTTATAATCTTTTAAAAAATCACTTTGCAATTTTAATTAACAGCTTCTAAATCTAAGGCAAATTTTACAGAAGTATACAAGCATCTTAAAGAAAAATTTTGAATGAGTTCTTGCAATACTGTTCAAAAATACTGTAAAGCTACAGTGACTGACACAGCCTAGCACTTTAAAAGTTTAGATAGAAAGATAAATGGAAAAGAGCTAAGAAATGAGAGTGGCTGCAAATATGCAATCCATATATAACAAAAGATGTTATTTCAAGTCAGATGGGATAACATGGGTTATTTAATAAGTGATACAGAGATATTTGGTTAACTGCTTGAGAAAAAATTTTAAATTATCCATCAAAATATATCCAAGAGGAATGAAAGGGTTAAGTGTATAAAAATATAGTCAAAGAACTGGGAGAAAATACAGTAGAATATAATTTTAGATTGGGAGAAACCTTTCTAAACAAACCCCAAACAGAAAAAAAAAGAAAAAAAGAGCATTAAAACAGGGAGGGAAAGATTTGACGACAAAACCATACAGTAAAATGACAAAATACACAAATATGACAAAGAAAGTCTAGTACCATTAAAGAGTCGTATGAAACCGTAAGAACTAAACAAATCCTTTAAAAGAAAAATGGGCAAACAACATAAACAGACAGTTTACAAAGGAAGAGATATTTAATCCAAATGAATTTATGTAAAACTTCTTATTATCAATCAACATCAAATGAATTCAAAATATATTAGCAACAATGTTATATTCCCCTACCAAACTGGCAAGGAATGTTTAAAATAATCATAGATGGCAAGGAAATCCTTGCTAGTGAGAGCACAGAACCCTATATTCTATCTGAAGGGCTACATGGCAATATGAACTAAAAGTCTTTCTAAAAAGAACACATTCTTCAACCCAGTAATTTCACTCTTTCAGACTATATCTATATCCTAAGAAAATAATTACTAAACAACACTGAAAATACTAAAAATTTAGCCATATTCAAGGTTTTCTTTATAATGACAAACAATAAAACCTTAAATATTGAATAACAGTCTCAGTCAAAGTATAAGAACCTCACTTTATATCATATTTGCTGCAAATAAAAGTAATATTTTAGAAGACAAGCTAATCATCGGGAAATTCAAAATATATCATTAAGTGGGAAAAGTAAATTACAAAAAATTGTGAAAGGATGATTCTAATTTTAAGGGAAAATAATTCTAAGGTATATGCACACATTACAATGGAAAGGATATATACTATAATACAGGTTGAATTAAAGGACACTTATATTTTCCTTTAGGTGTGTTTCTTTTTATGACACATATGAATTTTATAATGAGGGAAAAATAATGAAATATATAAATACACATTGCTAAGATACACTAATCCATAGTAGTATGTTTTTCATTTATTTTTCTTTTGTTCTTTTTTTAAACTTATTTTGTGGCCGTACAGCATGGCAGGCAGGATCTTAGTTCCCCAAACAAGGATAGAACTTGACACCCTCGTAGTAGAATGGAGGGCTAACCAGTGAAACACCACGAAATTCCCCAGGTATGTTTTTCTTGGAGATAGTATTTAAATCACCCTAAATTTTCTGAATAATTACAACTAATTTTGGTGACTAATAACTGACTTGATCTCACCTACAATAAAAGTGTGTGTTGAGTTTTAGTAGTGGCTTAATCAAACTACTTGAATGCTATTTTAACTAATTTTTTTTGTTTTTTTTCATCATATTTTTAAAGTCTTTTCATATGATTATGCTGACAAACTATAAAGATGTAAAAACAGACACTGATGTAGAATAAATCAAAATGAAAAATTTGGTAAGAATCTTATTTTCTATGCCCATAAAAACAGGGCAGCACACAAATGAAAGTTCACATTTTACAAACAGAATCCAGAAAAACAAAAAGTTAAAGAATTTGAAAAGCCTGATTTTGCATGTTTCACTTTTGAGATTTTGACTACATAAAACTAGTACAGTTTTGCATCTTTGAATCAAAAATAAAGAAATATAGAAAGTGGGATTGGAAAGATAACCCAAATCATAAAACCTTGATGCTGAATCATAACATAATAAAACGTTAGCTTCCACTTTACTGAGAGAAAACAAGACCCCCATCATTCACGCTGGCAAAAGCTTGCCTTTGCATAAACCATTTCTGTACTCACTGTCATAAAACCAATGACTTTGGAAAGGGAAGAAAACAGAGAATGACGTGCAAAGTAGCACACACCATGTTATTGCAGCTGGATAAAGAATATGTCACTAATGACTTTCTACACGTCAGTTATAAATTGAGTTTTTTTTTTTTCCAAAATAGCAAATAGCCTTTATGAGTTCAAAACAGAAGTAGTGAAATTCAAAAATACTACCCACTTTCCACTTGATTTTGATACTGCATTAGTTAATAGAATGTTATTAATTATTCTTTGGAAAAGATACAACTACCCTTTCTCTTCATTTGAGTTGAACATAACATGTCTGAATACTAGGCAATATTCTGTAATAAATTCAAAATAAAATTTTCATTAGATAGTTATCACCAAATGTTCATCTTAAATGAGAAATTATCCATGGGAATATTCACCTGAAGTCATTTGATAAATTCAGAAAATGAATGTAATTAAGTTCTCAAACTGTCAGTTTAAGGGACAGAGTGATAGATAGAGCAATGACTATCTGTAAGGGGCGACCGAAAAAAGTAATAAATGACAACAGAGATTCTACCCACAATACCAAAAGCTATTCCAGTACTTTATACAGTACTTCATCTCCATAAAAGAATCAATAAGAGGGAGCTGGGCAAAAAGTATAACTGCTTAACTGATAGAGCAGGTTAATTTTGTGATGGATTGGGACGGCCCACTTCTTAATTTGTTTCAAAATAATAATGCCAATCAGTTATCTTTAAAATAAGGATGCTCATCCTCAGCCAAGTCAGAGATCATGAAATGTTAAGTTCTGTGAAATCTATCTGAGATTAATTAACCTAAGATCCTATGGGCAGTTAATAACAACCACAACTTTCCCTCATGAGGGTTTTCTTAAGTGCAACCCATTTTAAAAGCTTTACAAATACTAATTCTCTTAACGAGCCTTGGTAGGTACTTTTATTGTGTGTGCTCAGTCGTGTGTCTGACTCTTTGTGACCCCATGGATTGTAGACCGCCAGGCTCCTCTGCCCATAGAATTTTCCAGGCAAGAACAATGGAGTTGGTTGTCATTTCCTCCACCAGGGGATCTTCCTCATCCAAGGACTGAACCTGCATCTCCAGCATCTCCTTCATTGGCAGGTGTATTCTTTACCACTGCACCACTTGGGAAGCCCAAGTACTTTTACTATCCTAATTTTAGATACAAGGAATTCCAAACATTGAAACCTTCAGTGACTTGCCCCAAGTCACTCATCTAGTAAGTGACAGAGCCAGAATTTGAACAGGGAACCAGGCTTCAGAATCCAGTCATAAATATAAATAGCACATTCTGTAAACTCCTTTGTTATAGTTACTACAGCTGATCATTTTTGACCAGAAAAAAAATTCAAATTAGTGATTTGGATTCATCAATTAAGCTACTATAAATTCAAAAGGAAGGACTAAAATTATTTAATTTGTTCATTTTTGACATAACATTTTTTCATACTTTTTTGTTCAGCAAACAAAACTATGGGCTTCCTTGGTAGCTCAGCTGGGAAAAAGTCCGCCTGCAGTGCAGGAGACCCTGGTTCAATCCCTGGGTTGGGAAGATTCCTGGAGGAGGGTATGACAACCCATTCCAATATTCTTGCCTGGAGAACCCCAATGAACAGAAGAGCCTGGCGGGCAGAGTCAGACACAACTGAGTGACTAAGCACAGCACAGCTAAAGCTACTGTTTCCCTTCTGTGCCAAGGAGGAAACTAATGAAGTAGTTTGCCATGTAAGTTATATGTTTATAGACTACAAAAAGGGAAATTTTTCATTCTATAAACATTAAAAAAGAATAAAAGTTCGGGAACACACTATATATTTACCCTCTCAAATATAAATAAATATTAGAGGTAAGAATTTAATGTTGGGGTACAGAAGATAAGATATATTGTGGTACAAAATAACATTTCTACATTGATATGTTTGATATTTTGTATACTGTACCTTTAATTTCTCCAAGAAGTTCACTGGTATTTAATCTTTCCATTTTTTCCTTCCAGTCTTTTGAAAGTAGTTTTTCCATGCAGGAGGAATCTATTAAAATAAAAAAGTAAGTATTAAAAATATTATACATGTTTTAGATAAGTATTAAAGTATTACAAATATAGAAGTCTATGCAGTTAATGGAGAAATTCTGTCATTCAAAAACAACAAAGATTTTGTTGTTGTTGCCGCTTTAACCCTAGGATATAGACAAGTATATTATTCTATCTATTATAAAACACCACAACTAAACTTTTTTTTGCTGGAAAATTATTTACAATATTCCAGGAGAAAAAAAGACATGCTCAATACTTTTATCTTGTTATTACAATTTTAGCTAATTAATATTCAGCCAACATTTATCATTTCTTTAGACTAATAGAACAGAACAAGGAGCTTTTTTCTACAAGCTTAACTTTAGATATTATTCCTTTTAATTCAGGTGATTTTTTTTTTTAAGTCCAAGCAAAATTTGTGTGCTGTTCAAGGAAGAATGGCAAATTTTCAAGTGAGAAGAGAATAATCAACCTGTAACTCCTTGTTTCTTAAAAAAGAAATACACAGATGGCAACTTTTGTAAAATACCCATTTACAGTAAAATGCAAAGAAACTAAACTCAAGATATTCTCTGTCTCCCAGTAATAAAAGCAGCTAAAACCTTTATATAAAAAGAGATGCATGATCTTTTCAAGAAGATCCTTATTTAAATGCTATTTGACCTACTGCATTCCAAAACAGCGTACTAGATTTTGGAAGTTATTACACTTATTTCTATAAGATTCAAAAAGCTTACAGAAGTTTACATTTTAGAGTGTTCTAATAATTAGGAAATTTTTATCCACGAGTTATTTTTTCTCTGATCAGGTAGATTTGAAACTAGAGCTACTGCTTATAACTACTTACATGCATCTTTTAAGTCTCAAATTTTAATAAACAACCCACGTTTCCAAAAGGGAAAGCAGATTTAAATACTCAATCCTTAGTGCAAAGCATACTCCCATTATACTTTAACATTCCAAGTGTCAAAATTCTGATAACCTCTTTTTAAAATTATATTTAAAATACTTATTTCAACTCCAAATGTTTTTTCTCTCCCATATCAGTACCTATCTCTTTAGCATTTTCCCTTTCATTTTTTCTCCAACTTCTAAATCCTCCTTGAATTTTTCAGAATGACAGTAAGGTTAAGATGGATCTAAAGGATTTCAGAAACTTGATAAGCTTAGGCAAAGACAGTGAGCCCCTGGGTAAGAGATGAGAAAACCACTGCATGGTTAGAACACATTGGTGAAAACAGTTAACATTTGTCTACGACATGATCAATCAATCAAGGAATGGATGGAATCCAGATCAGTGTGTTGGGAAATGGCTGATGAAGAACTACCTATCACAGGAGCCAAAGTTCTTTCTAAATAGAAGTCAGCTTGATTCTACTAAGTGAACTCCTTGCTCCTCCCCTTACTTCTTCCCTTCTTTCCTTTCCTCCTTTTCTTCCAGGCTTTCCTATTAATTATTTTCTTTTAAACAAATGATATACCACTTTGATTAAAAATTGGATTCTGAGTGATCTGCCAATAGGGTCTCTATGTGTATGTATATGTTCAGTTTGCATTTAATTCCCAAAATATTCTCTTGGATTTTAATTCAGAAACAAGGTGTATACTTTGTTCTGTACATATTTTGTTTCTAGGCAAAAGTCAAAGAAAAGATAATGTTACGTGTGAGGGTTAAGAAGGAAATCTTCAAAGTCATGGCTATCAGAGATTCAGTTCAGTTTAGTCACTCAGTCGTGTCCGACTCTTTGCGACCCCATGAATCGCAGCATGCCAGGCCTCCCTGTCCATCACCATCTCCTGGAGCCCACTCAGACTCATGTCCATCGAGTTGGTGATGCCATCCAGTCATCTCATCCCCTGTCGTCCCCTTCTCCTCTGTCTCCAATCCCTCCCAGCAGCAGGGTCTTTTCCAATGAGTCAACTCTTCGCATGAGGGGGCCAAAGTACTGGAGTTTCAGCTTTAGCATCAGTCCTTCCAATGAACACCCAAGACTGATCTTCTTTAGAATGGACTGGTTGGATCTCCTTGCAGTCCAAGGGACTCTCAAGAGTCTTCTCCAACACCACAGTTCAAAAGCATCAATTCTTCAGCACTCAGCTTTCTTCACAGTCCAACTCTCATATCCATACATGACCACTGGAAAAACCATAGGCTTGACTAGACGGACCTTTGTTGGCAAAGTAATGTCTCTGCTTTTTGCTATCAGAGATTACTTTTTTCCAAATCAGGTTTAAATTTCTGGATATAACATTAGGCCATATATAAGAATAATCAACAAAATGTCTCCAGCTTCCTCTCCTACTCAGTTTTGTTACTTAAAAAAAAAACCTTTTTCATATATATTACAACAAGATACTAAACTGATAATCACTGACATAAATACTAAAGCACAACTTGCTCAGTTAAAATTTGAGTTGAGTCAACATATTATAATGATCAAGACAAAATCCCGATTTACTAGTCATGATCGAAAATTCAGAGCCAGTTCATGGACTAGGATTTGATATATACTAAATGAAAAATGGCTAAAATATGTCTCTTATTTCTATTAATAGACCTGAAATCTCTCAGAGCTCCAGGAAAAGAATGCTAAAATTTCATAGGAGAAAACAGAATTATATGGATAACATGAACACATACTTCAAATACTTATCAAATATGTTTGAAGACACAGCTTTATATAAAAGCTAATCATTAATTAAATGGTTAATAAATTAAAAACATTTCACATTTCTATTAGAAAATTAATCCTCACCATCATGCTGAGTTAATCTAGCTATATAAATTCTCATTTCAGTAGAAGAAACTGAAAGGAAAAAAATAAAGCAGTCTTTGCATGTCTATATTTATAGCTCATGAAAATATTTAGTAACGATCACTGATTGTTTTTATCTCCAGGGCAATAAAAGTCACAACATACCACTTTTTCAACATTCAAAACTGTGAGAAAATCTCTTGAAAAACAACTTTCTCACCTAAAATCTATTTGTCAGCCCTCTAAGGACATACATACACAATAAGTACTCAGCACATAAGTACTCAGCACACTCCATAATGTAATGTGAAACAAGTAAGGTGAGGGAAGATAGTCCAGAAGATGTAGGTTGTTATTAAAAACTACATAGGCAGAGGATACTACTGCCTCTACCAAGATGTTTCTGACTTGAAATGTGGACATATATAATAGATAAAACTAAATGAAATCTGTATTTTCAAATTTACCACTCAAAATAATATCCAGGTAAGGCCAAAAATAAAAAATCAAGTATTCATCCTTTCTGCCACATGCTTCAACTATATTACTAGGACTCTAGCTTTACAGAGGCAGTTTATCAGATCAGACTTTGCCCCTTTCTGACCATGCACAAATGCAAAAATCAAAGAGATCAAAATAAGTAAAGAAGTCCAGTTTGCATTATGTACAGGGAAAGATTAAGCCCACGTTTGATTTCAGTACTCATGCAGGATTCCAAATGGAAAAAAAGAACTAAACATCACCCAGAATTCTTGAACCACTCTACACAGGGAAATATGTTTTACATGATTGACTGGTGAACATCTAATACAGTTATGATAGTGCCACAGTCCTCAAAACAATGAAAAAATATACAGTGTATTTCATTATCTGAGTTTGACTACTCAAATTTTAGTATTTTGATTGAGTTGTCTTCAGCTAATTAGGAGAAGACTAATTCTGCTAATTAAAATACCTTTTGGAAATTAAGATTAAAAAACTACATTATAGTATCACAATTTTATAGTATGTGTCACCATAACATGTACATACCAAATGTACGTACCAAAAAAAATACCAAAATTAATTCCTATTACTTTGAAAGAGTTAGTGTCCATAAAACAATACATAACTAACGAAATGCAAGAGTTTATTATATTTATCTTGTTCAATTTTTGTAAATAATGTGAGAAAAACACCACTATCAAAAGTTAAGAGTTGAACTTCAGTTCTTGTTTATTTTTAATCAAGGATGTAAAGGGTTTTGATATGCTATAAATTAACTCTCAGCTGCATAGTTATGTTTTCCCTTTTCCTTTGCAAATCTATAAACTTTTTCTAAGGAAAAAAAGAAAGATATAATTCAGAACTAACATTTTATAAATATCAAGCATAATGGATTGCAAAGCAATGTTTCTACTTCTTAAGTACCCAGGTATCAAACCAGGTAAGTCAGGAATGTTTTATCATGCTAATAATTAATTTCACAGCACAAGAGAAATTTGAAGTGAGAGTATGTAAGATATTTATTTCCTAACCTCAATGATGGTGTTTTAGGAAGAATTTTAAATTATTCCTAGTTAAAGTTGCAGTAGTATTATTAACTCTTACTCTAAGCAAAGTAAAGAGTCTAAGAGAGTAAACAAAGAAATAGTCACTAAAAGGAAATCACGGGGAACAGGAAAGGATAATGGGAAAATTTTTTTATTGTACTTTAAAACAATTTACCTGTGAGTAAACACTTACCATTATTCCTTTTACCTCAAAGTGATACTTAAGATTAGAAATGCTAAAACATTAGAAATATGACATAGAAAATAACTTTAAAATACTTTAGTGAGAAACAACCATGCCTGCCCTCCTGTATGCATATTTCTTACTGCTTTTTAAACTTTTTTTAAAGCAATCCCTTTTATTTTTACCACAGGAATCATAAATTTCAAGGGCAATAAATTTAATATGTATCCAAAGAACAGTGATAACTTATCAAAAGTATCTTTGACCTTGGTTTACACTAATTTTGATAATATATATTTATATCCCTGCTGATCATCAATCTCATATTTTTCATTAGGAAACAGAGCTGCACATGGCAGTTACTGTACATTTTTCCACAGTGACAAGTGCTCCACAATACACTGGGATAAAATTGGAGCTTGGAGAGCTTGAAGAGCACTCTTAAATTTTAATTAAAACCCTCCAAGCTCACTAAAATAATTAGACACTAAAATGCGCCAGTTTTATTTTGAAGTCACTGTAACGTACAGAGCATACTCCCTGACGACTCTCCTCTCTCTCCCTCTCTCCAGTGAAACAACTGATTTTCCAAATACGATCAAGGGGGTATAAATAGAGGCTGTTCTCAATCTTGCTCTTCATGCCGGGAAGTTGACAGAAAAGACAGTAGAGTGGGCTTCTCAGACTGCACCAGATGAACCTAGAATAACTTGCCTGACCAAGAGTTCGAATCACTGACAAACTGTAGATAAAATTCAGTCTTCAAGGAACACCACGAGTTATATCACTGATCTTTTTTGATCCAAAAGTCAAACCTTTAACCTCTTAAATGTTTTTGCTATCTTAAAATATCTCATACAATGCTATATTCCATCCTATTTTTAGCCAAGCAGTGAGAGAAAGCATGCCTTTCCCATACAGCAGGGCAATGATATAAACATCAACACAGATGCTCTGCCAGGAAGAGCTGGACTTCTCAAGCACTTGATCATTAAGGAATGCACCAACTGTTTTGGATAATCTCGTGCCAGCTCCCCTTTTGCTCCACACTCCCCTCTGGGAGTGGCCAATCTTGTCCTGGTCCTAATTTTTCATTTTACTCCTCCATAGCCTCCCTCCCCATCCCCCAAAAGATGAGAAATGGCATTTATGCCTAGCAATGAAAAAGCAAGCTCACTTCCCCAAACAGACCAAAACTTTCAAACAATTAACCCTCCCCTCTTCTTTCAGATAAATTACTAAGTATAAAATGCAATCTGTTTCCTTTGTTTACTCAATATGAACAATTTGTAAATGACTCAAGGATAAAATTCAGAAAATGTTGTGCTAAATTAGAACCATTATAAGCATGCTAATGACTCAATGCTTGAGTAAAACACGCATGATCGGTGTGAAGAAATAGATTTAGTTGCTGTGAAATTCTGTTGTGCTGCTTTAAAATGATTTGGTCATTAAATCGGATATATTCCTTCCAGGAAAAATGTTAATTCTACAACCACTTTACTAGATAATATACTGTGAGTGTCTCGGTATGTGTGTGTCAATGGTAGCTATTGAAAATGTCATTTGAACTCTTAGATGCACAATTTTGACATATTCATGACAGAGAGAAAGCCCCACATTTAAGAGCTGCCAGAAATACATATATAGACATCATCATATTAAGTTCAATATTCTCTCTTTGTACTGCTTTTTATCTACCAAAGTCTGATAATGTTTTATAGTGACCACTTAAAACTGGCACTTAACATACATTCATGGAACTCACATTGTTCTATATGTGCAGGTAAGAGGTATCTATTTCATCTGCTTTCCAAAGCTGCTTAGCACCTAAAAGTATCAGACTTCGCTGGTGGCTCAGATGGTTAAGTGTCTGTCTACAATATGGGAGAGCCGGGTTCGATCCCTGGGTCGGGAAGATCCCCTGAAGAAGGGAAATAGCAATCCACTCCAGTACTATTGCCTGGAAAATCCCATGGACAGAGGAGCCTGGTAGGCTACAGTCCAAAGGCCTGGTATGCTGCGATTCATGGGGTCGCAAAGAGTCAGACATGACTGAGTGACTGAACTGAACTGAACTGATTCTCTAAACAGGAATCACTTAAAAAAATGGCTTCATGATTTTATGACTTCTAGTATCTGAAATAATTCATTCATGCTGTCATTTCTACAATAGGAATTTATTAAACACCTGATATGTATCATACAGTATTCTGGACAAGGGGATAGGATAATGAATCAAGTAGATCAAGGCTATGCTCTTAGGAAGTTTGTATTCTGATTGGGGTAGGAGGTGGGGAACAGACAATAGAAAAATAAATGAATGATATGTAGAAGGTGACAGTAAGTGTATGAACAAAAATAAAGAAGGTAAGGAGTGGGGGGTAAACATACATTGTGTGCATGTATGCATGCGTATGTATACATGCATGTACCCACACTATTATAATTAGGGCTGCACTTCTCTGTAAAGCTGACATTTCAGTAAGACTGTAAGGGAGGACATGCACTCTTGGGGCTTCCCAGAAAAGAGTGTTTCTAGTAGAGGAAACAGACAAACTGCTCCAAGGTGTTTTGAGCCCATGTTCATTGTGCTTGTCACACTACAGGCCAATAAATCTAGACATCAGTTCTTGGAGGTAATGAACAGCGCCTTTATTCAGAAAGCCTGAAGACCAAGGAGATAGTGAACTGATGTCCCAAAGAACCATCTTACCAGTGTTAGAGTTCGGGTTTCTTTTATACTAAAAGGGGAGTGGTTGGTTGCTGTAAACGTCTTGGTGTTGGGCTCTTTCATTCTTGCAGCTGTCCACAGAGGTAAGTTGAGTCACAATGTTCCTGTAAACCCCAATAAGAGAAATGTTTTTCTCTGTTCTGCAACTTTGTATCTCTGTATGAATGGAAAACTGTTATACCTTTAAAGGTCAGAGCCTTGAGAATGGGCTATCTTGTGTATTTCAAGCTACAGCCAATGTTCTTGTAACACAAGCTATAGAATACAAAGTTTAAACAAAAGAAAGATCCAATATGGAGTCAGATTTGTTCTTTCTGATTAGAAAGGCAGGATCATGTGTGTGCATGCATTTCCAGGAAGAGTGAAGTAGCCAATGCCCCTGAAGCAGGGGGAGTGGGGGTGGTAGGAAGTGAAGGAGATGTCTTCATGGGGGCGGCCTGGGACCAGGTCATCAAGGTCCCTCTGGCTGTGATGAGGATTTTGAATGTTACTCTGCCCCAAACAACCCTGGGTTTTTGAGCAGGAGGCTGCTGACGTCCCTTTTAACATTTTGACAATGATGGGTCTGGCTGCTGCGAAGAGGATGGACAGGAAAAAGCAAAGGTTGAAGCAAGAAGCTCACTCAAAGGCTTTTCAGAGGTGCAGGGGACATGATGGCACCTCACACTGGGATGGAAGCTGCGGAGGCAGTGAACAGCCGGGATTTTCTGAAGATAGAGCTGACCAAGTTTGCAGACAGCCCAGACGTGAGGCAAGAGAGAGGAGTTCAAGGTGACCCCCTTGTTTGGGATGAGCCCCTGAAAGAGCTCCCTTCACTGTTCTTTCTAACCTCCTGGTCTGTACCGTGGAGTCTCCTCAATGAGAATGTGATGGAGAGTTTGCACTGTAGACCTCCCGGTGAGCTCTGGAGGAGGCCGGCCTCCTGGTGTCTGCACCTGGCACCAGGCCTCCGCCCTCCAGTTTTGCTCTAAGCTAATCACCAAATATGTTAGATATTAATATTATATTAATATATTAATATTATATCAATATCTCACTTTAGAATTGAACAAGTGTGGACCGGATTCAAATAACTCTTGTTATTCAGAAGGACCTGTGTGGTCTTCTGTTAATCCTGAAACTTGTTGATTCTGTAGATGCAACATCTCAAGGTCAAGGGTTAAGTGGTTTATCCAGTGTAACAGGGTTCTAACTTGAGCTCCTCTGATCTGTGTCCCTTACATGCACGGTCTCATGTGAACCTGCCTGACGAATCATTCCCCTGCTCCTGCCTCATCCATGCTTCCCAATGACCTTACCAGTGTGGAGTAGATGGAAACAGCTCCACAAACAGTAAAATGAAGCTCAGAAGTATCTCCTGAGATGCCCAGAGCCCACACTCCTCTGGTCAAGGTGAAATTCTGTTCATCTAAGACTGTCTGGTGCTGTGTGGCCTCATCTAGGGGCCCAGGGGCCTGCTGACAACCACAAAGAATTAACAGACAATGCTTCATTTTTTTGTTATTTTTTCAAGCCTGCTTGTTTAAACTCCGAGTTCCTTCAAAAACAGGACTTTCTGAGAACAAACTTCAATGAGGCTCTCTCTCTGTGGCATTGGTTGGCTGACACGTCTCAGAGATTTTAGCAGAGTCCGGCTCAGAGCTCAAAACTCCCCACTGACAGAAGAAGTCAGCACAGGAAGCGGCATCATGGTGTGAAGACAGGAAAGGTCCCCAAGTCGTCTTGGCCGGGGAAAGTCTGAAACTGTCGCGGTAACCCATCCTGAGCAGGCTGATCAGAGGAGGCACATCACTGAGACAGCACAGTCCCGTCCTTTTCGAGACATCACTGCTCCGTGTCAGCTCGAAACTCAGAGGGCGTCGAGGCCCCGGGAAGGCGCTGGTGCCTCTCCGCGGCCGCCTCCAGCCTGCTGCGGGAGGTGACGTCGCCGGCTCAGCTCTCAGATGCTCCGCAGTCCTGCCTGCTTCGTTTCCGGTGGACCCTCAGTGCCCATGGAGAGAGCAGGTTTTGCTTGTGATGTTGGTAATGAACAGCCGCTGGGAGCAAATTAATGAGCGTGTCAGAAACTGCAGGGAAACTATATTACGATTCATAAACACCACGATGAAAATGCCAGTTAAGCTCTGGTGTAAATACACACACGCTCTGAAGAAGCTCTTTTTTCTTTTAATGAGAGAAGAATTTAAAATAACATCTTTCTGCCTTGAGCAGCATTGCCAGGGGAAAATTTCTTAGTGAAGAGATAGTTTTTCTAATTTCATATTTAACACACAGAGAAACATAAGGGAGTTTAATTTCACTTTTTATATTTGAGTGTGCATGTACTGTACTTTCAAATATATGTTATATATATATATATATATATATAATAAATACACACACGCTCTGAAGAAGCTCTTTTTTCTTTTAATGAGAGAAGAATTTAAAATAACATCTTTCTGCCTTGAGCAGCATTGCCAGGGGAAAATTTCTTAGTGAAGAGATAGTTTTTCTAATTTCATATTTAACACACAGAGAAACATAAGGGAGTTTAATTTCACTTTTTATATTTGAGTGTGCATGTACTGTACTTTCAAATATATGTTATATATATATATATATATATATATACACCATGTGTGGATGTGAAGTATACAAAAACACAAATAGTGTCACCTTTCTAGGTGCTGTATCATGTTTGTTAAATAAGACCTTTAGTTTTTATTTTTTTTTGGATTGAAATATAGTTGATTTACAGTGTTATATTAGTTTCAGGTGTACAGCAAAGTGTACAGTTCAGGTTTACATATACACATATCTATTATTTTTTAAGATTCTTTTCTCATTTAGGTTATTACAGGATATTAAGTAGAGTTCCCTGTACTACACATTAGATCCTTGTTGATTATGTGTTAATTACAACCTCCTAGTTTAACTCTATCCCCCTTTGCCCTTTGGTAACTGTGTTTTCTAAGTCTGTGAGTCTGCTTCTGTTTGTAAATCAATTCATTTGTATCATTTTTTTAGATTTCACATGCAAGTGATACCATATGATGCTTGTCTTTGTCTGGCTTACTTCAAGGTCTCTCCATGTTGCTGCAAATGGCATTATCCATGGATGAGTGATAGTCCATTGTTCATATGTACCACATCAGTTTTATCCATGTAGGACATTTAGGTTGCTTCCGTGTCTTGGCTGCTGTGAACAGTGCTGCAGTGAATATTGGGATGCGTGTATCTTTTTGAATTGTGGTTTTATCCAGATAGACGCCCAGAAGTGGTATCACAGGATCGTATGGTAGCCCTGTTTTTAGTTTCTAACATCATTCTCCATAGTGGCTATACCAATATACATTCCCACCAACAGTGTGGGAGGGACTATTGTGTTTACATGGCATTTCAGTAATAGTCTTCTTACCATTGTGAGTTTAGAATTTGAAATCAGAAATTAAAACCAAAAAGAGAAATAGCCACATTAATCCATAAAGACTTATGACTTTAAAACTCATGGTAGGAGGAGAAAAAGAAACTTCTGTTTACAGTTGTGGTGGGATTGTGTTGGGAGCACCTACAGGCCTCTGAGTCTGTGCCAGATCGCTGATACGCATGAGGAAGCTCACGTTTATGGTGGGATGTTCCTGATAGGAGACCTAACAGGGAGCTTCCGCAAATGCCTGGCTTCCCATGAAACACTGAAGTTTCTGCAGAGATGGTGGGAAATCGGGAAGGGATCTCAGTAATAAGGTTCCGTGTTTTCTCTTTTCAATTCAGCCTGAACCACCTCACTTTTTATCATGTTAGGGCTCCAGGAAAATTTCATTTCATTAGATTGTGCTCTAAATTAAAGCTAGAACCTAAAAGTTAGTAGTAGGCTGAGCATGGATTTGAGAACCAGTAATACTTGACTTCAGGTATCGACTTCAGTGTTTACTAGCTTTTGGAAGTGGAGCACATGTTATCTCTTGGAGTTTTTATTTCTATTTAAGACAGTGATAATAATACCTACTTGATTGGTTGCCATGAGGACTAGAGATAGTGAATTAAAATACCTTGCATTTAATTGATTTTTACAAAAGATTATGATTTTTATAACAGAGTCTAGCTGGTAACTAAGTGGTTTGTCTTCCTTCTTGGATAACTGCAGAACATGAAGCCTCCTTCCTCCAACTGCTCTAATGTCAAGGCTAACAGAAGGTAATTTCACCTTGAGTCAGAGACTATTTAGCTACTCACAGTCTAAATTGTTAGATAGATTTTTAGAAAAGAGAACAACACTGGTTCAAAAGTATTGTTTGTTTGTCATAGAATTTAGAACAATTTGGGGAAATGATTTACCAAGACTCGAAGCAATAATGTGTTTTCTTTTTTTTTAACCATCTCATTTTCAGTTATATATTCCTAGATACTTCTTTAGTAGCTTAACATCCCTAGCCTGCGACTTTCCGTCTAAAACAGTATACAAAAGAAAAAACACAATGACTAAATCAAGACTAGATATCAAACTAACTTTTCAGAAGTTAAAGCACATGTGGTTAGACTCCAGCTTAGTCTCTTTGTGTCTGACCTCAGAAGGTGCCATGTTAGGACCCTATTCTTTGATCTCTGTCTTATTACAGGCTTGGCACATCATATCACTCATTGTACTCTATTTCTTAGGAACAGAGTAACTCCTTATTGATATGGAAATCTTTCATTTGAATGGAGTCTAAGGTGAACAGTTAATGAGTTGGTCAGTGGTCAATAAAGTGGAAAAATGACAAGATATGCATTTGTTTTGAATGGAGTGGCACCCCACTCCAGTACTCTTGCCTGGAAAACCTCATGGATGGAGGAGCCTGGAAGGCTACAGTCCATGGGGTCGCTAAGAGTCGGACATGACTGAGCAACTTCACTTTCACTTTTCACTTTCACGCATTGGAGAAGGAAATGGCAACCCACTCCAGTGTTCTTGCTTGGAGACTCCCAGGGAAGGGGAAGCCTGGTGGGCTGCCATCTATAGGGTCTCACAGAGTCGGACATGACTGAAGCGACTTAGCAGCAGTAGCAACAGCATTAGTCTTTACAGCTAGAAGAAATGAGTAATACGTTGGAAATTATAGGAGGAAATCCAGCTGAAAGATTCTGCAAGAGCAAATGGAAGATCTGCTCTTCACCCCCCTCCCTTTGGGGAATTCTGTTACTCTAGTTGAATGGTGGTGGTAGTTTAGTCGCTAAGTTGTGTCCAACTCTTGAGACTCTGAGGATGGTGACCACCAGGCTCCTCTGTCCATGGGATTTCTCAGGCAAGCATACTGGAGTGGGTTGCCATTTCCTTCTCCAGGGGGTCCTCTCAACCCAGGTATTGAACCCTTGTCTCCTGCATTGCAGGTGGATTCTTTGCCTACTGAACCACCAGGGAAGCCTACTCTAGTTGAATAATCTCACACTTATTTTATGTGTTCACAGCCAAAGAAGATGAGATATCACATGACCTTTTCACACTTGGCAACCCAAGGTAAAATTTTGATGGATGGATACAGTTTCAAGTGGAAAAATGATCTTAAATGTGCCACTCACCAAACAACAGTGAACGTTAACAGGGGCATTACAATTTACATTCTTAGGTAACCAAGTATTTCCAGAGATGAGATACCCATTGAACTCATTTAGAGCAGAAAAATTGGTGTTTTAGATTAAAATGGATTCTATCTATCATGAAAATTCATCCTTGAAGAACAGTGAATCAAGGCTTAGATAAGACCTTTTATGAATCACTCTGCACAGAATTATTAGAAAAGTTTTAAGGGCTCATTCATATTCAGTCACCAGACTTTCTAAAGTGCTTGTTGACTATACTGGGTCATCTTAGCAGCTGGAGTGTTTCATTTCAGCCAATGCATGGTCTCACCTCAATATTCTCAAACTGGTTCTTTATATAATGCTTGAAATAAAACAACAAAGAGGGGCAAGGGGTCATCAGCATGTCACTTGCTGTCCTTGATGGGTTATTCAAACCATTGTGTCGCAATATACTCACCTGTAGAATGGGCAAAGTAGTAATAGAACCTACCTCAATAGGTTGATGCAAAAATAAACAAAATAATACATGTATAATGCCTAGGATACTAAGCAAACAACAAATGCTACCAGTTACAGTGAACTGTAGATCTTGCTGTGAGTTACATGAAATACACTAATACAGCTGGAAATCTCCCAAATCAAATTTTTTTCTGAAATAATACTTTCTAATTAAATTGCTATATTCATTACAACAGTAGAGAAGTGTTTTCTACATACAGTAGTCAAAGCTAAACATAATTTTAGGCATCAAGAACAGATATATTACTCACTGGAGGTAATAACTTTTTCCATGTTCACAATATTTTAATGAATATTCAGATGGACCCTACTACAAAGAATTTACATTTGTATGAGAGCATTTGTAAAGATTTCAAGCTTTAGCACCAGTTCTTGACCACTTTTTTTTTGTTGTTTGTTTTGATCACTTGTTTTTATTCACAATCTTCACAGTCATTTTGTATTATAATTGATGTGGAAAACCATGGTATTTTCTCCTTAATTAAGACACCCTTTGGAAATACGTAATTAGCTATAGTAACTTTATAATAAATACTGTAATATAGCGACTGTATTATAAAATAATGAAGTGCAGTGGGTCACTTTTTGTTTTTAAGGTTTATCCTAAAGTTTATCAGCATTTTACCAGACAAGGCAGTTCTTGAGAAAAGATTTAGGAGACAGCACTGGTTCTATTAACAATGAGTATAAATTTTGGATGACAGTCTAATGAGAGACATAGAATAAGAAGACAGTGTCTTTACCAAGAAGAAAATGAGAACTGAACAGATTTAAGGCAGAGCTCTTTCCAAGTATGAAAGCAGCCTGATGGACAAAGGAAGAGACATTTAGTCTGAACTCAGTGCCTGAAGCAACAAATGCCGACTCTTTCCCATCACCACAAGGGCGTCTTGGCCAAGATGGCAAACGAGGGTGACGGAAGCAGGCAGACAAATGTGTTAAGGTCTATTAGCTTCCTATCTCCTAATGGACAGACTACAATTTGATTTTAATTCTGAAAAAAGTTGCATTAGCTGAGCTCAGCTGGACTACACAGAAAGAGTTATCAGCCATCCTTAATCGCTTCTCAAGTGGTCACTTAACTGGACTTGTAACAGTCAGCTGGTGTCCAGACTCACCGGAGGTGGTGGCTACAGCACCTGGAGACAGCCACACCGTGGTTAGCTTCTCTTTCTTCTGTGACGTCCTTATGTTTACTGCTTGTGGATGTTGATTGGAATTTGTTGAGAAAAAGCAAGTCACAATTATGGTTTGCAAAGTGTTATTTTCCAGTCAAAAATCTATCTCCATTTTACTGAACTGGTCAACCAGACCCAGTTGGTGCTAACCTGGGCCAATCCCCTGTCTTGGCCAAGGAGGTTTTTTTTTTTTTTTTTTTAATCAGATCTGTAAAGCCAGTAACAAAACTGATGCTGAGTCTGGAACTGACACCAGCTTTATTCAATGGCTAAATAATGGAGAAGTTAGATAGAACCTAGTTTTCAGATCAATTTCTCAACCGAAATAGGGCAAGAGAAACCAAATTTGGAAAGAGTGGGAGGAATGTTCATGACTTACCAAGAATAGGGTTGTGATCTGAACCTGGAACTGATGCAGCTCTTCTTTTCAGTCCTTGTATGGACTTTTCTGGGGTTTCCCTGGTGGTTCAGATGATAAAGAATATGCCTGTCATAATGGAGACCCAAGTTCAGTCCCTGAGTTGGAAAGATCCCCTGGAGAAAGGCATAGCAACTCACTCCAGTATTCTTGCCTGGAGAATGCCATGGCCAGAGAAACCTGGTGAGCCATGGTCCATAGGGTTGCAGAGTCGGACATTATTGAAACGACTTAGTGTACGTGGACTTTTCCAGTTGTTGTCATGGCAATTGTCAACTGCTGTGGCATTGGTGGGGGTGTCAGTATGCTGATGTATTATTATGATCTTTTTTGTATAGTTCTTCTGTGTATCCTTGCCATTTCTTAATATCCCCTGCTTCTGTTAGGTCCATACCATTTCTGTCCTTTATTGTGCCCAATTTTTCATGAGACGTTCCTTTGGTATTTCTAATTTTTGATAAGAGATCTCTAGTGTTTCCCATTCTATTGTTTTCTTCTATTTCTTTGTTCACTCAGAAATGCTTTCTTATCTCTCCTTCATATTCTTTTTGAAACTCTGCATTCAGGTAGATATATCTTTCCTTTTCTCCTTTGCCTTTTTCTTATCTTCTTTACTCAGCTATTTTTTTAGGCCTCCTCAGATAACCATGGAGAAGGAAATGGCAACCCACTTCAGTATTCTTGCCTAGAGAATCCTGTGGACAGAGGAACCCAGTGGGCTCCTGTCCACAGGGTCGCATAGAGTCAGACATGACTGAAGTGACTTAACATGCATGATGAGGTTTATAGTCTACTGGAAGTCAGATCCTCTGCTCTCTTGGGTTGGTTGGGTTGTTTCTAATTTTGTTTCTGATTCTAATTTTTTTTTTTCTCTTTAAAGCTTCCTCCTGAAACTTAATTAAGAGGGGGAGAATATGACTCTGGGGCAACAAGATTTGATAAAATTAAAAGGCCCTGAGGCTGGGAAAGATTGAAGGCAGGAGGAGAAGGGGACAACAGAGGATGAGATGGTTGGATGGCATCACTGACTCAATGCACATGAGTTTGAGTAGTCTCTGGGAATTGGTGATGGATAGGGAAGCCTGGCGTGCTGCAGTCCATGGGGTAGCAAGGAGTCTGACATGACTGAGTGACTGAACTGATGGACTGACTAATCCTGTCTAAGAGTTTGGAAATTGGTTTGGCTAGTCCCCATGTCGGGGAAGGCAATGGCACCCCACCCCAGTACTCTTGCCTGGAAAATCCAATGAACGGAGTAGCCTGGTGGGCTGCAGTCCATGGGGTCGCTAACAGTCGGACAGACTGAGCGACTTCACTTTCACTTTTCTCTTTCACACATTGGAGAAGGAAATGGCAACCCACTCCAGTATTCTTGCCTGGAGAATCCCAGGGATGGGGGAGCCTGGTGGGCTGCCGTCTATGGGGTCACACAGAGTCGGACATGACTGAAGTGACTTAGCAGCAGCAGCAGCAGTCCCCATGTAGCCCTCAGGCTTCCCAGATATCTCAATTGTAAAGAATCCACCTGCCAATGCGGGAGACACAAGTTCAATTCCTGAGTTGGGAAGATCCCCTGGAGAAGGAAATGGCAACCCACTCCCATAGGAAGTCTCATGAACAGAGGAACCTGGCAAGCTGCAGTTCATGGGGTTACAAAGGGTGGAACATGAATGAGTGACTAAAACAGTGAAAACAAGTAGCCCTCTCCTCATTACAGGTAATTGAGAGCATCAGAGTGTCTACCTATGTGGCCAACTTTGGATCCAGATGGTGTCATATATTTAACTCAATACAACTATCTAATTTCACTTGGAACACTGTATGCTTCATTTTTAAAATTTATTAAATTCCTACTATGTGCAAAAGTTCCCTTTTCTGGGTGCTTAGAAAAACACCAGTGAAGTGTAGGGCACAATCCATACACACGTGAAAAGATGCTCACTTAGCAGGGATAGTCAATTAAATAAATCTGCCCTGAAGAGTGGGTATAGATATTTTTTTAAATGGTGATTAAAATCTGGGACCTGCAAAAAAGGCTTTACATTGGGTAGATCCTAAGTTGAAAGTGCTAACTGTTCCTTTTTTAAAGATGATTTGCAAAAATATAATTTGTAGAATTCAGCAGTTTTAACCAAAGAGTGAATATTATGATGTAGACTGAAAGATAGAAAATTAGAGGTAAGTAAAAATTTTTGTTTTATAGGTTTTTAAAATTCATCAAATTTAGTTTACAGGCTGGTTTTGCTGTGGTGACTAAAAAGTGGTCATCTAAGGTAACACCTTCCTCTCTCTCCAGCCCCTCCGTGTCATGCTGATACTAGCTCCCAAATTTAAAGCTTACGTAATTGTAGGCTGGTAGGATATGCACATGTCAGGTAACTTCAGAAATGCAGTGGCCCCTGAGCACAGACTAATTTGGGGAGCACTGAACCCCTGCCACTTTTCTCTCGGTCTTGAAGTAGGAGGCAGATAAAGCAGAGCCCGTGAGCTCCCCGAGCTTCCTGTTGTAAGTGGTACAGACTGCCTAGAGATTCTAGTCTCGCTCTGCCTGCTCTCTGACCTCACTTCCTCCTGCTGCGGTGTAAGCTCCCTGTGCTTCTGCCTAATTGAACAACCAGAGAGTTCTCTCCGGTTGTTTAGCTGCAGCCTGAGATGCTTTTCTATATCATACATCTACTCACCTAAGTACAGCTTAGATTTTATCTTCTGGAAAGATTTCTCTCACCAGTCCCAGGCAGCAGACCCCAATACACTCCTTTTTGTGCCATCACCATGCCCAAGTAGATTCTGTTAGGGACAATTTTACATGGAGGATTCTCAAAAGATGTTTATTTTTGGAGGAAGTAAGACAAACACTGGAACCAAGGATCATGAAGTAAATTCAAGATTTATCAGCTCCACTGGTATTTAGTCTTTTTTTCCCCCCAGTCTGTGGAGAGTATAGCCATTTCTGAAATGCTTTCTAACTATCAAAGTGAAAGTGAAAGTTAAGTCACTCAGTCGTGTCCGACTCTTTGCGATCCCATGGACTATACGCCACCAGGCTCCTCCATCCACGGGATTCTGCAGGCAAAAATACTGGAGTGGATTGCCGTTTCCTTCTCCAGGGGATCTTCCCAACCCAGGGATTAAACCCCAGTCTCCCACATTGCAGGCAGATGCTTTAACCTCTGAGCCACCAGGGAAGTGAAGTGAAGTGAAGTGAAGTCACTCAGTCATGTCTGAGTCTTTGCGACCCCCTGGACTGTAGCCTACCAGGCTCTGAGGAGCCTCTCAGTCCATGGAATTTACCAGGGAAGCCCAATACATATATTATTAACACTGGAACTAATAGCAGCAAAGAATAGAAAGGAGAAGAGATGCCACCTCATCTCCCAGTCCTCATCTGTAACACGCAACCTGAGGCATTAGCATTCGATGAGAAATCAGAAGAGCTGTATTTACAAACCCCATTGCTTTCAGCTTCTTTGTGTGACTCTAGACTTCAAGCCTATGTGAGGATTATGGGGTAACATTTGGAAAGCTTTTAAATTCAGAGTTAATTTTTTTTCCCCCTCTAAGTTTCTGATTGGCAATCTACATCATACACTTTGGCTGAAACTGCTGAGTTCTACAATTTTTGTATTGACTTAAGAAGTCTGCTTGGCATGATTCCGCAGAACATAGTGATCCATAAAATTCTGGTTGTCTTATATATAAAGTGAATGTATAATTATTTGCTGAGGCATCTAAGCCAAATACTAAAAAAGCATAGTGCCAGAGAGCTGAAATTTATGACTATATGGACCATGAATTTTCTTTGGAAAGGTAGGCATTATAAAGGCAAGTTACCAATTTCACCATAAAGTATTCAAGGAAAGAGTCGAACATGACTGAACAACTGAACAACAAAAATTCAAGGAAGCCCAGTAGTAAATGAACTAACAGCAAGAAGAATAAAGTTTCTAAACTAATAGTGTAAAAGTGGGGGTTGCATTTCCCATGAAAGACTCAACACTGAGTAACTCTAAAAACCATCAGAATTGGTGTTAATAGCAAACACATAACAACTTCAAGCCATAAAATAATTTAAAATAGTTAAATTATCCTTTAGGCTCGGTAGCCATAAATGTAGGATAAACAGTGATCTAAAAGTGACTCCATGGGCTACAAACAGCAGTGTCACGGGACTTCCCTGGTGGTCCTGTGGTTAAGAATCTGCGTCCCAATGCAAAGGATGCAGGTTTGATTTCTGGTCACGGAACTAAGATTCCACATGCCAAAGAGCAGCTAAGCCTGAGCCACAACTACTGAGCCTGTGCGCCACAACTGGAGAATCTATGTGCTACAACAAAACACCACATGATGCAAAGACGATCTGTATGCCAGAAGTAAGACCCAATGCGGCCAATTACATCAGTTCAGTTCAGTTCAGTCACTCAGTCGTGTCCGACTCTGCGACCCCATGAATCGCAGCACGCCAGGCCTCCCTGTTCATCACCATCTCTTGGAGTTCACTCAAACTCACGTCCATCGAGTCCGTGTTGCCATCCAGCCATCTCATCCTCGGTCATCCCCTTCTCCTCCTGCCCCCAATCCCTCCCAGCATCAGAGTAAACAGCAGGGACAGTGTTTCAATGGGTCTTCAGCACTTGGTAGACGCAGAAGCCATTTTTATTGAAATCTTCCACTCAGAACACCAAGCGATAAACCTGAAAGAAACATTTTGTTGAAGTGCAAACAAGAGTGGATTTCCTGGACCCTCTCATCCTTCCTCTTCTCTGTCTTACGTGGTGGGTACAGTGTAAGGACTTTGCTAGACATAATTGTGACCCTAAATTAGGCAGGCTCATTAGCCAAAATTAAACATTTGACTCTTGCTCATTTTGTTTTTGTTAAAATTATTTTTACTTGTTTTTGATAAGTGATAGGTGCATTTGGTTAAAAATTCAAAAGACACAAAAGGGAGTAGGTATTTCTGGTCTGATGATGATAGCATCATCCTCTTCCTTTTTTCATAAACTATCCCCAAACAAGAACAAAAACCAGACAAGTAGAGTGCATATTATATACACTAAGGGGTACTGGATTCCATCCTGAGGTTGGGAAGATCCCCTGGAGTAGAAAATGGTGACCTGTTCTAGTATTCTTGCTTGGAAAAATTCCATGGACAGAAGAGCCTGGCAGGCTACTGTCCATGGGGTTGTAAAGAGTCAGACACACTTGCAAGAAGCAAGCAAGCAGAAGGGCTAATTGAAATGTCAAATAAGAGTGGATGGAGGACTTCCCTGGTGACACAGTAGACAAGAATCTACCTGCCAGGGTAAGGGACATGGGTTCGACCCCTGGTCTGGAAGATTCCACATGCCATGGGGAAATAAAGCCCCTGTACCTCACAACTACTGAACCTTCACTTGAGAGCCCAGGAGCCACAGGTACTGAGCCTGTGTGCTGCAGCAAATGAAGCCCTCATTCCTAGAGTCTGTGCTTTGCAATAAGAGAGTTCAGTTCAGTCGCTCAGTCATGTCCGACTCTTTGCGACCCCATGAATCGCAGCACGCCAGGCCTCAAGTACAGCACTTTCACAGCAGCATCCTTCAGGATTTGAAATAGCTCCACTGGAATTCCATCACCTCCACTAGCCTTGCTCATAGTGACGCCTTTTAAGGCCCGCTTGACTTCACATTCCAGGATGTCTGGCTATAGGTTAGTGATCACACCCTATGTACACATTATGATGCCTAGTAATAGGAAATAGTAGAAAAAAATTATGTTCAATAATAGAAAAAATTATGTATATTATTAATTCCTTCAGATGTGGAGTGAAGCACTCTAGTTCTTTAGACAGGGATGCTAAAAATGGTACTGCAGTGAAAGTAGTGTTCAATAGCCACGTCTCCCATGCTGCTGCTGCTGCTAAGTCGCTTCAGTCGTGTCCGACTCTGTGTGACCCCATAGACGGCAGCCCACTGGGTTCCCCCATCCCTGGGATTCTCCAGGCAAGAACACTGGAGTGGGTTGCCATTTCCTTCTCCAATCCACGTCTCCCATACATACTCCATTATGCTGGTCTTCTTGTTCCTCCACACTGCATTTTCCATAACGCCTTACCTTGTCTGAACTAAGAGCTTTCTTTACCTGAAATCATCAACTAAGGAAATGCGAAGATGCTGCTTAAAAATATTGTTGAACTCAAAAAGTAACCCTTTCCAAATTACAGTTTATTTCACGTATACAGTGCACAGAAGTAAGTGCACAGACTGATGCTTTTCTGTTTCTCCATTGACAAAGGCTGCTAAGCTAAGTCACTTGCTAAGTCACTTCAGTCATGTCCGACTCTGTGCAACCCCATAGACAGCTCCCTCGTCCCTGGGATTCTCCAGGCAAGAACACTGGAGTGGGTTGCCATTTCATTCTCCAATGCATGCAAGTGAAAAGTGAAAGTGAAGTCACTCAGTCGTGTCTGACTCTTAGCGACCCCATGGACTGCAGCCTACCAGGGTCCTCCATCCATGGGATTTTCCAGGCAAGAGTACTGGAGTGGGGTGCCATTGCCTTCTCCATTGCCAAAGGCTAAGGTATTCAAATCATATAACACAAGACATTGCTGTTTGTGTTCTACAAACGTTTGATTTCATTTTTACTCTTTCAATTACATATTCAACTGCTTTTTTTAAACTTCATAGGACTGTGGAAACAATAATTTTATCATCCATTGTATCTTATACTTCTTTTGATAGAATCTTTGGGTTATACTTCTGAATGCCAATATTGTCCTGATGAAGTTGTCAATCACAGTGCTTTGCAGTCTGCCTTGTTTGCAATCTACTGCTCTTCCCAAACACAGAGGAATTTGACCCAGTCAGAATTCTCTCCTGAAACTATCCAGAAAGGCTCTCTTATGTTCAATTTGAAAGTTATAAGCATGTGGGCCTAGGATCGTCATGGCCATTCTCCCTGGTACATGGAGTCTGTCTGCAATAAGAATGAATCATGCCAGAAATACTAAGAAAAGTAGAAGAGCAGACAAGAAAAGATAGAGAGGAGATAAAATCTTTGTATCATGTTAGCATAGTTACTGGAGAAGGAAGTGGCACCCCACTCCAGTACTCTTGCCTGGAAAATCCCATGGACAGAGGAGCCTGGTCGGCTGTAGTCCATGGGGTCACGAAGAGTCGGACACATACTGAGCAACTTCACTTTCACTTTTCACTTGCATGCATTGGAGAAGGAAATGGCAACCCACTCCAGTGTTCTTGCCTGGAGAATCCCAGGGACAGCAGAGCCTGGTGGGCTGCCATCTATGGGGTTGCACAGAGTTGGATATGACTGAAGCGACTTAGTAGCAGCAGCAGCAGCAGCAGCATAGTTACATCCCAAAAAAGAAAAGCCAAATTCTGCTCCTGTAATTCTTGATAATGTAAGCCAATATATTCCTGTTTTTGCTTATACTAATTGAGTTGGCTTTAAAAAAAAAAAAAAAGCCAGTTGTAACTTTAAAAACTGCTGCCGCTAAGTCACTTCAGTCGTGTCCGACTCTGTGCGACCCCATAGACGGCAGCCCACCAGGCTCCCCCGTCCCTGGGATTCTCCAGGCCAGAACACTGGAAAGCTACTGAACAAAAAGAAAACCACAACAAAAACTGTTACAGCATGTGCGTATGCTCAGTCATGTCCAACTCTTTGCGACCTCATGGACTATAGCCCATCAGGTTCCTCTGTCCATGGACTTCTCCAGGCGAGAATCCTGGAGTGGGTTGCTATTTCCTACTCCAGGGGTCTTCCTGACTCAGAGATCAAAGTGAACCTGCACTTCCTACATTGGGAGGTGGATTCTTTACCACTGCAGGTTATGCAGTTTTAACACACTGAAAATCACCAATGCATTAACTTGTATTACCTGAGTAAAACATTTATTATGCAAACCTTGAAATAAGCTTTATCGAAAGACAAGAAACAATGTTAAGATAAAATACTATAGGACTGCTATCTACAATTATTTAGCTATCTGAATTAGAATTTTCTGAACATAATGCAACCAATGTCTGAAGCTCCAATACTTTGGCCATCTGATGAGAAGAACTGACTCATTGAAAAAGACCCTGATGCTGGGAAAGATTGAAGGCAGGAGGAGAAGGGGATAACAGAGGATGAGATGGCTGGATGGCATCATTGACTCATTGAACATGAGTTGGAGTAAACTCTGGGAAATAGTGAAGGACAGGGAAGCATGGCATGCTGCCGTCTAGGGGTCACAAAGAGTCGGACACCACTGACTGACTGAACATGAATAGCAAAAGTAGAAACTCAAGGTCATTAAACACAACTCCCATCTAAGATTAGCAAGCCCCAATTTCAGTTTCATGTTCATCAAAGCAGCTTCATTGTTCTGGTTAGTTGACTTTATATTTAATGTCATAAAACAAAATTACAAAATAAGTCTTTACTGATAAAATATCCCTTCCTATATGTTTTATTTATGCATTGACAATCCATAAGGGATCAATTTAAAATAAGGATATAATCAAGATGATTCTAAGGGCCCTTGATAATCTGACCCTAGTGATTCATCTCCCACTATATTTGCTACCTGAAACTGTTCACTCTTTTTAAATGAATTCACCAAACATAACTCACTCTTCTGTACATGTCTTGTACTTTTTTTCACTTCCAAATATTTGATCATGACATCTTCTAACATTAAGTCTCCCCACTTCTTGATGCCTATGAAAAACACTCCTATTCTGCAGTACCTACATTGAATATCACCTCCTCGATCATGCCTTGATTCATCACTTAATGCATAAATTCTCATCCTCTGAAAAGCAAAATAACACTTGCTGAGCACATATTATCTCTTAGGCACTGTGCTTTTTATACTTTTTCCAGGTATCAACTCATTAACTCTGAACTTCGTAACTCTTTCTTCTCCATATATCACTGCTCTTACTTAACAATTTTATCACCGTATGACTGAATATATAGTCAAGTTCATTCCATATTACCTAAGTTTCTTCATGATCAGGGAATGTTTCCAATACTACTTTGTGTTCTTCCATATTACTTAAGTTCTGAACATAGTGATTACTAAAACAAATTCTTTAATATACTAAAGAAGATCACTTAGTGTGTGTTAAACAATGACAGAACTACATTTTTTAAATTAACAATATCGATATATCAGTTCAGTTCAGTTCAGTCGCTCAGTCATGTCCGACTCTTTGCAACCCCATGAATCGCAGCATGCCGGGCCTCCCTGTCCATCACCATCTCCCAGAGTTCACTCAGACTCACGTCCATCGAGTCCATGATGCCATCCAGCCATCTCATCCTCGGTCATCCCCTTCTCCTCCTGCCCCCGATCCCTCCCAGCATCAAAGTATTTTCCAATGAGTCAACTCTTTGCATGAGGTGGCCAAAGCACTGGAGTTTCAGCTTTAGCATCATTCCTTCCAAAGAAATCCCAGGGTTGATCTC
>SJYX01022201.1:255153-269603 GCA_006410675.1 Oreotragus oreotragus
CAGTCCAGCGTTTCTCATGATGTACTCTGCATAGAAGTTAAATAAGCAGGGTGACAATATACAGCCTTGACATACTCCTTTTCCTATTTGGAACCAGTCTGTTGCTCCATGTCCAGTTCTAACTGTTGCTTCCTGACCTGCATACAGATTTCTCAAGAGGCAGGTCAGGTGGTCTGGTATTCCCATCTCTTTCAGAATTTTCCACAGTTTATTGTGATCCACACAGTCAAAGGCTTTGGCATAGTCAATAAAGTAGAAATACATGTTTTTCTGGAACTCTTTTGCTTTTTCCATGATCCAGCGGATGTTGGCAATATAATTTAATATATATCATATAATAAATTCACCCATCTTAAATGTGTATTTGATGAATTTTGTCAAATTAAACATTTATGTAGCAGTCGTCACACAAAAAAAATATAGAACATTTCCAAAAAGTTCTCATATGCTCCCTTTCAGTCATTTACCTATAATCCTAACCCAGGTAACCATGGATCTGACTTCTATTGCTATAAAGTAATTTTGCCTACTCTGAATTCTATAAAAATGAAACTATGCAGTATGCACAATACTTTTTGGATATGAATCCTTTCAACTAGCATACAATTTTTGAGATTCAATCATGTTGCAGCATGTATTAGGACTTTGATTTCTTTTGTAAATGGATAGATTTCCATTATACAAATACATCGCAAATTGTTTATCCATTCACATGTTTTTGGACATGGGGGTTTCTCCCACTTTGGGGCCATTATGAAAATTCATTCTGAAGTCCTTTTATTAATACATATCTCTTTTTTCCCTCTAAAAATGGAACTTGCTTTTAAAAGTGGAGTCATTATAAATCTAATTTTAAAAGAAACTGCCAAATAGTTTTCCATAGGGGCTGCATCATTTTATACTTCCATCAACAATGCATGGGAATTCTAGTTTCTTTGTAGTCTCCTTAGCACTTCTTAGTGTTAATACTTTTAGTCATTCTAGTGATTGTAGAATGGTATCTTGAGTGGCTTTAACTTACATTTACACTTCCTTAATGACTATAGAATAAAACATAATTTGATATGTTTATTGAGCATTTATATATCTTCTTTTGTGAAGTGTGATTCAAATATTTAGGCCATTTTTATATGCAATCATTTGCCTTTAGCTTGATGAGTTTTAAGAGTTTTTTACATTTATATATACATTATAAAATACATATTTATACACTATAAATTATGCATTTATATAATACATATAATTTGTTACATATCACACATGTTATATATATATATATAAACAGACACATATCTTTTATACATTTATGTAAATTCAAATCTTTTAACCTAGGCTACAATATGCCTTTTTATTTTCACATGGTAATTTGTGAGGAGTCATAGTATTTTATATTGCTGTTATCCAATTACATATCCAATTATAATTATCAAGGTTATTTTCTTTATGATTAGTGTTTTCATCTAAGAAATCTTTATCTTCACCAAGATCATGAAGTACTCTCCTATATTTTCTTCTAGAAGCTTTACAATTCTAGTTTTATATTTAGATCTGTGATCCAGTCTGTTATTTCACATATATAAGTCCATTTCTGGATTCTCTGTTCTGTTTAACTGATTAATTCATTATCCTTACACTAGTACCAAATTGTTTTGATTACTGAGCTTTATAGTAAATCTTGTAATGACATAGATTAAGTCCTCCATTTTTGTTCTTCTATTTCAAATTTGTTTTGGCTATCTTCGGCCTTGACATTTCCATTTGAATTTAGAATCAGCTTGTTTGCCTCTCCATCAGTTCCGTTCAGTCACTCAGTCGTGTCCGACTCTTTTCGACGCTGTAAATTGCAGCACACCAGGCCTCCTTGTCCATCACCAACTCCCAGAGTTCACTCAGACTCACGTTCATAGAGTCAGTGATGCCATCTAGCCATCTCATCCTCTCTCGTCCTGCCCCCAATCCTTCCCAGCATCGGAGTCTTTTCCAATGAGTCAACTCTACGCATGAGGTGGCCAAAGTATTGGAGTTTCAGCTTTAGCATCATTCCCTCCATAGAAATCCCAGGGCTGATCTCCTTCAGAATGGACTGGTTAGCTCTTCTTGCAGTCCAAGGGACTCTCAAGAGTCTTCTCCAACACCACAGTTCAAAAACATCAATTCTTCAGNGCCAAAGTATTGGAGTTTCAGCTTTAGCATCATTCCCTCCATAGAAATCCCAGGGCTGATCTCCTTCAGAATGGACTGGTTAGCTCTTCTTGCAGTCCAAGGGACTCTCAAGAGTCTTCTCCAACACCACAGTTCAAAAACATCAATTCTTCAGTGGCTCAGCTTTCTTCACAGTCCAACTCTCACATCCATACATGACTACTGGAAAAACCATAGCCTTGACTAGACAGACCTTTGTTGGCAAAGTAATGTCTCTGCTTTTGAATATGCTATCTAGGTTGGTTATAACTTTTCTTCCAAGGAGTCTTTTAATTTCATGGCTGCAGTCACCATCTGCAGTAATTTTGGAGCCCCCAAAAATAAAGTCTGACACTGTTTCCACTGTTTTCTCATCTATTTCCCATGAAGTGCCTCTCCATACTCCATCAAAATAAAACATCTTGGATTTTATTGGATTTGCCTTGAATCTATTGGTCACTTTTCATCCTTTATTATTATAAATATTGAAAGCTATGAAGTTCCCTCAAAGTATTATTTTAATTTTATCACACATATTTTGTTAGGATGTGTTTTCATTATCATTCAGTTTAATATATTTTATACTTTTCCTTTGTTATATGGTTTATTTGGAAGTATGTGTTTTAATTCCCAAACCTTTGATATTATTGTTATCTATTTGTAATTTTATCTATTTGCAATTTATTTCCACTGTAAACAAGGAATATACTCTCCATAATTTCAGTCCTTATATGTTTATTGAGACTTGTTTTATGTTCTAGCATATGCTTTATTTTTTGAGATTTGCATATATATTTGAAAAGAATAACCTTTCTATAATTTTTAAGTGTAATGCTCTATCAATGTCAATTAGGTGAACTTGTTTGATAATGTTTTTCAGGTCTTCTATATTCTTATGGATTTTCTGTCTATTTTTTTCAAATCTTGGAAGAGAAGTATTAAAATCTCCAACAGTAATTATAGACTTGTCTTTTTATTCAGTTTGTCAACTTCTGCTTCATGAATTTAAAGCCTCTGCTTTTAGATGCATACACATTTAGAAATGTTATGAATTCCTGATGACCGAGCTCTTTAATCATAATGGAATATCTCTTTAAAAACTATGGTAATATTCCTTTCTCTGCAGTCTGCTGCTGCTGCTGCTAAGTCACTTCAGTCGTGTCTGACTCTATGTGACCCCATAGACGGCAGCCCACCAGGTTCCCTCGTCCCTGGGATTCTCCAGGCAAGAACACTTTTATATTAATATAACCACTTCAGCTTTCTTAATTAATTTTTTGCATTATCTTTGCTCATTCTTTTACTTCAAACTTATCTATATCTTTATATTTACTGTGTTTCTTATAGTCAGTGTGTTAATTGATTCTTGTTTTTAAATCCAATCTGATAATTTCCATCTTTCAAAATTAGTACAGTTAGTCCATTTATATTTAATGTAATTATTGTCAATAGAGTTTAAATCTACCATTTTGCTATGTTTTCTATATTTTATATTTAATCAATTTAACATTTTAGAATTATTTTTTCTCCCCTGTTGGTTTATTAGTTGTACACTTATAGTCAGTGTGTTAATTGATTCTTGTTTTTAAATCCAATCTGATAATTTCCATCTTTCAAAATTAGTACAGTTAGTCCATTTATATTTAATGTAATTATTGTCAATAGAGTTTAAATCTACCATTTTGCTATGTTTTCTATATTTTATATTTAATCAATTTAACATTTTAGAATTATTTTTTCTCCCCTGTTGGTTTATTAGTTGTACCTCTTTATTTCATTATTCTATTGGTTGGTCAAGAATATATATCTTTAACTTACAACAGTCTATCATCAAGTAATATACCATTTAATATACAATGTAAGAAACTTAAAAATACCCCCTCTTTGGTGCTTTTGTTTTTAAACATAATACTTTTAAATGTTTTAAACTCCATAATACATTGTTATATGTTTTGCTATAAATTATACCTAAATTAATTATATCTAAAAAAATTATATTCTAAATTAATTATTAGAATATGCCTTCAGATTTACCATTTCCAATACTCTTCATTTCTTTTTAAAAACCTAAGCTTTCATCTAGAATTATTTTCCTTTCCTAATAAAATTTCATTACAATATTCCATAGAGAAAACTCACTGGCTGTAAATTCTCAGAACGTCTGTTTGTCTGAAATGTCTTTATCTCACCTTCCAGTCTGAAGTATATTTTTAATAAATGTGGAATTTGAGACTATTTTTTTCCTTATAGGACTCCAAAAGATGCCATTGCAATGTCTCTAACTTATATTTTTTTGGATGTGAAGTCAGGGATAATTTCCACCTTTTCCCCACCAAAAACAATGCGTCTCTTGTTATTTTTAAGATTCTCTTTCATTAGTTTATAGCAATTTATCTTAATGTGCCCTGATATATATTTTTCTTTGTTTTTATCCTTCTTGAACCCAGAGATTTATTTTTTTGACTAATTTGTAATTTTTCCCGCCATTTTTTCATATTATATATATATATATGACATGTATATACACACACACACATATATATATGTAAGCTTGGTATATCATCTCTAGGAACTTTAATCGCACATATGACTCACCATTACTCTTAAAAGCTATGAGGCTCTGTTTAATTCTTTTCCCCTGTCTTTTTTCTCTCTATGCTCCTGTCTGGATGGTTTCTATTGCCCTGTTTTTAGTTTAACTGATATTTTAACTGACAGTTAATTATTTAAATACTTCAAGCACTTCTTTTAAATTTCAGATATTATATTTTTCACTTCTTGGATTTCTAAATGCTGTTTTTTATTGTTTTCATTTCTGTCTTCAATATGTTTATATTTTCCTTCTATCCTTGAGCATATGTTAATTTTTAGTCATTATTTCTAATTCTACTATCTCTTTAATTTCTCAGCCTCTTTCTGTTGACTGATTTTTGCTTCTTCATATGTCTACTATTTTATTTTATTGTATATTGGTAATATGTACATTATTTTGCCAAGTATTTGGAATTTATTCTTTTTCTTTAAATACTATGAATTTTCTTCTGATGGATATTCATTCACTCACAGATCATTTGATCCCTTTGAGGTTTCATTTTAAAACTTTGTTATGGTGAGAATAGGTCAACATTTACTCTAGGGCTAATTTATCCTTACTCCAAAGATATGGCTTTTCTGGGTCTCCACTGAATGCCCTGGGTGTTTAATGAAGACACTGCACTAGAGAACATAGAAATTTAAATTTATCTCTATAACATGTGAACCATGATAGTTTTGCAGTTTATCAGTTTTTCTCTCCCACGTAGTTGTTCTTTGCCAAGTTTCTTGCAGTCACACTCTATTCATGTAGTATTAACATGCTGGAGTCCAACTCCAGCAGCCAGGAAATCACCCTGAAGAGATGAGCGGTGTCGGCAGAGAATGATGTAGCCTCTGACTCAAGGTTGCAGGACTGCATGTTTATTTCAAGCTTCAGGTTCTCTTTTATACTTTGACAAAAGCATTCGGTCAGAGGTTTGAAATTTTCAGTTCCCCCTCACCCAGATTTATTGTCTCCAGAAATCATTGTTGCCCTTCAAACAGAGTTCCTGGTTCAGGGATTCTTTCAGAATCGGGTTTACTATCTATTATCTACTTCCTCTTAAGTGTCCTATATTTGTGATTACATTGTAACTCATACTCATGTCTGGGCTGTATACCACATCCCTCAGTTTATTTCTTATCTTTCTAAATCCTGCTTGCCTCTAGTATCCTAAGCTCACTATCTCCTAAAAAGGCTTCTAGCTATTAATATCTCTAAAATTCCTAATCCTTATAAGCTATAGTAAAATATGTTAACACTACAATATTCCTTAAACTTTTAGCTTCTAACTATTCTTAATTATTCCTAAACCCTAAACTCAACAAACTTCCTTTGCCATAAACATTTCCCTCACAAACAGGTCTCAGATAACAATCCTTCCTATGGCCTCAAGCTGCAGCCTATGTGTTCATCTTGGAATATTTTTTGTAAAGATCTTTGAACAAATGTCAATGGTTAACTTTATAGATTATTTTTTGGGCACAAGTGTAGAAGGCTTTGTGTTTTCTCATGCTCCTCTCAAGAACAATAAGCACCTTAACATTTCTTCCAGCCAACTCAACCGAAGAAAGGAAAAAAACAAGTCAGAATCACAAGACCTAACGCCTTCATCCCAGGATTGTGCCTGCAGGATGAGGAGAGCAGGTTGGGGCCAGGCCTCCATTTTGTCAGTAATCCCTAAGGTAGCTCCTGACATTAACATTCAGCCAAAACTCAAGAGGATCCCTGAGAAGACTGGTGGAATTCTCTATCTGTATAAATTTCCTTTACTCTCAACATCCTTTCTGCAAGTTATGGCCACTATAATTTCCCCAAACTCTGATCTCTGATTGTTCAGGTCAGTGAGGTTGTCTTATGGTACTTGGGTTGGCTCTCCCTGCATCAGGGTCTGCTAAATGCCTCCAGGTAGAAAGCCAGGATAATTAGGGCTCAGTCTGTTTCCCTCCCGCAAAGATTACAGTCTCATGCTTCCTGTTTTCTAATTTCTTAAAATAGCTGCCACACAGAGCAATCAAGATTTCTTGTTAGGGCTTCCCCAGTGGTTCATTGGTTAAGAGTCTGCCTGGCAATGCAGGGGACATGGGCTCAATCTCTCGTCTGGGAGAATACCACATGCCATGGGGCAACAAAGCCCGTGTTCTGCAATTACTGGGCACATAAAGCCTGTGCTCCACAATGAGAGAAGCCACTGCAATGAGAAGCTGGCATACCACAACAAAGAGTAACCCCCACTCATCACAACTAGAGAAAACCCATGCATAGAAACAAAGACCCAGTGCAACCATAAATAAATAAAATTTTTAAAGATTTCTTGTTTATATTACTAGATAGGGTCCCCTATCAGTTACACATTTATGGCAGAAGCAGGACTATTGATAGAATATACTTTTAAAAATGATATTCTCAGAAAATTATTCCTTACCAGTTACTGTTTTAAAAGATACTTTATGGGTTTTATTCATTAATTTCACATTAATACTTTGGCTTTTTACAGAGGTAGAGGGCAATTAATCTTTATAAAGGATTTTGAATGTCATGGATTTTTATTTAATACCAAGCCATGACATTTTTCTTTTGGAATAAGAGACTATTAAAGCTAAAAAAACCTACTGGAAAATTTACTAGTCAATACCACCATGCTACAAACAGAAAAACTGAAGCCTAGATAAGGAAAGTGACTTATTTAAGATTTGTGATGCAGCCTTGAAACACAGGTGTCCCAGAGATCATTCTGCTGATAGTGAACATAAAGAGAATTGAATTAAACCCTATCTCAGTGCAGCATTCTTATCATAGTTTCAAAGATATATACAAGTAGCTGATGAGTGCTTTGAGCCCTTAACTACTCCCTGCAAAGTAGCATAACCAAGCAGTTCAAAATGGAAAGCTGGATAACCACTAAAGGAATCACAAAATACCATGTATCAATAAGGTCATAGGGAAGGAAAAATAAAATAGTAACAAAATGCACTATTAATTTTTTAAAAAGGCACAAACTGAGAAATAAACAAAAACCAGATGAACAGGGAAAACAGAAAATAAATTTTAAAATGGTAGATTAAAAACCAAATATCAGAAATTATATTAATGTAAATGGACTAAATATGACAAATTTTAAAAGATAGTCAAACCGGAATAAAAAACAGAACCCAACTTTAGGATTTTTAAAACAGAGAAACTTTAAATATAGGATAAAAAAAGATTAAAAGCAAATAGATTTTTAAAAAAAAAGGGTATATCATACAAGCACCAGGGAAAATAAAAAGCTGATACAGATATATTAATATTAGATAAACACATTTTAAGACAAGACATATCAACAGAGGTAAGTAAGGACACTGAATAACGATTAAAAGGATTGTTTCAACAATCCTAAAACTAGTACGATCAATACAATAAAACAAAGCCAAAAGAGAAAAATTAGGCATTTCCACAATCATAGTTGAGATTTTTAACATAGCTCCCTCAGTAGAAAAATAGAAAAATCAACAAAAATATCAATCAACAAGAATGATTAAGCAATATGATTAACTCATACTAAATGACGCATATCAAAACTACCCCCCCTTCAATTGTATAATATACATTCTGTTCAAGTGCACATGGAAATTGATCAAACAGACACATGTTTAAGAATAAAGTAAGTCTAAACAAATTTTTAAAAATTGAAATCATGGGACAGTGGTTTTTGTACCACAATGGAATCAAAATTGGAATAGGTAATATGAAAATATCTAGGAAATCAATAAATTGGGACTTAAGCAACACACTTAACAAATCTATGGCACAAAAAATTAACCACAATGATATTAGATGATATTTTGAGTTGAATTATAATGAAAATCTGACATCTTAAAATTTATATGTCAGATAATGCAGCTATTAAAACTTAAAATACAAAGGCTACAAAAGCAGAAAGGTTGAAAATCAACTACCTAAGCTCAGTCTAAAAAGGACAACAAAAAAAAATTTTGAGTTGAATTATAATGAAAATCTGACATCTTAAAATTTATATGTCAGATAATGCAGCTATTAAAACTTAAAATACAAAGGCTACAAAAGCAGAAAGGTTGAAAATCAACTACCTAAGCTCAGTCTAAAAAGGACAACAAAAAAAGTTCCAGAAGAGGATGATGAAAACATATATGAGAGCACAAATCAATGAAATGGATAACTGTATTACAATAAAAAAATAAATAAATAAATAAAACTGTAAAACTGAAATGATAATTCTCTGAAAAAATAATGAAATTAATAAGTCTTCAGCAAGATTGCTCAAGTAACAGGGAAAACAAATTATTAATATTTGTAGTGAAAAAGGAACTATCAGTATATATTCCTACAGATATTATAATAATGAGTGAACAACTTTATTCTAATACATTTGAAAGTTTAGAATAAAAAAAATTTCTTTTAAAAAACACTTATTAAACTAGAAAACCAAAATAGTTCCTTATCTACTAAAGACATTGAATTTATAATTAAAGCCTTTCCACAGAGGTACTCTAGATCCTGATTGTTAAATATATGAATTTTTTCAAACATTCAAGGCAGAAATTGTATCAATATTACACAAATTCTTCAGAAAAAAGACAAACAAGAAACACTGCCCAATTCATTTTGTGATACCAGCAAAACCTTGACAAATACATTATAAGGAGAACTCTACAGACCAGTCTCTGTCATAAATATAGATGCAAAAATCCTCAACAAAATATTAGGAAATGTAATTCAACAATATATAAAAGGATCAAGTGGGATTATCCCAGGAATACAGAATTGCTTAAAGATTCAAATACCAAGCAATACAATATACTTTATATGAAAAAGGTGAAAAATCATATGATCATTGCCATAGATACAGATAAAGCTCTTTATAAAACTCAATACTCATTCATGATGTTTAAAAAAAGAACTCTCAGCAATCTAGGAATTCCGTATTTTGATCATACACCTACAACAAACATCATCATTAATGGTTAAATACTGAATGCTTTCTTCTGAGTTCAAGAACAAGACAGAAGTACCTATTACCCTTATATTCAATGTCATCCTGGTAATCCTAGGTAGAGAGATAAGATAAGAAAAAGAAACAAACAAACATAGCTGACTTCTGGTTTCCAGTCTGGCATGTAAGAAGTTTAAAAATTGCCAATGAGTTCCAACAACAATTTAAAATCAGAACAAACTGAAAAATCATTAATTCTTTTTTGATCCATCTGAGAAGTGAGCTCACCTAGCAAATCAAAGTATTGAAGAGAAAGACAGGTGCATACAGAGAATCACAAATTACAGGATCAGAAACTCAAGAGCAGGAACTTCTATGGCAACCAGTGCCAAGGTAGGAAAATATAAACTATAACTGACAAATTACTGAAGGCTTGCTGTGGACAATTTAAACTCAAAAATTCCAGGGAGACCCAATTATATTCTACACTTTTGTGAGTTTTACCTCCAGGAGCTCTACCAGGTCTTCACAGTGAATATCAGAGAATGATCCCCTTGTGCTTCCAGCAGAGAAAGAGGAAAAGGAACCATTTTGAAATATACCAGATTAGTCTGTTCTTAACAAAGCCTACACTCAAGAAAAACAATTTTTACCAGAGCTCAACATGGTAGGATTTATCAGAACCTAACCTACCTGGGAAAGTGAAATACTCATTTCCAGCTTCCTCTAGCCTTCCATGTGGGAGGAGGAAAATACTCAACTCCAGCCCCCTCCAGCCAAAGTGTCCCACCTAAGGGGGAGGGGAAGGGAAGGAAGGAGAAGCACCAGTAAAGCTCATGGTCCAGGGCCACAGGGATACCAAATGATGGAGGCCTAATCATAGGGCTAGGGAACGCTTTTCCTTTCTCCCCCTATACTTCAGTGTTAAATTACCAAAGGCCTATTTATCTTAGTTCTTTTTACCCAGTACATCATGTCTGCCTTTCAACAACAACAACAATAAAAAACTGCAAAGTATACTAAAAAGCAATAAATACAGGTTGAAGAGAATGAAAAAGTGTCAGAATCAGAGTCATGTGGCAAGACTGTTGCAATTGTCAGACCAGAAATGTTTAAAAACTGGATTAATATGGTAAAGGTCTTAAAGGAAATAATAGAAAATATGTAAGAACAGATAGAAAATGTATGCAGACAAGTGGAAATTCTAAGAAAAAATCTAAAAGACATGTAAGAGATTAAAAAAAAAAACCCACTGATAAAGACATGAAGAATGCCTTTAATGTGCTCATTAGTAGATGGGAAAAATCAAGAAAGTCTTTGAGCGTGAGAACATGGCAACAGAAACTTCTAAAACTGAAAAGCAAAGAATAAAAAGACTGGGGGGAAGATTAGAACAGAACATTCAGGAACTATGGGCAACTACAAAGGTGTAACATATGTGTAATGAGGATATTGGAAGGAGAATAAAGGGGGAAAGAAACAAAAGCACTATCTGAAATAATAGTGACTGAGAGTTTCCCAAAATAATGTCAGACACCAAATCACAGATCCAGAAAATGCAAAGAACACCAAACAAGATAGATGAAACACACACACACACACTATAAAAAGAAAAAACAAAAGACTAAGCATAGGCATACAATATTCAAACTCCAGAAAATCAAAGATAGAGAAAAAAGTCTTGAAAGAAGCCATTATGGGGGGGGGGGGGAATGGTAACCTACCTATATAGAGAAGCAGAGATAAGAATTACATCAACATCTCCTCAGAAACCATGCAACAAACAAGAGTAGAATAAAATGCTTAGCACTGAAAAAAAGAGAAAGAAACCCTAAAATTCCATACCCTTCAAGACTATCCTTCAAAAGTNGGGGGGGGGGGGGGGGATGGTAACCTACCTATATAGAGAAGCAGAGATAAGAATTACATCAACATCTCCTCAGAAACCATGCAACAAACAAGAGTAGAATAAAATGCTTAGCACTGAAAAAAAGAGAAAGAAACCCTAAAATTCCATACCCTTCAAGACTATCCTTCAAAAGTGAGGGAGAAAGAGAGACTTTATCAGATCAAAACCAAACAAACAACTGAGGGAATGTGTTGATAGTAGACGTTAACAGTAGACCTGTTTTGCAAGAAACACTAAAAGTTCTTCAAGGAGAAGGAAATTAGATAGGTGAGAATCTAAGATCTACATAAAGAAAGGAAGAGCACTGGAGAATAAATGAAAGTAAAATAGAAACTTTCATTTTTCTTATTTTTTCTTATTTTAATTGATCTAACAGGTAAGTTTATCCAAAATAATATAGCAACAATGTACTTGATTATATTTGTATGTGTATATATACATAAGTCAGAGAAGGCGATGGCACCCCACTCCAGTACTCCTGCCTGGAAAATCCCACAGATGGAGCAGCCTGGTAGGCTGCAGTCCATGGTGTCACGAAGAGTCGGACATGACTGAGCAACTTCACTTTCACTTTTCATTTCATGCATTGGAAAAGGAAATGGCAACTCACTCCAGTGTTCTTGCCTGGAGAATCCCAGGGACAGGGGAGCCTGGTGGGCTGCCGTATATGGGGTCACACAGAGTTGGACACGACTGAAGCGACTTGGCAGCAGAAGCAGCATATACATAAGTATGGTAGAGGTGGTTTAGTCTCTAAGTCATGNTGTTCTTGCCTGGAGAATCCCAGGGACAGGGGAGCCTGGTGGGCTGCCGTATATGGGGTCACACAGAGTTGGACACGACTGAAGCGACTTGGCAGCAGAAGCAGCATATACATAAGTATGGTAGAGGTGGTTTAGTCTCTAAGTCATGTCCAACTCTTCTGCAACACCATGGACTGTAGTGTACCAGGCTCCTCTGTCCATGGGATTTCCCAGGTAAGAATACTGGAGTGGTTGCCATTTCCTTCTCCAAGGGATCTTCCCAACCCAGGGACCAAATGTGTGTCTCCTGCAACGGCAGGCAGGCTCTACCATTGAGCCACCAGGGAAGCCCAACATAAGTATACATGTATGCTTACGTGTAAGTGAAATTACATTAATTTATTTTTGAATGCTGAGCCAACTATGCATACCAGGGATAAATTCATACATAAGAGTGTATGTATGCTTAGGTATAAGGGTTAATGATAGCAGTGATATAGGGATGGGAACAGGGAAGGCAATGGCACCCCACCCCAGTACTCTTGCCTGGAAAATCCAATGGACGGAGTAGCCTGGTGGGCTGCAGTCCATGGGGTCGCTAACAGTTGGACAGACTGAGCGACTTCATTTTCACTTTTCTCTTTCATGCATTGGAGAAGGAAATGGCAACCCACTCCAGTATTCTTGCCTGGAGAATTCCAGGGATGGGGGAGCCTGGTGGGCTGCCGTCTATGGGGTCAAACAGAGTCAGACATGACTGAAGTGACTTAGCAGCAGCAGCAGGGATGGGAAGGAGGAACTAGGAATATTTTGCTATTATAGGGTACTTGTATTACCCATGAAGCAATATAGTGTTATTTCAAAGTACACTTGAATTAGCCACAAATATATATTGCAGACTCTAGGACAAATATGAAAAAAATCTTTCTAAAAGAGAGTGTAATTGATATTCTACGAAAGGGAAGAAATGGGTTCATAAAATATGCTCTATTTAAACCACATAAAAAGCAGAAAAAAATGCAGAAGACAGAAATACAAATAGAAACCATGCTAAATATACAAACTATTGGATTAAATATTTGTCCAATAATATAATAGTCACTGTGCATTTCAATGGTCTAAATATGCTAATTAAAATATTGAGATTGTCAGAGCTGATGAAAAAATCAAGACCCAACAATTTGCTGTCTAAAAGAAATATTTTACATACAAAGATACATGTAAAATAAAAGTAAACAGACAGAGGGGCTTCCGTGGTGGCTCATACAGTAAAGAATCTGTGTACAATATGGGAGACTCAAGTTCAGTCCCTAGGTCAAGAAGATCCCCTGGAGAAGGGAATGACTACCCATTCCTGTATTCTTGACTGGAGAATTCCATGGACAGAGGACCCTGAAGGCTACAGTTCATGGAGACAGAGAAAGATATATTATGTTAACACTAAGCAAAAGAAATCAGGAATAGCTATATTATTTTCAGACAGAGGAGGTTTCCAAGAAAAAAATACTATCAGGGATAAAGAGGGGCATTACACAGTGGTAAAGGGGCCAATACTTCAAGAAGATAGAACAATTCTTAATGTGCATATGCCTAACAGCAGAGTGTCAAATACATGAGGCAAAAACTGACACTGCAAGAAGAAATAAATCATTATTACAACTGGAGAACTCAATACCTTTCTATCAGAAATGGACAATTCCAACAGCAGAAAGTCAGTAAGTATACGATTGAACTCAACAGCTCTATCACTCAACTGGATATAATTGACATCTATAGACTACTTCACCCAAGAGCAGAAAATTAAACATTCTGTTATTCTCCTGGTGTTTGATCGAAATTGTATTGGACCTACATACAAACAATGAAGGAGTGGAATTTGAAATGAAAAACACTGCATTTAACACCACAAAAAATTAGACTACAAAACTCAGATGGGAAATATCAAAGACTAAATGGAGGGATAGTCCATCTTTTTGCTAGTTTTTTTTTCCATATATATGCACTCAATATGTCAGCAAATTTGGAAAACTCAACAGTGGCCACAGGACTGGAAAAGGTCAGTTTTCATTCCAATCCCAAAGAAAGGCAATG
>SJYX01022201.1:271067-284962 GCA_006410675.1 Oreotragus oreotragus
TGGGGACAGGAGGAGAAGGGGACAACCGAGGATGAGATGGCTGGATGGCATCACTGACTCGATGGACGTGAGTCTGAGTGAACTCTGGGAGATGGTGATGGACAGGGAGGCCTGGCATGCTGCGATTCATGAGGTCACAAAGAGTCAGACATGACTGAGCGACTGAACTGAACTGATATATATATATATATATAACTTCCTCAATTATATATATATATATATATAATTGAGGAAGTTCCCCTCTATTCTAAGTTTGCTAAGAATTTTTATCATAAATAAATATTAAATTTGGTAGAATCACCAGTGAATCTATGTGGGGCTTAGTACCGCTATGCTGTGCTCAGTTGTTAAGTTGTGTCCAACTCTTTGCAGCCCCAGGTACTGTAGCCTGCCAAGCTCATCATGTTATCAGTTCAGTTCAGTTCAGTTCAGTTCAGTTGCTCAGTTGTGTCTGACTCTTGCAACCCCATGAATTGCAGTACACCAAGCCTCCCTGCCCATCACCAACTCCTGGAGTTCACTCAAACTCACGTCCATCGAGTCAGTGATGCCATCCAGCCAGCTCATCCTCTGTCATCCTCTTTTCCTCCTGCCCCCAATCCCTCCCAGCATCAAAGTCTTTTCTAGTGAGTCAACTCTTTGTGTGAGGTGGCCAAAGTACTGAAGTTTCAGCTTTAGCATCATTCCTTCCAAAGAACACCCAGGACTGATCTACTTTAGAATACACTGGTTGGATCTCCTTGCAGTCCAAGGGATTGCATATGTTATAGGAAACTGGAAATTAACATACACAGAAATACCACTATATACTTACCAGAATGACCAAAATCAATGCATTCCTATGTTCACTGGAGCATATTTTCAATAGCCAAGACACAAAAGCAACTCCACAAATGGATAAAGAAAATGTGAAATAGATTATATACATATATGTATATAATTACAGATGTTTGTGTGTATATATTTACATATATTCAATAATATATACATGTGTGTATGTTTTATGGATTATTATTTGGTCATAAAAAAGAAAGAAATCTTGCCATTTGTAACAACATGGATGGACTTTAAAGGCATTAGGTTAAATGAAATATGTGAGAGAAAGAAACTCTATTGTCTCACTTATATGTGGAATCTTAAAAACAAACAAAAAATAAACAAACTGAGCTCATATATATAGAGAAAAGATTGGTGGCTGCCAGCAGCAGAGGGTAGAGTGTGGACAAAATGAGTACAAACTTTCAAAAGGTACAAACTTTCAGTTATAAAATACATTAAGTCTTGGGGATGCAATGCACAACATAATGACTATAGAGTTAATAATACTGTATTTGAAAGTTGCTAAGTTTTCATCACACAGAAAAATTTTGTAACTGAGAATGATGATGGATATTAACTAGACACTGTGGTAATCATTTCAAAACATATACAAACATCAAATCATTATGATGTAATCTTTAATATATTGTTTTATGTCAGTTATTTAAGGGAAATAGAGTGGCCAAAATCCAAACACCCAATAACACCAAAAGCCACAGAGGAAATGGAGCAACAAGAACTTACACACCTTGCCATTGTGAATGCATAATGATAAAGCTTTTTGGAACACAATTTGGTGGTTTCTTACAAAACCGAACATACTCTTAACATATGACCCAGCAATTATATTCCCTGGTGTTGACTTAAACGTCAATACCATATGAAGACATATGTCTGAAGTATACCTTGAACATGGTTGTTTATAATAGCTTTATTCATAACTGCTAAAATGTGGAGGAAACCAATATGCCCTTCAGTAGATGAGTGAACAAACTGTGGTACAGCCAGAAAATGGAACATTATTCAGCAATAAAAAAAGACTGAGATTCAAAGTCATGAAAAGACATGGAAGAAACTTAAATGTATATTATTAACTGAAAGAAGCCAATCTGAAAAGTCTGCATGGTGTATTTTCCCAATTTTATGACATTCTGGAAAAGGAAAACACTATGGAATTTTAAGAAGTTAGCAGTTGCCAAGGGTTATAGGGGAATGAAGGATGAATAGACAGAGTACAGAGGATTATCAAGGCAATGAAATTATTATGTATGATACTACAAAGGTGAATTGATGTCACCACATATTTGTCAAATCCAGTGAATGTTCAATATCACAAATGAATCCTAATGCAAACTATGGTCTTCGGATGATGATGTAGGTTCGATTTAAAAAATATATTGCTCTGATTTGGGACACTAATAGCAGGAAGTTGTGTGTGTAGGACAGAAATACATGAGTATTCTCTGTACTTTCCACTTTAATTTTGCTGTGAACCTAAAACTTCTTTTAAAAGTAAATTTTATTAACTAAAGAGAGTACATATAGTAGAAAATAAGAAACAAAATTTATAATTCACCAACTGATAGCACAACTGGAAACTATACAATTGATGTAATTGAAAAAATGTAAAGCCTAAAATAAATTATTAGAATGAATAAGTATATTTAATGAGATTTCTGGATATGAGATTTACATTAAAATATATTCTACATATATGCAAAATAGAAAATAAATTATTAAAAACAATAAATCTATAAAATGTATAGGATTTCTACACACATACATAGGAGAAAAACCCTTCAAATGATTATGAAAATAAATTTTAATACAATAAATGGAAGGATATATTTTGTAAATGCATTGGAAGTCTCAAAATTTTTAATATGTAAATTATTCCCAAATTGATCTATAGATATAATGAAATCCAGATTTAAATCTCAGAAATTTTTTCTAGAAATTAACAAGTAATTCTAAAATTTATATGCATGAAGAACAAGAACAGATGAAATTAATTTCTGGAGATAAGAGAGGATAGTGATTATCTTTCAGAGGTTCTGATTGTGACAGGGATTGAGGGAATCTTCTGGAATATTGGAAATGTTCTATATCATGCTATGGATGGTGGTTACATTAGCATATAACTATATAAAAATTTACCAAGTGGTATACTTTAGCTTATACATTTTACCACATATATGTTATACCTTTTGCAGAAAAAGTGAAAATAATTATTATAATATATTGAGGCATAAGTCTATTCATTACATTGTGAAATAGAAATGAATAACATTTTGTAAAGGGAATATCCCACTTGCTGAGGTGAAATATTTCTTTCTGGTGGCTCAGTTGGTAAAGAATCTGCCTGCAACGTGGGAGACCTGGGTTTGATCCCTGGGTTGGAAAGATCCCTTGGAGAAGGGAAGGGCTACCCACTCCAGTATTCTGGCCTGGAGAATTACATGGACTGTACCTCCATTGGGTTGCAAAGAGTCAGACACGACTGAACAACTTTCACTTTTANGTGGGAGACCTGGGTTTGATCCCTGGGTTGGAAAGATCCCTTGGAGAAGGGAAGGGCTACCCACTCCAGTATTCTGGCCTGGAGAATTACATGGACTGTACCTCCATTGGGTTGCAAAGAGTCAGACACGACTGAACAACTTTCACTTTTACTTTCAGGTTTCCAGAGACTACTGCAGAGATGAACACAACTACTGCTTAAGCCAAAAAAGAGGTCATTTGGCTATGGAAAAGCCAGGCACTTCAGAACAGAAATGGAAATAAAATTATTAGATCCCTGCCTGAAAAATACATATATTACCTTTCTTTTGGTCCAGAAAAAGGGACAAATTGTCTAGTTTCTGCAGCTAAAAGTAAAATGACACCTTCCACGTAATCATGTGGATTATTATTATAATAATAATTATTATTATGAGAAGACAAATAACTGCAGAAGTTGGAACTAAGGAATCCAGGAAAGGTACAAAGTTTCCCCAAGCTTTGATTTCAAATTCTCCAAACATTTACTCTGAGATAAATGTCCACATCTCCTTAAATGGCTTAAAAGGTCTTCCATGTTCTGGAACCCACTTACCTCTCCATCTGTTCTTTTTAGCATTCTCTACTCTTTTCTTTCTTCTCCATAAAGAAAATCAGTTCTCACAATGCACAAGAAACAACCTGCTAAATTCTCCCTTCCCTGTACGTATACATGTGCTCCTCAGCCTGCCTGAAACATTCCACCACTTTCTTCTATATCCACCAACCCTTATTCATTCAGTGATAATTTAACAGTCGTTTCCTCAGGAAAGCCTAAAAAAAACAATTGGAATCTTAAAATGCCTGTCATGATTTTCACCGTATTTTATTGTAACTACATCATCATCAAGCCTCTCTAAAAGACTATAAGCTCCAAGAGGCCAAGAAACACATCTTCTCTGTTCACTAGCATATACTTTGTGTCTAGCATAGCCATTGGATCATCAGTTCAGTTCAGTTCAGTCACTCAGTCATGTTCGACTCTTTGTGACCCCATGAATCGCAGCACACCAGGCTTCCGTGTCCATCACCAACTCCCGGAGTTCACTCAGACTCACGTCCATCGAGTCAGTGATGCCATCCAGCCTTCTCATCCTCTGTCGTCCCTTTCTCCTTCTGCCTCCAATCCCTCCCAGCATCAGAGTCTTTTCCAATGAGTCAACTCTTCACATGAGGTGGCCAAAGTACTGGAGTTTCAACTTTAGCATCATTCCTTCCAAAGAAATCCCAGGGCTGATTTCCTTCAGAATGGACTGGTTGGATCTCCTTGCAGTCCAAGGGACTCTCAAGAGTCTTCTCCAACACCACAGTTCAAAAGCATCAATTCTTCGGTGCTCAGCTTTCTTCACAGTCCAACTCTTACATCCATACATGACCACAGGAAAAACCATAGCCTTGACTAGACGGACCTTTGTTGGCAAAGTAATGTCTCTGCTTTTCAATATGCTATCTAGGTTGGTCATAACTTTCCTTCCAAGGAGTAAGCATCTTTTAATTTCATGGCTGCAGTCACCATCTGCAGTGATTTTGGAGCCCCCAAAAATAAAGTCTGACACTGTTTCTACTGTTTCCCCATCTATTTCCCATGAAGTGATGGGACCAGATTCCATGATATTTGTTTTCTGAATGTTGAGCTTTAAGCCAACTTTTTCACTCTCCTCTTTCACTTTCATCAAGAGGCTTTTGAGTTTCTCTTCACTTTCTGCCATAAGGGTGGTGTCATCTGCATATCTGAGGTTATTGATATTTCTCCTGGCAATCTTGATTCCAGCTTGTGCTTCTTCCANAACTTTCCTTCCAAGGAGTAAGCATCTTTTAATTTCATGGCTGCAGTCACCATCTGCAGTGATTTTGGAGCTCAAAAAAATAAAGTCTGACACTGTTTCCACCGTTTCCCCATCTATTTCCCATGAAGTGATCAGACCAGATACCATGATCTTCGTTTTCTGAATGTTGAGCTTTAAGCCAACTTTTTCACTCTCCACTTTCACTTTCATCAAGAGGCTTTTTAGCTCCTCTTCACTTTCTGCCATAAGGCTGATGTCATCTGCATATCTGAGGTTGTTGATATTTCTCCCAGCAATCTTGATTCCAGCTTGTGCTTCTTCCAGTCCAGCATTTCTCATGATGTACTCTGCATATAAGTTAAATAAGCAGGGTGACAATATACAGCCTTGACGTACTCCTTTTCCTATTTGGAACCAGTCTATTGTTCCATGTCCAGTTCTAACTGTTGCTTCCTGACCTGCATATAGGTTTCTCAAGAAGCAGGTAAGGTGGTCTGGTATTCCCATTTCTTTCAGAATTTTCCACAGTTTATTGTGATCCACACAGTCAAAGGCTCTGGGATTAGCAAATCCTAAAGATATGTCATGTCAGTAAATGTGAACGTCATTGTCCTCTTGCTAGAAGTAAAACTTGATTCTACTTTTAACAATATGTAGCAAACAAGCTTTATAAAATGTTTATAATGAAGTATTTTCCCTTCTTGTAATCTGTGTAAAGGATATAATATAAAATTTTTTACTAAGGCTTATACTGTAGGGTGTTTAGTTCAGCCTTTTGTATATAAAGGAAAAATTGTAAACAAACTAAATTCTCAGGACATGGTTAAGTAATTTATGCTTCTCAAATAAATGAAGCTCACCACTATGAGCTCTTTACTGAGCAAGTTATCAGTACTTTGTCACATTCATTGAAAATTTATTTTATTAATGAAACGTCATTAACAATAAATAAAAATGAGTTTATTGTCTTATAAAAATCTCCTGATATGTTGGATGAGAGAAATTGGATGCAAAAGTAAATATACAAAATGATTTATTTTATAACGAAAGAAAAAAGACTGGAAGGAAATTTGACACAATGTCATTGCAGAAGGAAAAAAATTATGGGTGTTTTTTCCGTACTGCTTTTTAATTTACTACTACTAACCAGTGAAATATCTTTTTCTTTAAATTAGAGAGGAGGCACCTTAAAAAAAGCTCATATCCTTTGCCTTAGCTATGTCTGTGTCATATCTAGAAATCTATTACGAGGAAATAATCCTAAATGTTGACTCAGATTTGTACAAAAGCAGTATAGCTTTTTCTTTGCTGTTTATTATTAATTGCTATATGAATCAAGCAAGATATTCAGAATATATGAATAATTAAGATATGTTATTTATTTCTGTAATAGAATATTATATAGTTATTAAAGTTGTTTTTCTGAGGAAGTTTTCAAATGGGAAGATTTTATGATATAGTATGATCCTGTCACTGATTCAAGTTGATGTTTGGCAGAAACCAATATAATACTGTAAAGCAATTATCCTTCAATTAAAAATAAATTAAAAAATAAAATACAACAACAACAGCAGAAAGAAGGCTCTCAAATATGCCTGTCAGTATGGTTTCATCCTTCTCACTAAATCAAAATTCTATCATATCATGGATAACTTTTTAAAATAGTCTGACTATCAGAGATGAGTCTTATTTTGCATAAAAGTATAGTCTTGTGGGGGAAAGTGTAGAAGGTGGCTGTTTCAGTGTCTTAACTCCATAACACATGGAGATATTAATGATGTCTGCTGTGGTATTAAAAGTATAGCAAACTCTGTTTCAAATAATACGGGATAATGTTGGACCCTTCCTGGTACATAGGTAGGAAGATAGACCAACCTAATAGCTTCCATAGGTTGCAGCTAGTTACAGAGGAAAAATTTACATGTTCTTAATAAAGAATAATTCCTCTACCCATCTATCGTGCCAGGGATGGCTGACAAGATCAACCTTTCACAGCTTGTTCACATTTCTATGGTGATAGAATTATCAGAAGTATAATCTTGGAATGTCAAGCACATTAATAAACACATGATTTTCAGAATGTGTCAGTGGTCATATTTAAGAACTAAAATACTTGTCTCTTTGAAAACATTTAAAAGGGAAATTTGGGCAAAAGGAGTACATAACATAATTTTGCTTCATTTTAAAAATCCATTTCAAATAAAAATATATAGTACTATAATAAGCAAGAGGCATCTACTCACATAAAATATCTTAATTTGAAAGTACTATGTCCCTACTTATTTCTTTCTTAGTCACTCTGTTCATAGATGAATGTATGCTATAAACATGTGTTCATTTAAAATATATATTCACATAAATTCACTTTAGCTAACCACAAGGCTTCCTATCTCATTTCAGAAGCATAAAAAAGATTTAAACTACCCATGTTACCTAAATCAGCTTTATTTCTTTCTAAAGGAATAACAGATCTTGAAAAGAAACATGGTTTCTGATAGGAGGGAACCAAGATTTTTGAGAGCTCACAAATATCTAGTGGGGGAACTTATAAAAGAAATACCTGTTATTACATGTCACAGCAATCACAGCATTTTTTTTTCTTCTCAAATTTAGTTCCATTTTCTTTCTTTCTGCAAAAAAAAAAAGAAAAAAAGAAAAAGAAAGACCTGAATCAATGTAAAAAGTCCCATCCGTAACTCACCAAAAGCAAAAAACAAAAAAACATTTTTTTGTTCATGTGATATTTCCCTTGAGGTCTTAATCGGTTTAGTCTGTAGGATTTCCTTTTTGGGTGACATTATCAGAAGAAATTACCCTGTAGCATTACCTTTGGTCAACGAGATTTGACAGGCTTTCCTTCTCTCTCATCTGCATCTAAGTGAAAGTTGCAAGCAATTCCCTGAGACAGGAAGGTGTTGTCTAGACGTGACCCTTTGAAGTTTCTTTTACTTCCATCTTCAGCTCACTGCAGTTTCATTTCGGAGGGTCATCAGCCTTAAACACTCAGAATCTGTGGACGATGCTGCTTTATTTATTATAGCCATTTACTGTAGTACTCTGTGCTAGAGAAAAAGTGAGGCTAGCTGTAGAATTTGCCTGGAATTCATTCAGTATCACCCTTGCTAACCCTTACTGGGGCAGTGGCTTCAGGTCAGGGAAGAATACAGGGAAAAGCTGGGAAGAGAACTTTGCAAATTGGGAAGGTCCAAGGGAGGACATCTCAGTCATGCAATAGTAATTTTTTGTTCGTTTTGTTTTTCTGAGGACAGAGCATTCCTTGAAAATTTGTAGTTTAAAACTAGTAATAATAACTACAGAAAAAAATGATGCTTCAGCCAATTTCTTACCTAATTTTAAAAGCTTGCATTGTTTGTTTGTTTTTCTCCTTGCATTACTTCGATAAAGCAATATAGTTAAATTCTCCTGATTCTAATACATTGGACAAAGTTTCAAAAATGTTTGTCACTTTAGGAAAAAATTGCTCATTTCCCACAGTGTACCCAATTTCCGATGGATACAGTAGATTGTGCCTAAAGGGTTGCACAGTCTTCAGCATAGTCCTTGCCTTCCTTGTTCATTGTTAGTACAACATTTAAAAAAAGGTAACCTTAATGAACCCTGAGACTCCTTTAGACTTTTACCTAGAAACTAATAACAACTTCTAGAAGTCAGTCTGGCAACTGAACAGTACTTATTGTGTGGGATGGGGGAGATACGGGTAGAATGGGGGTAGCATGGAAATTCTAGACTTTTCTTTTACTGATAAAAGGATTAACTTTACTGTTTATATTACATACCTATTCTGTTTGTTTTAATATCAATAACTTCCCTGCCTGTGTTCCTCCTGTTGTAGGAAAAAGTTTTATTCACTTCTAATTTACATCTGTCTTGTCCGAGTTGCAGTTTTAGGAAAAATGTGGAAGTGGTCAGTTTTCCAAAACCTTTTGTAAGTAGGGCTTTACAGTTACTGTGCCAATACCTTAATTCCAATAGGGAAATTTGCTAATAAATTAGACAACATGGTAGGAACAGGTTCTGAGAAAGCTCTGAGAAATGCTCTTACATTTTTCAGGTAGTGATCTGGGTCTCTTAGTATCTCATAGTTGAATTGATTCCTAAGAATTAGAAAGATGATGTTTTGGATTGATTCCTATCAAAGGGAGGTTGAAAGGAAGAGAGGTTGCAGCATAAATACTGCTAAGCCAGAGAGAGCAGTCTTCCAGAGTGCTCTATAGTTTGAAACAGCATTTTACCTATGTATCGTCTCACATTGATTTTGATCCTAAAAATACTCCTTCTTAAATAGGCCATCATCAAATGGCCATTTTCAAATTTCCATTTTTCAAGGTTTGGAAACAGGCTTTTGCTTAGTAACTTTCTTAAATTTGCATAGTTAATAAAGAACAAAATATTAAAACTAGGTCTTCTGATTGTGAGATCTGGCTACTACACCAAAATTTAATGAGGATTCCTTGGTGAGAAGGGAAATATAGAAGAATTTGGTTTCTTGAGATCTCCAGCATCATTTAGCTGGAGAATAAGTAAAATCTGCAAAGTACAGAGCAAATATGCATTGTTTTAAACACCCACAAATTAATATATGAATGCTTTTTACATTGTTTTACAAAGCATTTTACAGCTGTTCAGTTTTAAGTTGACAGACTTTTTACACATTTTTACCCTTCAGTATGTCAAAAATATTCCCCCTAAAGCACACCACGTATCTTTAGGAGATGGTTTTCCAGATATTTTTCAGAACCAGTGACATGGAGTGTAGGATGAAGTAAAGTTTTAAAATTTGATATTTATGGTTGGGGACTGAGAAAAGTAGGTTCTTAAAGACTCCTAAAAGATGAAAAATTGCACATTATATCTGAAAGAGTTGCTAAAATTATTTTCTTTGTGATTCAGATGGGTAGGTGTGTTTTTATTGTAGATACAGTCATAGATTGAGTCTTCTATTTTTACTTTTTTTAAAATTCATTAGCACTTAGAAAAATTATTGTACATATACTCTTAAAAACTTACCCATAAACCCAGTAATGAAGCTTTAAAAAGTAAAATTTTATTATTTGTTGATTAGAATATTATATACCAATACTTTGTGGTCACAAATATTTAAAAATAAGACTAACAAACTGGAAAAAAGGATTTAGTCAAATAGTGGTGAGATTATGTAATTTTTTTTCTTTGAAGAGTTTGGTTTCTAATGTTTTCATAAAATTCCTGTGCATAATTTTTATAATAATTTTAAAATAAAAACAAAACACTTGGAAAATAATTTAAAAGCTGGTATCCTTTGTTTAATAATTCTCTTTCTAGTCATTATTTGTTTAAAATATTCCCCCTAAAGCACACCACGTATCTTTAGGAGATGGTTTTCCAGATATTTTTCAGAACCAGTGACATGGAGTGTAGGATGAAGTAAAGTTTTAAAATTTGATATTTATGGTTGGGGACTGAGAAAAGTAGGTTCTTAAAGACTCCTAAAAGATGAAAAATTGCACATTATATCTGAAAGAGTTGCTAAAATTATTTTCTTTGTGATTCAGATGGGTAGGTGTGTTTTTATTGTAGATACAGTCATAGATTGAGTCTTCTATTTTTACTTTTTTTTTAATTCATTAGCACTTAGAAAAATTATTGTACATATACTCTTAAAAACTTACCCATAAACCCAGTAATGAAGCTTTAAAAAGTAAAATTTTATTATTTGTTGATTAGAATATTATATACCAATACTTTGTGGTCACAAATATTTAAAAATAAGACTAACAAACTGGAAAAAAGGATTTAGTCAAATAGTGGTGAGATTATGTAATTTTTTTTCTTTGAAGAGTTTGGTTTCTAATGTTTTCATAAAATTCCTGTGCATAATTTTTATAATAATTTTAAAATAAAAACAAAACACTTGGAAAATAATTTAAAAGCTGGTATCCTTTGTTTAATAATTCTCTTTCTAGTCATTATTTGTTTTAATAATTTTTAAGTCATTATTATAATATTTCTGTCCCATTAGAACTTACTATTTTCTGATTTTGAAGATTAATGGGATTAGTCATTAGTGCTTTATTGTCTAGCAGAATCACAGGATTTTCACCAAAAAAGAAAAAGAAGAAAAGGATCTCACTGTAAGCCTGAATCATACCAGTAATTTTATTGGGCCTCAAAGTGTTCTGAGTCTGGAGGAAACACTCTGTGTAAAACTTGCAGACTCATCTGGTAGTGATTTGTCCATTTACTATGTTTTGGACTTGCATCCTGGTCAGCTGTTGCCAAGAGAAGGCAGACAGGGGAATAAAATTATTATCAAGAAAAGGCTTGGAAACACACTGAATGAAGAAAACTGAGATAAACTCAAACAAAATTAAGGATGAAATGGATTCCAAGAAATAAAAGGGGTTAGAAAAAGAAGTGGACTCAGTCCCTCTAGGATAGTTTTCTTTCTTTTTCTTCCTGCCCTTGACTTATCAAGTATTAGTCTTTACATTTATTTAATTAATTGGACAACTAGGAATAGATTTTCTCTAATATTTTGGTCAAATAGATTCTATGTCCTGAAAATTTACCTTTGTTGTTACTCCTTCACCACTGCTTTCGTAGTTTTAAGTGTAATTTCTAGCAGGTTTATCTTATGAACTCACGATTTCTCAGATTTGGTTAATAAAATATGTAAATAATTAAGGTAAAGAAATTTAAGAAAAAGATGTAGTTTAAATATAAGAAAAAAACATTATGGACCAAGGACTTTAAGTGTACTTGTACATCAAATGAGACCTACAGTTTAAATAAAAAGATACTGAATGAAGATAGAATTAAGTAGATAAATCCCTGTTATATGCAACTCAAAAATATTTGTAACACACTTGAAGTTAAGTGTTCAGAAATCTTTGGATATGAAATGCACCCTTTAGGAGCTCACCAAACTTCATTAGATCTTTTGATACTTTTAAGTAAAGTAATTGTTGTAATCACTATTATTTATTAGGGTACTCTAAGTTGATATTTACTAATAGGCTGAAGATAGAATTTATGCATTCAGTCAATAAATTGCAGTTGAACCTTCTGTCTTTGAGAAGCTGTTATTATAAAACAGACAACATTGATGATGACCAAGAGGTAACAAATAGAAGACATTTATATAATGTGTTTTTTGGTAATCTGTCCAAAATGTAGAGAACTCAGAATGATAAAAAGTTTATATATGCGCAAGTGAAAGTGAAAGTCACTCAGTTGTGTCCAACTCTTTGTGACTCTTTGTGACTCCGTGGAATTCTCTAGGCCAAAATACTGGAGTGGGTAGCCTTTCCCTTCTCCAGGGGATCTTCCCAACCCAGGGATGGAACCCAGGTCTCCCACACTGCAGGCAGATTCTTTACCAACGGAGCCACCAGGGAAGCCCAGGCATACTGGAGTGGGCAGCCTGTCCTTTTTCTAGTGGATCTTCCCGACCCAGGAATTGAACCGGGGTCTCCTGCATTGCAGACAGATTCTTTACCAGTTGAGCTACCAGAAAGATGCCAGTAAAATAATTTAGAATGCCAGATTGATTCATATGTCTAAAATAGTAGTTTGTATGAAATGGGTAAATATTTGAGAGAATTGTTTATCCCACTTAAGAAGGTATTGTATAAAACAAGTGGAAAGGGCACTCTCTTGGCATCAGGCAAACCTGGGCTAAAATCCCAACACTACCACTTACAACCTGGATGATCTTGGGCAAATCGTTTAAACAATTTACTCATATATAAGTATGTTGTAATTATATCTTACTCACAGAATTCTTGCTGATAATGTAACTATAGTGCCTAGAATGACAACTGATACATAAAAAAGTTCAGTAAACAGTAGCCTCAATGATTATAACAGTTCTCACTCAGTCAGTCAGTTCAGGCGCTCAGTCATGTCCGGCTCTCTGTGACCCCATGAATCGCAGCACGCCAGGCCTCCCTGTCCATCACCAACTCCCGGAGTTCACTCAGACTTGCTTCCATCGAGTCCGTGATGCCATCCAGCCATCTCATCCTCGGTCTTCCCCTTCTCCTCCTGCCCCCAATCCCTCCCAGCATCAAAGTCTTTTCCAGTGAGTCAACTCTTCGCATGAGGTGGCCAAAGTACTGGAGTTTCAGTTTTAGCATCATTCCTTCCAAGAAATCCCAGGTTGATCTCCTTCAGAATGGACTGGTTGGATCTCCTTGCAGTCCAAGGGACTCTCAAGAGTCTTGTTCAACACTGCAGTTCAAAACCATCAATTCTTCGGCGCTCAGCCTTCTTCACAGTCCAACTCTCACATCTATACATGACCACTGGAAAAACCATAGCCTTGACTAGATGGACCTTAGTCGGCAAAGTAATGTCTCTGCTTTTGAAAATGCTATCTAGGTTGGTCATAACTTTTCTTCCAAGGAGTAAGCGTCTTTTAATTTCATGGCTGCAGTCACCATCTGCAGTGATTTTGGAGCCCCCCAAAATAAAGTCTGACACTGTTTCCACTGTTTCCCCATCTATTTCCCATGAAGTGATGGGACCGGATACCATGATATTCTTTTTCTGAATGTTGAGCTTTAAGCCAACTTTTTCACTCTCCTCTTTCACTTTCATCAAGAGGCTTTTTCATTCCTCTTCACTTTCTGCCATAAGGGTGGTGTCATCTGCATATCTGAGGTTATTGATATTTCTCCCAGCAATCTTGATTCCAGCTTGTGTTTCTTCCAGTCCAGCGTTTCTCATGATGTACTCTGCATATAAGTT
>SJYX01022201.1:292221-304950 GCA_006410675.1 Oreotragus oreotragus
TTTTGAACTGTGGTGTTGGAGAAGACTCTTGAGAGTCCCTTGGACTGCAAGGAGATCCAACCAGTCCATTCTGAAGGAGATCAACCCTGGGATTTCTTTTGAAGGAATGATGCTAAAGCTGAAACTCCAGTACTTTGGCCACCTCATGCGAGGAGTTGACTCATTGGAAAAGACTCTGATGCTGGGAGGGATTGGGGGCAGGAGGAGAAGGGGACGACAGAGGATGAGATGGCTGGATGGCATCATGGACTCGATGGACGTGAGTCTGAGTGAACTCCGGGAAATGGTGATGGATAGGGAGGCCTGGCGTGCTGTGATTCATGGGGTCGCAAAGAGTCGGACACGACTGAGCGACTGAACTGAACTGAACTGAACTGAACAAGGATAACCTCTTTTTTCTTATAAGTTCAACAATGGAATTTTGTACTAATGCCTTTTTGAAAATAACAACAACAACAAAACAAACAAACAAAAAAACAACCGGAAACCAAAGCACCTCTTTCTTGCATTTGGAAATTGTTAGATTTAGATCTGGTTAAGAATGAAGAGCTCTTATTCATCATCTACACATTTGCATTGTCTACACATTTTCTTGAATTTACTGAAGCTGTTTGTCTTAAGTATAGACCTAGCTTGGTTTTATTAAACTTTTAGTAACTGACAGAATCAAAGTCAAAGTTAAGAGGCTTACTTTAAATTGAAGCTGTTTGTTGAGATAAGCTGGGGTGATTTTAGCTTTCATGTCAACCTTAAGTGGAATCTACTTACTTGCTCTGGTCATTCAAGAGTTACTGTTAAAGTTGCCAAAACACTTGCATTAGAAAGCATCAACTGAGTTACTCGATTGCCACCCAACTAATTAAGGTGTAGTTAGTTTGTTGGAGCAAAGTAAGTGCCCCTAAAACTTAGAAACAAGACTACTTTCTAAATGTAAGACAGAAATCATTGAGTTTTATATTGAAGTTAGGTATCTGTAGCGGGGAAGGCAATGGCACCCCACACCAGTACTCTTGCCTGGAAAATCCAATGGATGGAGTAGCCTGGTGGGCTGCAGTCCATGGGGTCGCTAACAGTCAGACAGACTGAGCGACTTCACTTTCACTTTTCTCTTTCATGCATTGGAGAAGGAAATGGCAACCCACTCCAGTATTCTTGCCTGGAGAATCCCAGGGATGGGGGAGCCTGGTGGGCTGCCGTCTATGGGGTCACACAGAGTCGGACCTGACTGAAGTGACTTAGCAGCAGCAGCAGGTATCTGTAGAAACTGTTAATGGTGCCTGAGGTTGTCCATGGTTTAGATAAAATACTCTTCCAAACTCAGTTTGCTCAGATTCTTACTTACAAAACTATTTTATGATTAGTAAGTCAGTCTTCTAGATGTTTTGATTTGGAAGGCCTACTTCCCTGATTAATAATAATAATAGATAGACCCTTGTCCATGGTTACTGGAAAAAATATTCCTCATTATAAATGAATGTGTTGCTCCATGAATCAGCCTCTGGTGAATTTAGCTAACCTAAATCAGTATTTAAGAGCCTATTCAACTCTAGGTGCACTGAGAACACCAAAAAGATACAGGTATTATAGTGTTAGCTCTTTTTACATCTGTGTGGATTGCCAACACTTCTCTTTCCTTTTATTTCATCCCTGATTTCTCACTTTGAATATATAAAGAATTCCACTGTAGTTATTAATATAGTGAATAGATATCACCATCATCATTATTTGTTAAAATTCTAATTTGAGCAAATAATTTTAGCAGTATGCAAAGTACTAATTGGCTCCGCTCATTAAAGTTTTCTGAGAAGTGAGCTGAATTTGACAGTAATATAAGGCTGACTTGTCAGGTTGTGTGTTTGCCTGGTATTTTGGCGCCATCCACCCAACAATAACTATTGGAATAGAAGTAGGACTACCAGATTTTACTCTGGTATCCTAAATAAGGAATTTTTGCTGTTTCAAGAGAGTTCCTAAGAACTACTCTATTTATAGAACTATGAAAACTAAGAACATAAATATTTATTCAGATAATATAATAGTGGTAAAGTATAATGTGGGTATGGTAGGCAAAAATGGTACCCCCAAAGATATACTCCCTCCATCACTCCTAGATCCTTGAATGTTACCTTACATAGCAAAAGATATTAAGTATAAATATTTAAATATAAAAAGGTATAATTAAATTAATGATCTGAGCGGAAGAACTTATCCTGAATTATCTAGTGGACCCTAAATGCAATCACATATTCTTAGAAGAGAGAGACAGAGGGAGATTAAATAAACAGACAGAAGAAGAGAAGATAACACTGAGAAAAAGGCAATATGAAGGCAGAATAGAGAGAGATGTGGCCACAAGCCAAGGGATGCCAATAGCCACTAGAAGCAGTGTAGGGAGAGCAAATTAGCCAAGGTGGTGTTCAGGCTCTCTCATCTGGTGTTTTTTTAAATAATTACTATGTAACAGTTGAGACCATTTATAGCACTGCACATGGGCTTCAGGAAGTACTGGCTTGGTACTTGCTACCTTGTGCTTTATGCATGTGTGAGCTCCACCTAAAAGTGTTGTGGCATTACTGCTGTGTCACAGCTGTATCCACTGGGTCAGGCACAAGAGGAGAAAATATAGTATGTCTGCTGCTATGGCTGCTGTGTCAGCCAGGAGAGAATAAACGGGTCTGCGGTTCCTACGACTCCTTGAGTCTTCTTCCAGCTTCTTAGCTCATGCCTTGCCTACCCTGGATTCAACGATCAGTGTGCACAGTGAGATACAGTAGCAAAACAACTGGCATACAGGATCAACAAAACAAGCTGGAAGAGGCAAAGAATGAATTCTGTCTCCAGATAGAGTGGGGCTTTATGAAACCTTGATTTTGGACTTCTGACCTCCAGAACTCAAAGAGAATAAATTTCTGTTGTTTTAAGTTGGCAAATTTGTGGCAAATTGGGATAACAGTCAGGGGAACCTAATACAGTAGGTGTAGGTTTGCAGAAGTTTTGTTTCCCTCTCTAACTTAAAAATCATACTACTGTTTTTGGTGGTGAGATACAGGTGAAAAGAAACAGTTAGTTGTACCTTTGATGAAAGGCATTGTGGTCTTCTTACATGTTTATATGATATTTTGCTACATTAAAGTATCTTCCTTCATTTTTTAATAAGGAATGCATGCATACTCTTGGCTTAAAAAAACATTTGGCTACACTGATAAACATGTTTATCAGAATGATAAACATTAGGTTGTAGTCTACCTCAACACAATTTGTCATGATTTGTTGATATGTTAATAAAAACACAATGACAGCACATGATGCTTAGTTTCTTTGCTCTTTGACTTCCCATGTTCAACAGTGCATATTCTTATGTCACAAAAGGAGCACTTATCTATTAATAGGGTCTCTGATTGAGTTCTTGCACTTACAGACGTGTCATAAAGAGACTCTTTGTTTCCTTTTGCCTTCATTCTCTGAAATTTTTTTAAGTTTCTGTTGGGTGCCAGGTGACTCAGAATGCTGAGAACACGGTGGTGGTTGGGTCAGAGAGGACCCTTGTCTCTTAGAGTCACCTCTAGCCCATTAGTGCTTTTGCACAAATTAGTAAAAGGTCCCTTCCACAGTCACAGCTGCGAGGATACAGGATTTGTCCAGCTAAATAAAGCTGGGGTTTAGCCTCACTTGCTCCCTTGGCTGGGTACTTTTGTGCCCAACCTGTCCTACTATCAGCAGAACCCTGGCTTTGTCTCAAGAAGATTGGTATGTAGCCATAGCAGATGGTTTTCTCAGTACCTCCAGCACTTCTTTTTACTTTGAAAAAGAGACAAAAAAGTTTCTGGGCGACTGAACAGAGCAGGCTCCATTTCCAAATAAGGTTGCATATACCTATGAATGGAGAAACTGAGAAGGTGGATATTGCTAGTTTCTGCGCCCGCATGCTTTCTCCCCTAGAAGCTGGTAGATTTATCTTGACAGGTTTTCATGAACTTAATTCTGTCCCACAGGTCAGAGAATTTGTTATGTTCCATGTTTTCTAGAAGGTAAAATGTCAGTGAATTAGAGAAGAAACCTACTCCTGTGATGCTGAGGATTATTCTGTGGGCTCTGGACTGCTAAAATTTGTGGAGAGGTGCTAATAGGCTATGAGAAACTCTTTGGGAGGATGATATATTGAATGGAAAAATATCACAAGAACAGAAGTGGCCAGAGCTACACCACAGATGTGTATGGAGAAAACACTGCTCTTTTTGGACTGCACAAAATTATCGCATGACAAGGATGAAGAAACCTCTTGAGTTCTCAGTATAATCTCTCTTCTTTTTAACAGCAGCAAAGGCACATGTGGACAAACGGTTCGTGTATTTTCCATAAGTAAAGGTAATGTTTGCATTGCTCAAAGAGGAAATTATTAACCATTGGAAAACTTGAGAATACTGTGGGATTTAGGGTGTGCGTGTGTTAGGGGGAAAGTGTGTGTCTGCCTGTGCACGTGCACATGTGTACATGGTAATTAGATATCTTTTGCTTTAAAAAGATAATGGGAGATATTTTGCTTTAAAAAGATAATGGGAGATATTTTGCTTTAAAAAGATAATGGGAGAATAAAGTTTCTTTATCTTTATCATAGCATAGGGATGTAGGGACAGAAAAATAACTGATAAGTGATCCTTTTTAATAAAAAAGAAAAAAAAAATGCCTGAATCAGTAATCTAGCTTGCCAAATGAAGTCTGATGTATAGAAAGATTTGTATTTTAGGGATGGGGCTGAGTGGGAGTGGAGGAAAAGATGTGAAGGGGGAAAAAGTAACCAACAGCAGGCTGCAGATAGTTAGGACAGAGCCAAGAAAGAAAGACAGAGCCAAGATCTGGAAGATTCATTCCGTTCTAAAATAAGTATCTCTGCTGCTGCTAAGTCACTTCAGTCGTGTCCGACTCTGTGCGACCCCATAGACAGCAGCCCACCAGGCTCCGCTGTCCCTGGGATTCTCTAGGCAAGAACACTGGAGTGGGTTGCCATTTCCTTCTCCAATGTATGAAAGTGAAAAGTGAAAGTGAAGTCGCTCTGTCGTGTCTGACTTTTCACAACCCCATGGACTGCAGCCCACCAGGCTCCTCCATCCATGGGATTTTCCAGGCAAGAATACTGGAATGGGTTGCCATTGCCTTCTGCTTAGTTAAGTTGAGAGAATGGTTTATGTTAAAATTGACTGTATGTGGGATAGCTTACTATAAATNACCCCATGGACTGCAGCCCACCAGGCTCCTCCATCCATGGGATTTTCTAGGCAAGAATACTGGAATGGGTTGCCATTGCCTTCTGCTTAGTTAAGTTGAGAGAATGGTTTATGTTAAAATTGACTGTATGTGGGATAGCTTACTATAAATACTCTCTTAAGATGACTTAACTACTCATTCAGTTATAATTAACTTGGTCAAAATATATAAAGTTCTTTCTTTGAGTTCCAACTATTCAAATAGGTTGGTACTACATTCGTACAGTTGAGTGTGATATAAAATTGCACTTGACCAGAAAGTGAGGTATCTTAAAGGTAGCCTGATTTTTTTTTTTTTTTTTACTTACTTTTTTTGGGGCAAGGAACAGAAAAATCCCTGTAAAGAGTCATTCTTCTTTCCTTCAATTTCCATAATTGTATTGAACATGAAAAGCAGAGTGTATCTTCTTATATAGTACCCTCACAGATTAGATAAGAAAGGCCATAAGGTTAAATGTCTCTCATTTATATAACTCTAGTTGTGGACTTGGAACACAGCTATAAAGCTCAAGTGGGTTCCATCCCAAGCAAAACTGACTTTTTTTGTTTTCAGGTACAGGACAATAAGTTTGGAAATCAGACCTAATCTCCTGACTCTAACTGACATCAAATAGATCTGAAAAGACCGACTGAACCAAACACAGATATACTTGACCAATGAGTTTTCATTTGAGAGAACAGCTGCACATGGCAGTGGTCACTTCAGTAATATACATTATAAACTGTATCTTCTGTACCACCCAAAGCAGTGACATCCTTGTTTCTTGACTTCTCATGAAGGCCTGGTTCTGACTGAGTCTGTTGATGGTCAGCCTGCATTTCTGTTTCCTGAATGCTGACTCACACTCTCCTTGCTCCCAGCCCACCCAATGGGCATCCTTATAAACAGAAAGATGTGTTCACAAAAGAGGAAGTGGTAAGACCCAGGAAAAGCATTTTGCTGCTCTAGAGAGCTCTTTTTTCTTCTGGGAAATTTCTGAAACATGCCAAACTATCAGAAACAATTCCCAGACCCCAGCTTAGGAAGAGTTTAGTATCTACTGGAAGGCAGCATAATGTAGTGATTAAAAATACTAGAGTCAGATTTCCTGGATTTGCATTTTAGCTCCTGCAAGACTACAAGGCTTCAGACTAGTTAGCTAACTTCTCTCTGTGCCTCATTTTCCTCATTATAAAGTGGTGATAACAATACCCATCTTATAGGGTTATTGTCAGAATTGAGTTAATATAAAGTGGTCAGAATAGTAAGCAGTCTAATTTTTTAAAAAATACTATGAACATTGACAGCAAGATACTATTAATATTTGAAGGGTATAGAGTGATACCTCAAATTATCTGCCCAGTAGAGTTTCCTAATGCTTTGCATTTTGTTTTAGAAATCACTCAGAGTAGAACAAAATTAAGACATTTGTTATAGGGACAAGGGCCATAAATTGGAAAAAGGCCAGTGTTATATTTAATTGTCTGTGATAAAGGGTGTGGGTTGCAGGACTCTCTATAGCTCTCCTGATTAAGGGCTAGTTTTGTCTCAGAGCTGAACTCAAGACTGTTTTCAAATGAGGACTAAAGTTGTTTGGCCAAGCTTTGGTGCTAGGTCTAGCTAGCATCCAACCAGGTTAGTTAACCCAAATGACATTATAATGGCAGTTAAAAAAAAAAAAAGACTAAAGAAGTATGATTTGGAAGAAATATCGGACTCATTTATTTCCATAAGGGAAGTAAGATGAGTGACTGGAGTTTTCATAAAAGCAACTTGGGCTCCATATGAGGAAATAATTTTCAACCACAACTGTTTTAAAATAGAAAAGGCTGCCTTAGTAGGTAATAAGCTTTCACACTAAAAATGTTCCAGGAGAAACTGGCCTTCCACTAATCAGAAATGTACCTGTAAGTTAGTCTGTAAAGTGAGGATAACCACCAGGGTTGTTATAATAATTAAAGGAGATAATATGCATATGGCAGTTAGCATGGGGCTTGGCATATTGTAAATGTTCCATGAATGGTAATTGCTGATACTACCATAACCAGCATCATTGCTACTATCATTATTATTATTATTATTAATTAGAATTTTAAATTTAGCAAAGATACTGGACTATATAATCTTTCTAGTTTTTATGAAAATAGATGGTTAGCTTATGCTAACCATTTTAAGGTCTTCTTCCACTTAGGAAGTTTAAAATACTTAGAAATGGGAGACATTTTGTGTTGTAGAATGTGGTGTTACTCTTCATGTGTTTATTATGCTAGCTCCTTTGACTATTCTATTTATTATTCTCTACTTTATTTAGAATGGTTTAACCTGTGTGTAGTTCAGCTGTATTCTTTGTTAGTATAGTAATTATAGACTTTCTTCTGTTTATAAAGATGGAAAGGAGATGGGATAAAGAGATGAAAGAAGTTTCAAGTTTAAATACCAAGGTCTTTTATTTCTCAGCTGGTGAACAGGTTAGATGAGAATTATTTTAGTGAAAAAAAATGGCATCTTGTTTATTTTCTTTTGAAGGATTCATTTTGTTCTAAACTCACATTTTCAAAGTTTTAATACTTTTTTTTTTTGTGATTGTGTCTTTTCTTGCAAAAAGAAATTGAGTTAGAAATAAAACAAAAATCAGCATATTTCCTTTCAAGGCGAAGGAGTAGAATTTGCAGAAGCAGGATTAGAACAAAAAATTTAAATGAGGTGCATGTTTAAATGAAGGAAAAAAGTGAAAACTATTATTTTTTCTTTCGCTCTAAGTATATTCTCTGATATACAGTATTTCATATCACTACAGAAACCTCTAATTGTTCTCATTCTGTATTCATTGATGGAGAGGTAGGGCTCCACAGGACAAATGAAAGATTTCAGATTTATCATATCTATGAGGGACTAGGGGACAAGAAAAAGAAACACAGATAGGGTTCAGAGTTATAAACGGTTTTGCTCTGTAATCCCTACTCATTTAGCAGATGACAAATGGAAGCCCTGTTGGGGTTTGGCTTCATTTTTATTTTTTCTGTCTGTGTGCAGTTTACTTAGATTCTCTTCTCCTTCAAGGATTTTTTTTCACCCTTGCCTATAGGCCTACAGAGGCAATCAAGACTGAACAATAGGTGCCTTCTTATTTCAAGTGGGTAATTTGCATTTCTGAGGATCTCCTGACTGGATTAAACACATTTCCCAGAGGCTTCTGCAACTGGGGGAATACTCCTTCTAGAAATTTACTTCATCTTTAGCAGGGTAGGGTGTTGCTCAGTTTTCACACTCCTGAGAAGCACAAAGCACCTGAATTTGTAGAAAGTAATTGTTTCATTTCCGCTGTGATTCAGTTATTCATAAATTCAGAAGGGCTGAGTACATACTCCTTCCTAATTTTCATACTGTTTACTTGAGTGTTCTGCTTAAGATGAAGCAGGCAAGGTGTGAAAGAGCAGGAAACTAGAATTTTGAAAACCTGTTCTTGAGTTCTCATTTTAGGTCAACTGCTTTGCCATACTGAGCCTCAGTTTCCCCATTTGTAATTTAAGGGATTGCCACCCTTTAGAGAGTTGAAAGATAAAAACTCTATGCATAGATAACACTGACAGACCCTTCTTTACTTTTGGCAAAAACAAAGTACTTTGGGAGCAGGCTTTGTAGTGGAAGTGGTATCTTAGTTGGTCTAGAATGGAAAGGAATTCAGTAATGAATAGTCCATACTATAATATGAATAGGCCAAAGAGGAGAGATTAGAGCTCTGGACTATATAGAGGAAGCAGCACTCAAAATGGAGCCTCAGGGAGGTTGGAGAGGTAGGAGGAAAAGCTGCAGAACAGACTCCTGGAGGCAAGCAGGAAGTCCTGCCAGGTGTCACTAAGGTGAATGTGAAGGTCGCTCAGTTGGGTCCAACTCACTGTGGGCCTCATGGACTATATAGTCTATGGGCTTCTCCAGGCCAGAATACTGGAGTCCATAGACTTTTCCTTCTCCAGGGGATCTTCCCAACCCAGGGATCGAACCCAGGTCTCCTGCATTGCAGGTGGATTCTTTACCAGTTGAGCCACAAGGGAAGCCCAAGAATACTGGAGTGGGTAGCCTATCCCTTCTCCAGAGGATCTTCCCAACCCAGGAATTGAAGCTTCATTTGGGGTCTCCTGCATTGCAGGTGTATCCTTTACCAACTGAGCTATGAGGGCAGCCCCCAGATGTTACTAAGGACCCACTTAAGGCTCACTCACATCTATTAGAACATATAACAGTTGGAGACTTTTTTCATGAAGTTGGTTGGAATAGTGGGGCAGAATATTGTGTTGGGTTTAATAGTAAATGTGGAGACAAAGTATAGATTATTACTTACATAATAATAAAGAACTATAAAGAAGCTTGGCTATTTGGTTGGGAAAAGAAGGAGAGATATAGGAATAGATATAGAAACATAGGGTCATAAGATATTTTCTTTTTAAAGAAGGAGAGATATTGATATATATTAAGGGAATAAAGACAATAGTGAAGAGATAGTAGATGCAGGCCAAGAAAGACGCCAGCCAAAGCCCTGCTTAAAATTCTCCATTCTCTTGGGCCTGACATATACAGTCCTTTGATTTCTGACTGTTCTTACCTTGCTGGCTTTATCTCTAATCATCCTCTGCATGGTCTTGAACTATCCAGTGCAACTGAATGAAGTATGATACTTCCTGTATATCATTGCAGATGCTAGTCACGATGACCTTCCTTTTTCTCCTTCTCCTTCTCCTTCTTTTTTGGCCTGGCTAATTTTCAGTTCGGTTCAGTTCAGTCACTCAGTCATGTCCAGCTCTTTGTGACCCCATGGACTGCAGCACACTAGGCTTCCCTGTCCATTGCCGACTCCCGGAGCTTGATCAAACTCATGTCCATTGATGATGCTCTCCAACCATCTCATCCTCTGTCGTCCCCTTCTCCTCCTGCCTTCAATCTTTCTTAGCATCAGAATCTTTTCTAATGAGTCAGTTCTTTACATTAAATGGCCAAATTATTGGAGTTTCAGCTTTAGCATCAGTCTTTCCAATGAATATTCAGGACTGATTTCCTTTAGGATTGACTGGTTAGATCTCCTTGCTCTCCGGGGTACTCTCAAGAGTCTTCTCTAACACCACAGTTCAAAAACATCAATTTTTCAGTATTCAGCTTTCTTTATGGTCCAACTCTCACATCCATACATGACTACTGGAAAGCTTTGACTATACAAACTTTATCAGCAAAGTAATGTCTCTGCTTTTTAATAGTTGTCTAGGTTGGTTGGTCATAGCTTTTCTTCCAAGGAGCAAGCATCTTTTAATTTCATGGCTGCAGTCACCATCTGCAGTGATTATAGAGCCCAAGAAAATGAAGTCTGTCACTTTCCATTGTTTCCCCATCTATTTGCCATGAAGTGATGGGACTGGATTCTATGATCTTCATTTTCTGAATTTTGAGCTTTAAGTCAACTTTTTCGCTCTCTTCTTTCACTTTCATAAAGAGGCTTTTTAGTTCTTCTTCCATAAGGGTGCCATCATCTGCATAGCTGAGGTTATTGATATTTCTCCTGGCAATCTTGATTCTGGACTAATTTTCACTTATCCTTAAAGCTTTGTTCAGATGATCCCTTTCTCTGGGAAACATTTCCTGTCATCTTTGTCCTCCACCCTCACCTTAGCCAGGGTTAGTCACTTCAGTTGAAATTCCTTTAAAATTCTTTGTATACTTTTATGTTATTAATCATGTAATATTAAGTTTTTAAAATTTGTCTGCTTCCTGTAGGTGGCCATGAATTTGTGAAGGTCAGACAGCACTACTTGAGAAGTAAGTGCTCAATAAATGTTTATTAAACAAGGCAAGGAGGACAACACTTGAGAATCACGATGTTAGAATGAACTCTGCTGTGTTTCAAAGACTGTTGATTAAATGTCTCTTTGTTCCCCAGTTCTCTAAAATAACTGCAGCTGTCTTGATTGTGAGAGAGAACTACTAGTAAGGCAGATAGTTAGTAGTCATGTTGCCACCTGTTCTAAGGCCAAGACACACTCCATTAATCAATTACTACACTTGCTCACACAGCTTGAATGTTGCCTGTTTACATGGTAATGGATCAGTGTTGAGAGACAGAAGACAGGGATCAAGACCATCCCCATGGAAAAGAAATGCAAAAAAGCAAAATGCCTGTCTGGGGAAGCCTTACAAATAGCTGTGAAAGGAAGAGAGGTGAAAAGCAAAGGAGAAAAGGAAAGATATAAGGATCTGAATGCAGAGTTCCAAAGAATAGCAAGAAGAGATAAGAAAGCCTTCTTCAGTGATCAAGGCAAAGAAACAGAGGAAAAGAACAGAATGGAAAAGACTAGAGATCTCTTTAAGAAAATTAGAGATACCAAGGGAACATTTCATGCAAAGATGGGCTCGATAAAGGACAGAAATGGTATGGACCTAACAGAAGCAGAAGATATTAAGAAGAGGTGGCAAGAATACACAGAAGAACTGTACAAAAAAGATCTTCATGACCCAGATAATCACGATGGTGTGATCACTCATCTAGAGCCAGACATCCTGGAATGTGTAGTCACTGTCTCTTATACACATGTCACTATGCATTTGGCCACGTTACTTTTAACTGTGACTGTTACGTCATAATAGTTAGTTGAGTTTTCAACTGGATCAATTGTCAGTTTTGTGGAAATCACCTCCTGTCTAGATATGAAAAAGAGGCAGAAAAAAGGTCAGATAAAAGTCTTGGAATGAGGTAGCCTGAGAGGGAATATGGAAACAGAGGAGGCAGAGAGAATAGGGGGATAAAAGGGATACAGAGGCACCAATGCCATAAGGATCTACTTTGCATGACACACACCTGAGGTGAGCACTGGTGCCCATGAAGCACGGGGACCATCTGAGTTGGTGGATCAGCACACCCCTTTCTTCTGGGCAGTGACCAGGGCCATGGCCCCTCTTGACCAGCTCAGGCATCTTATGCAAAGTTTATACCACAGCTATTGACCACAGTCACATGGCCGACTATGTTTCTCTCTCATGGCAAAAGGAGAAAATGATTAAAGGATAGAAGACAGATTTAAAACACAAAAGAGTTGTAAGTCATAGATTCAGTAACTTCTCCCAGCAGTTTCTGAGCAGGGAGATAATGAGTTCTGGGTTGACAAAAGTGTCCCCCCTGCAGGGAGGAAAAATACATGACTTACAGTAGGTCTTGAGCTGCGCTGGACCCAAGTCTCAGGCAGAGAACGAGGAGCAGGACAGCAAGGCTCGTCTTGAACAGAAACTGAAGAGCACGCATGCTGGAAGAATTTGAAGCTCCGGAGGACTGTGTCCTCAGGGAGCAGGATGTCTCTTATAACTAGCAGGAAGACCCTGGAGCTATTGGGTCAAGTTCACTTGGCCAAAACCATCACATCTCAGGGATTTCCTTTTTGCTACCTTAGTTGTTTTCTTTCTTTTTTTTTTTTGGAGAAAGGTCAGTGTTTGGCCAGAACTTTTTTTTTTTTT
>SJYX01022201.1:305691-326273 GCA_006410675.1 Oreotragus oreotragus
GGGGCTCCAAAATCACTGCAGATGGTGATTGCAGCCATGAAATTAAAAGATGCTTAGTCCTTGGAAGAAAAGTTATGACCAACCTAGATAGCATATTCAAGAGCAGAGACATTACTTTGCTGACTAAGGTCCGTCTAGTCAAGGCTATGGTTTTTCCTGTGGTTGTGTATGGATGTGAGAGTTGGACTGTGAAGAAGGCTGAGCACTGAAGAACAGATGCTTTTGAACTGTGGTGTTGGAGAAGACTCTTGAGAGTCCCTTGGACTGCAAGGAGATCCAACCAATCCATTCTGAAAGAGATCAGTCCTGGGATTTATTTGAAAGGAATGATGCTAAAGCTGAAAGTCCAGTACTTTGGCCACCTCATGCAAAGAGTTGACTCATTAGAAAAAACTCTGATGCTGGGAGGAATTGAGGACAGGAGGAGAAGGGGATGACAGAGGATGAGATGGCTGAATGGCATCACTGACTATAGTCTCAGTGAACTCCTGGAGTTGGTGAGGGAGGCCTGGCATGCTGCGATTCATGGGGTTGCAAAGAGTTGGACACGACTGAGCAACTGAACTGAATTGGATCAGTGTTGACACTTGGGGCAAAACCTATTTGCTGTTTTGCAGTCTCTTATTTTTCTTAAACCTTTTCTTTGTTCTTGTTATTTTTTTGCTAAGTCATGTCCTACTCTTTACGATGCTATGGACTATAGCATTCCAGGCTCCTCTCCTCCACTGTCTGCCAGAGTCTGCTCAAATTCATGTTCATTAAGTTGGTGATCCCATCTAACCACCTCATCCTTGGATATCCCCTTCTCATTTGCCTTCAGTCTTTCCCAGCAGCATGGTCTTTTCCAATGAGTCAGCTCTTCACATCAGGTGGCCAAGGTATTGGAGCTTCACCTTTAAAGTCATTCCTTCCAATGAATATTCAGGACTGATTTCTTTAGGATCGACTGGTTTGATCTCCTTGCACTTCAAGGGACTCTCAAGATTGTTCTCTAGCACCACAATATGAAAGTATCAGTTATTTGGTGCTCAGCCCTCGCTCTGGTCCAGCTCTCACATCTGTACATGACTACTGGAAATTCTATAACTTTGACAGTATGAACCTTTGTGGGCAAAGTGATGTCTCTGCTCTTTTTATTTATTATTATTATGCTTTCTAGGTTTGTCATAGTTTTCCTTCCAAGGAGCAGGCGTCTTAATTTCATGGCTGCAGTCACCGTCCACAGTGATGTTGGAGCCCAAGATAGTAAAATCTGCCACTGCTTCCACTTTTCCCTCTTCTTTTTTGCCATGAAGTGACAGGACCAGATACCATTTGCTCAGAATCATTTATTGTTGAGTTTTAAGCCAGCTTTTTTGTTCTCCTCTTTCACCTTCATCAAGAGGCTCTTTAGGTCCGCCTCAGTTTCTGCCATTAGAGTGGTGTCATCTGCACATCTGAGGTTTTTGATAGTTCTCCTTGGAATCTTGATTCCAGTTTGTGATTCATCCAGCCTAGTGTTTCATATGATGTACTCTGCATATAAGTTAAATAAGCAGAGTGACAATATACAACCCCATCATGCTCCTTTCCCAATTTGGAATGAGTCAGTTGTTCCATGTCCAGTTCTAACTGTTGCTTTTTGACCCGTGTACAAGTTTCTTGGGAGACAGGTAAAGTGGTCTGGTTGTATGGTCTTCTAAACAATTTTTCATACTCTGCTGTGATCCACAGTCTAACGCTTTAGTGTAGTCAGTGAAGCAGAAGTAGATGTTTTTTTTCTGGAATTCTCTTGCTTTCTCCATGGTCCACTGAATGTTTGGCAGTTTGGTCTCTGATTCCTCTGCCTTTTTTATACCCAGCTTGTGAATCTGGAAGTTCTTGGTTCATGTCCTGCTGAGGCCCAACTTGAAGGATTTTAAGCATAACCTTGCTAACATGTGAAATGAGTACCATGGTATGGTAGTTCTTTGGTATTGCCCTTCTTTGGGATTGGAATGAAAACTGAACTTTTTTACAATCCTGTGGCCACTGCTGAGTTTTCTAAATTTGCTGGCATATTGAGTGCAGCCCTTTAACAGCATCATCTTTTAGGATTTTAAATAGCTCTGCTAGAATTCTGTCACTTTCATAACTTTTTCATAATAATGCTTCCTAAGGGCCCCTTGACTTCACACTCCAGAATGTCTGGTGAGTGATCACACCATCATGGTTATCAGGGTCATTAAGACTTTTTTGCACAGTTCTTCTGTGTATTCTTGCCACCTCTTCTTAATTTCTTCTGCTTTCATTAGATCCTTACATTTTCTATCCTTTATTGTGCCTATCCTTGCATGAAATGTTCCCTTGAAATCTCCAAGATTATCGAAGAGATCTCTAGCCTTTCCCCATCTACTGTTTTCCTCTGTTTCTTTGCATTGTTCATTTAAGAAGGCCTTCTTATCTCTTCTTGCTATTCTCTGGAACTCTGCATTCAGTTAGGTGTATGTCTTTCTCTTTCTCTCTTGCCTTTCCCTTCTCTTCTTTCCTCAGCTATTTGTAAAGCCTTGCAGACGACCACTTTGCCTTCTTGCATCTCTTTTTCTTTGGGATGGTTTTGGTCACTGCCTCCTGTACAGTGTCAGAACCTCTGTCCATAGTTCTTCAGGCGCTCTGTCTACTGGATCTAATCCCTTGAATCTTTTCATCACCTCCACTATATAATCAAGGGATTTCATTTAGGCCATACTTGAATGGTCTAATGGTTTTCCATACTTTCTTCAACTTCAGCCTGAATTTTGTAAAAAGGAGCTTATGATCTGAGCCACAATCATCTCAGGTCTTATTTTTACTGACTGTATAGAGGTTCTCTATTTTTGGCTGTAAAGAAGATGTGCTTAGTCACTTGGTCATGTCTGACTCTTTGCAACCTCATGGATTGTAGCCTGCCAGATACCTCTATCACTGGGGATTCTCCAGGCAAGAATAATGGAGTGGGTTACCGTGCTGTCCTCGTAAAGAACATAATCAATCTGATTTTGGTATTGACATCTGGTGATGTCCATGTGTGAAGTCATCTCTTGAGTGTTTGCTGTGACTGGTGTTTTCTTTTGACAAAGATCTGTTAGCCTTTGCCCTGCTTCTTTTGTACACCAAGGCCCAAAGTTGCCTATTTTTCCAGGTATCTCTTGATTTCCTACTTTTGCATTCCGATACCCCACGATGAAAAGAACATCTTTTTTTGGTGTTAGTGCTGTAAGGTCTCGTAGGTCTTCAAAGAACTGCTCAGCTCAGCTTCCTTGGCATCAGTGGTGGGTGGGGCACAGACTTGGATTAATGCGATGTTAAATGGTTTGCTCTGAAAATGAACTGAGATTATTATGTCATTTTTGAAAATTTACCCAAGTTCTTCATTTTGGACTCTTTTGTTGACAATGAGGGCTACTCCATTTCTTCTAAGGGATTCTTGCCCACAGTAGTAGATATAATGGTCATCTGAATTAAATTCACCCATTCCCATCCATTTTAATTCACTGATTCCTAAGATGTCAACACACATTCTTTATATCTCCTGCTTGACCACATCAAACTTACCTTGATTCATGGATATAACATTCCAGGTTTCTATGCAGTGTTTTCTTTACAGCATCAGACTTTACTTTCACCACTAGACACATCCATCACTGAACATCATTTATGCTTTGGCCAAGATGCTTCATTCTTTCTGGAGCTATTAGTAATCGCCCTCCAGTATTCCCCAGTAGCATACTGGACACTTTCCTAGCTGGGGGCTCATCTTCTGGTGTCATAGCTTTTTGTCTTTTCATACTGTCCATGGGGTTCTTCGGGCAAGAATAATAGAGTGGGTTGCCATTTCTGTTTCCAGTGGACCATGTTTTGTCAGAACTCTTCACAGTTCTGGCAAGACCTTTCCTAGATATGTAATATAAAATCTCCCACTGCTCTAAAACTATGTTCCCCTGGTTTCTCCAGGAATCTATCGGCCAGTGCATGTATATGTGACTTTCTGGCCATAAAGCTCAGATGGATTGTCATTTTCCTTAGTAATTTATTATAGGAATTATACTCCTATAAATAAACAGTGAGTGTTAAGCCCACTTTTTAGATGGAGGAGATGAGAGTCGTTCACATTTTTAAAATTATAGTAGGGAGAATGTTGAGGGGAGAAAGGTGATATCTATCCATATGGGAAAATTGCATCATATTTACACAGGAAAAAAAAAGAAAAAGTGAAGAATTCACTGTGATTTTTACCTTTTTCTTAATCCCCTTTTCTCCACTCCTTACTCCACACTCTATAGTGTAGTTTAACAAAAATTTGCTGAGTAAGGATGGCATCACCAATGCAATGGACATGAACTTGGGCAAACTTCAGGAGACAGTGAGGGGCAGGGAGGCCTGGCGAGCTACAGTCCATGGGGTCAAAACGGGTCAGACATGACTGAGTGACTGAACAACGAATAACTTGTACTAAGTATGCTAAATATGTTCTAGGAATAGGAGATAAAAAATGTATAGGGCAAATCAACTGTCAGGGAGTTTACAATCTTATTAGGGAAGGTGTTAAGAAGTAAAACAGGGATATATAGGATGGGGGTAGGGACTTCCCTGGTGGATCAGCTGGTAAAGAATCTTCCTCCAATGTGGGAGACCTGAGTTTGATCCCTGGGTTGGAAATATCCCCTGGAGAAGGGAATGGCTACCCACTTCAGTATTCCTGGAGAATTCCATGGACTGTATAGTCCATGGGGTCACAGAGTTGGACACAACTGAACAACTTTCACTTCACTTCATTTCAGTGGAAAACATGCTAATATGACTTGGTCTGCATTGTTCCATTTATCGAGCCATTGTTGTTAGATCATTTACTAACCTTTTAATTTTAATGATCAAAGTCACTTAGAATTTTTCTTAATCTTGAATCTTGTGTGTATAAGGATATTTCCTTGAATCATGGAAACTGTACATGTATAAGAGAGTCTTATGCTCCTATGGATAAAACCATTAAGGAGTATTACGTTATAAACAGGGTGTATACTTTTTTTCTGAATCAGAAAGTCAGAATCTAGTAAGATTAAAAAAAAAAAAACACCTCAGTAAGACTTAATTAATCAATTTAAAACATATTACTAGTTTTTTTTAATGACCGTCCAGACTTTGTTGAGTCTGTAGAATTAGTTTGTTATAAGTGGCAAAAGACAAACATTATTTAGAAAATTAAACACAAAAAAGACATATCCACCCCTTGTTTACTTGACTCAAATTGCAGCACAAGCATTAAGGAAAGCCTTGCTAAACTTACTGTTTCTCCAGGGAACATTGAATTAGCACCCATGTGAATGTTATAAAAATAAGGAACAGAATGTTCACAGTAAACCTTAGGAAGATTCTGAGGCAGATAAGGCCAAATGTTTAATTTTCATTTTTTAATGTAATGCTGTTACAACTTACTTGCAATGTTCCTCCCTGCTTGGCGGCCCCATAATTATTTCATCATGCAGCAGGAAATCCTGGTAGGTCATATATAAACAGCCTGAGGCAGGAACCTCTTCATCTGATAGAGTATGACATCTGACATCTGTGCAGTCGGCTGCTTGCCTGCCACAATTAACCAGGAAGCTTGGGCATTAACTAATGCAAAGGCCACTGGGAGCTTGGGATAACGTGGAGTAGCAAAGGTCTTTCCTAATCCAATAAATTCCTATGAAGATGAAAAAGTGACAGCAAATAGGTGACAGTTTTCTCTGGAACTGAACCTTTGTGGTCTTTTTCCTGATTGTTTTCCAAAAAGCAGCAAGCCATCTTTCTTGTCTCCCCTCCCATTCTACTCCTCATGTATGCATAATTTCCCTCGACTTTGAATGAGACTTAAGTGCACTTAGAGGCTGCTGAATTTTGCTCTTGGTATTGTTTATGCTCAAGTGGGGGTGGGAATCCCTTTCTGGGTTTCACAAACTAAAGGAAACCCAGAATGGAACCTCTGTGTAAAATGTGTTGAGGGATTGAGCTAGCACCTGCTTTACAAGCTAATTGTTTCTACCAGCCGTTTATTGTTTGTTATTCTGTTCGGAGGCAAATGCTAAGAACAGTAGATGATTTGCATTGCCAGGAGTTTAACTGGCTTGCCTCCTTTAAAATAATATATATATATATTATATATGCATACATATATAATTTTCATATTTCATTTCAGTGTTTTTATTAAATATTTACTGAGTACCTACTATGTGTGAGACACTACGCTTGACCCAGGGCTAAATAAGATCATTTCTAATCAGAACTGAAGATCATCTTTGCCCATGAACTTGATCTAATGAAGGAGACTACCACATACAGCAACATACACACAGCAACTAATATGTAATTGTGGTTCTCCTCCTAAGTCACTTCAGTCGTGTCCAACTCTGTGCGACCCCACAGATGGCTGCCCACTAGGCTCCTCCGTCCCCGGGATTCTCCAGGCAAGAACACTGGAGTGGGTTGCCATTTCCTTCTCCAATGCATCGATTCATGCTAAGTTGCTTCGGGCATATCTGACTCTGTACAACTCCATGGACAGCAGCCCTCCAGGTTCTACCGTCCACAAGATTCTCCAGGCAAGAATATTGGAGGAGGTTGCCATTTCCTTCTGCCTTACTAGCATGTGAGGTGAGTACAATTGTGTGGTAGTTTGAGCATCCTTTGGCATTGCCTCTCTTTGGGATTGGAATGAAAACTGACCCTTTCCAGTCTTGTGGCCACTGCCGAGTTTTCCAAATTTGCTGACATATCGAGTGCAGCACTTTCACAGCATCGTCTTTCAGAATTTGAAATAGCTCAACTAGAATTCTGTCACCTCTACTAGCTTTGTGCAACTGCTCAGCAAGATATTTTTTAGAAATTTAATTGTGGTTAGTGCCTTTAATATGAACTAAGAATTGATAAAGGAGGAAACAGATTCCTTAAGAAGAGAACAGTCAGAAAAGATAGCATGGAGGAAGTGCTAGTTTTTCTGCATCTTGAGTGCTGTTTTCTAGGTTCTTAAAGTGAGAAAGAGTGTTATAGAGTGAGTAATGAACACAAAGTCACTGAGATATTGAAGATCCAGGGATCTTTCAGGGAATTAAGGGAGGATTAACATTGTGTGCACATAGGATGTGTGGAGGAGTGAAGAAGATCAGGCTAGAAATATAGGCCTGGTACCTTGGGAGCCATGCTAAGGAGTTACTGTGTAGGCAGTGACTAGCTTAATTTTCTTTTAAAATTAAAGGAAAATTATTGCTGGAATGATGTTTTTGGAATCTTGTTCTGGCAGAAGTGTGAGATAGATCGGTGAGGGAAAACGTATTTGAGTGAGGAAGCCAGTGAGAAAGCTATTTCAGTAGGGACTCTCCACACTTCATTTGTTGATTCTTTCAACAAGTAAATGCATAAGAAGATTAAAAAAAGATACCTTTGAGTTTTTGTGTCTTGGCATTTTATTGGTATGGCTTCATAATTAATTTCTCTGCCCTCTCTTTATCTTTACTCCCCTACCCCATTTCCAATTTTCTTTTTTCCATTTCTGAGCCATCTGAAACCAGAAATTACTGAAATCATACCCCTTTGAGGTTAAAGCTCTTGGCCAACATTCCAATCATTTCAACACTATCCAAGCTGAACTCTTTGAAGTCAGTGCCTTGCTAGTGATGATATAGCAGATATTTGTCCAAAATAATCACTAGTTGGTTTATAAGAGAGAAAGAAGCCTAACAGGCAAGTGTTGGAATATGCATATGATCAATTACGAACTGACTTGAAAAGTAGGCTGCAAGAATCTGATAAGGAGAAGTCTGTGCAATTCAGAACATACTGTATTAATTATTATTATTCATTCTATATTGCCACAAGTGTGTAAAATGTTGTATAAGTGGTTGACAGTGCTGGAGAAAGAATAATAGCCCAGGCCTGGAGTGCTTATAATTTATGTAAACACATCCTTTTATTTTGTTTTTCTAAGCCATATCTCTCAATTGTTATTCGACTTATTTTGCTTATATTTATATTTCATCTCTGGTTCTCATATAAACTAAAAAATAAGTTGTGTTAAGAATCACACATGTTTTTACAAAATGATGGTTCTCATCCATAGTATTGGAACCACCACATTGGGAATTCTGAGAACAAAGCAACTCCTTGGTTGGGGTTCCATGTGTTTATGAAATGAGAAAAGGAGAGTATATTTAAGGCTCTCTGGAAATGAATGGGACTAGAAGACTGTAGTATTATTAGGAATTTTTCTTAAGTAAGTGAAAGTGAAGTCTCTCAGTCGTCTCCAACTCTTTGCAACCCCATGGACACCAGGCTACTTTGTCCATGGGATTTTCTAGGCAAGAGTACTGGAGTGGGTTGCCTTTTCCTTCTCCAGGGAACTTCCCAACCCAGGGATCGAACCTAGGTTTCCCTCATTGTAGACAGATGCTTTACCGTCTGAGCCACCAGGCCTTTGAAAGTGTTTTTACTACTAGGAAAACNCTAGGCAAGAGTACTGGAGTGGGTTGCCTTTTCCTTCTCCAGGGAACTTCCCAACCCAGGGATCGAACCTAGGTTTCCCTCATTGTAGACAGATGCTTTACCGTCTGAGCCACCAGGCCTTTGAAAGTGTTTTTACTACTAGGAAAACAGGAAGGCATGTTACCCTAAATTTCTTGCTAGTTCTGCCTCCCGATCATACTTAGTTTATCAGATTCATTGGTCTCCACCAATATAAATTCATGTCATCTTATTGCTCTGTTTTACCTTGTTGAGGAAATTCCTTAAGCTGACTTAGTTCAGAAGCAGACTGAGTGATTTATATACCCTCGAGTTTTTGTTGGATAGCAATGAGCAACTTATGGACAGGCAAATTCAGTAATGATATGAATGTGATAGTAGGGAGACCTCTATTTTACTGCAGCTATGCATATTACTTATTGTACTATTTAAAAATATTTGAAAGATACAATGTAAACATTGATGCAATTTGTATTAGTCTCTGAAAAGCTTTTCCTTAAAGTCAGAAATAAAACTTATGACAAGTTTGGAACTTCTAATTTGAAGATCCTATAAAATATGATTTATAAAACTTATCTATCTTCTGATATGAAATAACCCCCATCGATAAGAAAGAAATTAATAGACCAGTAAAATGACTATTTTAATTTACTAAAATTAATTGAGTCCTCATTATGTGAGCACTATACTTAGGCAGTATTGATACTCTGGTGAATAAAACAGATATGTTCCTTGGGGGACGGTCCTAAGATAGCAGAGGAATAGGACAGGGAGACCACATTCTTCCCCACAAATTCATCAAAAGAACATTTGTACGCTGAGTGAATTCCACAAAATAACTTCTGAATGCCGGAAGAGGACATCAGGCACCCAGAAAAGCAGCCCATTGTTTTCGAAAGATGTTTTATCAACGGTGCTATATAGATGGAGAAGTCTTGAGGCTACTGTAAAAATAAGACTGAAAACCAGAAGCAGGAGGCTTTTAAGTCCAAATCCTGAGAACACCAGAGAATGCCTGACTCCAGGGAACATTAATCGACAGGAGCTCATCAAATGCCTCCATACCTACACTGAAACCAAGCACCACCCAAGGGCCAACAAGTTCCAGAGCAAGACATACCACACAAATTCTCCAGCAACACAGGAACATAGCCCTGAGCTCTGAGTGGTTGCCCAAAGTCACTCCAAACACACTGACATCTCATAACTATTACTGGACACTTAATTGTACTCCAGAGAGAAGAAATCCAGCTCCATCCACCAGAACAGCGACACAAGCTTCCCTAACCAGGAAACCTTGACAAGCCACCCATACAACCTCCACTCACAGCAAGGAAATTCTACAATAAAGAGAACTCCACAAACTGCCAGAATACAGAAAGGCCACCCCAAACACAGCAATATAAACAAGATGAAGAGACAGAGGAATACCCAGCAGGTAAAGAAACAAGATAAATGCCCACCAAACCAAACCAAAGAGGAAGAGATAGGGAATCTACCTGATAAAGAATTCTGAATAATGATAGTAAAAACGATCCAAAATCTTGAAAACAGATATGTTCCTTGACCTTATGAGTGTGCATAATGTAAACTGACAATCACAGTACTTTGTGGAAGTGTTTTTATAGGAGAAACAGAATAAACTGTGAATCTCTGTTATGGCTCTAAACTTATACCTAATTATCAGAGAGGATTTCCCAGAGGAAATGATGTCTAAGTAGATGAAAATTGGGCTTGGGAGTTTGGAGAGGATTCCATGTAGATAGAGGAGAAAAGTCTAGAAGCAAGTGAAATTCTAGTAAGAGTCTATAACTGAAGATAATCTGGTATGGCTTGAGTTTAGATTACAAGGATGGAAGAGGGGGAGGGAAAACTAAAAAGCAGAATTATTCAGATTAGTATAAGCCAAGATAATACATTAGGACCATATATTAAAAAAGAGATTCTAAACTTGGTCCCATGGCCTTGTGGGGAGTCATGGATGAGCTTCAGGGAATTGCTTGAGGAAATTTTTTGCACAAATATATTCTCGAAAGGTTCCAACAAGTCATTCTTGTTAAGGACATAAATTTCTTCCTTGTTGTCCCTCTCCCACCAACACATAATAACTATTTGTGATATGTTAGCAATTGGACCTTGGTAACTTCATTCACGTATGGCTGTGAGAGTTGGACTGTGAAGAAGGCTAAGCACCGAAGAACTGATGCTTTTGAACTGTGGTGTTGGAGAAGACTCTTGAGATTCCCTTGGACTGCAAGGAGATCCAACCAATCCATTCTGAAGGAGATCAGTCCTGGGATTTCTTTGGAAGGAATGATGCTAAAGCTGAAACTCCAGTACTTTGGCCACCTCATGCGAAGAGTTGGCTCACTGGAAAAGACTCTGATGCTGGGAGGGATTGGGGGCAGGAGGAGAAGAGGATGACAGAGGATGAGATGGCTGGATGGCATCACTGACTCAATGGACGAGAGTCTGAATGAACTGTGGGAGTTGGTGATGGATAGGGAGGCCTGGTGTGCTGCAGTTCATGGGGTCGCAAAGAGTTGGACACGACTGAGTGACTGAACTGAACTGAACTTCATTCACACATTCATATATTTAACAAATATTAATTGAATTTTTTTGTAAACAAGGGATACAATGGTGAATAAGAGATGACAGACTTCTAAAGGGGAAGACAGGAAATAAGCAACAAATGAATGAGATTTCATAGTAATAAACATTATAAAGAAACTAAAATTATAGATGTTGATAGAGAGGAAGGCGTCCCTGAGGAAATAACAGTTGAGCTAAAACTTGAATTGGCTAGAAACTGAAATAGCTAGTGAAAGTCTCTGAGACAGAATTGATTTGATATATTTGCTGAATCGAAAGAAGGTCATTGTAAATGCAATATAAATAGTTAGTGGGAGAGTAGTACAAAATAGGATGTGACATTGGAGAAAAGGATAGGAACCAAGTCATATCAATCGTGGCCAGGAATTTGAATTTTATTCTCAATACCATGGGAAATCATTGAAAAAACTTAACAGTAGTATCACATAATCTGATTTATGTTATGGAAAAAAAATGTAGAGAAGAGTAGAAATAGGGAGAGACTAGTTAGCAATCTGTTGCAGTAGTTCAAATGAGATGATTTCATTTTAATAATGGAAATGGAGATTAGTATATAAATATGAGATATTTTGGACCAATACCTAGCTGCCTAGGCATAGGCATGAAAAGATGACTAACTGCAATGGATAAGATTCTCCAAATACAAATACCTTTTACATGGAAAATAAGAAATTTCCACAGAATTTCTTCACAGATCTGACAGACAAAACCAAGTCAAGATATGTGAGTTCAAATTTCAACCCTGTCGTTTGTGACTTTGGGTCAACCAGTGATGTACCTTATCCTGGTCAATTTTCTTATATAAAATATGAAGCTAATAAAGTATGAAATCATCCAACACTCTTGGTTACAAATGAATTTTGTTTAGTTCTGTTTTTCTTTTCTTTTTTTTTTTTTTTTTACTTTATTTTACTTTACAGTACTGTATTGGTTTTGGCATACATTGACATGAATCCACCATGGGTGTACATGAACTCCCAAACATGAACCCCCCTCCCACCTCCCACTCCACATCATCCCTCCGGATCATCCCCATACACCAGCCCCAGCATAAAAAGGATCCCTGAGAATGGATAGGTGAAAAACGGAGAGAAGAAGAGAATCCTGAGGAAAAAACTGTATCATTTTTACCAAAGGTGAAATTGCTACCTTTCTTATGGTGCTCCACATTGAAAACTTGCTTTTAGGATCCCATTAAACATGGTCTTAACTGGCTCGTTTTGTTCCTGTATTCAGAAGTGTACACATACAGGCTAGGCAGTGAGATTTCCATGCTAGGTAAACAATGTAGTCTGGCTTCTGAAAATTCATTCTGCATATATTACATGCATTGATATTCAGATATTCACATGAACTTCCCAGGAAGCTCATAGTGATTATGACCTCCACAATCACCTTAATTGGCCCAGGCACTCGCCAAGAGTGTGCCCAGGAGACACTGAGCATGAGCTCAGACCTTTGTGGCTGTGTACTTATAAATCTTCTCTTCCTTTCTCTTTTCTATACACTGTGAAAGCTCTGCAGTTAAAAGTAACTCTAGGAAGCAGGTTTGGTATCGGGGTGTGGAACAGTCTCAAAAAGCTTTAATTAGATACCTCCTTCCTTGTGGCTCAGCAGGTAAAGAGTCCACCTGCAGTGTGAGAGATCTGGGTTCAATCTCTGGGTTGGGAAGATCCCTTGGAGAAGGCAATGGCTACCCACTGTAGTATACAGTCCATGGGGGATACAATGGAGCAACTTTCACTTTTTGTGGCAACTAGGGGCTAGCATTGTTCATATATTTTAAAAAATTATTTGAGATATCTTTTGCTCTCCTAAGCAGCTAAGTCAGTGTTAAGTAATAGTGTAGCTTAGTTAATGTTGTTTCTAGAAATGGGAGGTCTTTGTCATATTGCCATACTGGTATAAAACCAGAGAAACACCATGTGCCTTTCTTAATCCCTTCGTATAGAAACAAGGCTCATGAATTGGGGTATGGAGGCAGCTTGGGTGGGAGTGCAGGGTCGGAAGGTAGCTGATGGCATACATAAATTTTTCAGTTGGAAAGTTGGTATTGTCACTCTGCACCTAGAATCCTGTAAATGGCATTAAAGCTTCACTACTATAGTTGATCTGGAAGAAACCTGCTAGAAATAAGCCAATGTTTCAGAAATCTTAAAAGAAAACAAATGATTTTAAGATTTTAGAAATCTTAAAAGAAAACATGCTTTTAGGTTGTGCCTGTGAATTTCATAGCTTCCCTGGTGGCTCACTAGTATTTGGATGAACTAGGCACTAGGCAGTGCCTCTGTGGGTAAGAAAAGAGCTGTTAAATTTTAATTTTGATTGTTCTCCATATTGCTGCTCAGCTATCACCCCTTCATTCATGTTGATATAGTTTAAGAAAAAAAGCCCTTGAATTCAGATGTTTGAGATTTCTACACTGCTAGAATATTTCTTTGAATAGCAGGACAGGAAATCTTCCTGTTGAGCAAACTATTACAGTAAATGAAGTTTGTCCTAAGGGTGATGTCTCTCCTGCTTTTTTGACATATCCCCTTTTATTTTTTTTATCCTACTGAGTTCTAAAAGATAATTAAAAAAAAGTAAGATCATGACTCTTCTACTTGATATAAAAATGAACATGTGTTAAAGATTTTATTTAATACAGTCAGTGAGGGAACCAGGCAGATGTTATAACTGGTCAAAAGAGAATCTGTAAAACAGAAGGATTTATATAAATTTATTGAAACAAACAGGCAAGTCAAGGCAAAGCTGGTTTCTTTTTTCCCCAGAGTTGAGACGTCCATTAAATCTAACAGGACAGAATTTGCATCTTTATCAGTTATGTACATTTTACAGAGTTGTAAAATAACTCAAGGATGATGAGAACTAAAGTCAAATAACCTGAAATGGTTTCTTTTAGATGATCCATAGTTTTCTTGTTGTTGTTTAGTTGTGTCCAGTTGTTTAGTTGTGTTTAGTTGCTAAGTTGTGTCCAGTATTTTTTGTGACCCCATGAACTGTAGCCCACCAGGCTCGGCTGTCCCTGGATTTCCCAGGCAAGAATACTGGAGTGGTTTGCCCTTTTCTTCTTCAGGGTATATTCCTGACCCAGGGGTAGAGCCCATGTCTCCTGTTTGGCAGGTATATTCATTACCACTGAGTCACTTGGGAAGCATAGTTTTCTACTGAAGACCAAAAATTCCTGTACAGTTCTTGTATAAATGTATTAATATTATAGAACAAAGTAAGCATCAAGTAAATATGGCAAATATCAGCTGGAGTGCAGTCATTGGTCAGTTGACAATGCTTGGACCATTCTCTGAGAAGTCTTTAGGTTCAGCAGGAAAGAGTGTAACAATGGAGTAGTAAATAATGGTATTTGTGGTAGACATTTGATCCTCTGTTATGGAAGAAAGTCATCTGTAAACTAATTTATTCTAGAATATCATGGACTTGTTACTTCTCCCAAAGGATTTACATATAAAAAGAAGAAAGGCACTATGATGGAAAATATTTAATTTTCTTTTTTTCATAAGTGTTACACATGTGAAATTACATAGTTTGGCAAAGTTCAAATGGGAAAAAAAATGAAAGCATTACAAAATGGAACACAATGAAAAGTCTCCCACACCTGCTTACTGGTTCATTTCACTGTTTTTCTTAACAAAACAACTGCTGATTACCAGTTTTTGTGTATCTTTTAAGATATACACAAAGTCTGAACATAAAGTATATTGCATGTTAGTAGAAATTATTTGTTTGGTCTCATAGTTACTTTTAAGGTCTTAGCTGTTAAGTGGAGTCCCTACACATGCGACCAAAAGTGTGAAATTTCTTATGTGCCTTTATTTTTTTCTTAAAATGTTTTGCTTTGAATTATTAAATATTGTAAGGACATAGAAGTTCACAAAGTAACATAATAGACATCCATGCACCCTTCACAGATTATAGGTTTAGAAATATTGCCAGATCCTCTGAAGATAGATAAATGTTACTGAAGTAAAGTTCAACTCTTCTAGCATTACCTTTTCTTTCTTGCACCAGAGGAAACTATGACAGTATTCTCAGGTTGACCTTGACCATTTCTATGCATATTTTTCATACGTATGTATATATGTAGAATACATGTGCATAAATATCTATACTATGCCTGAGTGTGTATGAGCTCAGAGGCATATATATGTATATATATATATATCAGTTCAGTTCAGTAGCTCAGTCATGTCCGACTCTTTGCAACCCCATGAATTGCAGCATGCCAGGCCTCCCTGTCCATCACCAACTCCCGGAGTTCACTCAAACTCATGTCCATTGAGTCAGTGATGCCATCCTGCCATCTCATCCTCTGTTGTCCCCTTCTTCTCCTGCCCCCATTCCCTCCCAGCATGAGTCTTTTCCAATGAGTCAACTCTTCGCATGAGGCAGCCAAAGTATTGGAGTTTCAGCTTTAGCATCAGTCCTTCCAATGAACACCCAGGGCTGATATCCTTTAAAATGGATTGGTTGGATCTCCTTGCAGTCCAAGGGACTCTCAAGAGTCTTCTCCAACACCACAGTTCAAAAGCATCAATTCTTTGGCGCTCAGCTTTCTTCACAGTCCAAATCTCACATCCATACATGACTACTGGAAAAACCATAGCCTTGACTAGATGGACCTTTGTTGGCAAAGTAATGTCTCTGCTTTTTAATGTGCTATCTAGGTTGGTCATAACCCTCCATATATATATATATATGTATTAACACACACACAAACCACTTATGCTATTATATTTGTGCAGAATTTTACATTTATCCTGCTCAGTCAGTTCAGTTCAGTTACTCAGTCCTATCCAACTCTTTGTGACCCCATGGACCACAGCACACCAGGCATCTCTGTCTACCACCAACTCCCAGAGTTTATTCAAACTCATCTCCACTGAGTCGGTGATGCCATCTAACCATACCTTGACTAGATGGACCTTTGTTGGCAAAGTAATATCTCTGCTTTTCAATATGTTATCTAGGTTGGTCAAAGCTTTCCTTCCATAAGGACACTAATCCCATCATGGGGGCCTCACTCTCATGATGTCATCTAAACTAATTACCTTCCAAAGGCCATACCTTTACCATCACTTTGGGGTTTAGGGCTGCAAAACATGAATTTTAGGAAGACATAAATATTTTGTCTTTTACAGCTAGACAATCTTTTAAGACCTCTTCCAATCCAGAGAGTTTATGAGATTGAAGCTATCAATTCAAACATGGTTTCCTCTGGGCTGTAGATTATTCTCTTCCCCCTAGCTTCTTCCAACAATTTTCATTGTCTTTAAACATCACCTGTATTTATTAGTTGGGATGAAATATGCCTGAATATTCCAACAGCAATGACTGAAGGGAGGATTCATTGACTTTCAAGAGACTGAAATTAGTACCAGTATTGCCATCTTAATATAACTGGCTTGAGCAGGGCACTCTAATCCAGGGACATTTGTTTGCACAAACCTGTGGCTTTGTTCCCATGTCGGAAATGTGAGCAGGAACAAAAGCAAGATCTGAAAGCAGAGCGATGTGGTATCAGAACATGAAACTCCTGGGGTTGTTGCATTTTGTAACAGAATGGAAAGAAACCTCAACTTCCACATAAACAGAACACATCAGTCCTCTTTTCAGCAGAAATGCTTTTATCCCTGTAAGTATCTTTTCTCAGGGAGGTATTTAAAGTGGCTTTTAACAAAGCACCTTTATCCCAGGTCCTCATGGATATTTACCTATCATGGATATCTAGAAAACCTCCTGCGGGGCCCAGGTTAGATTCTGGGCCATGGTTTTTGCAGTCCTTGTTGTCAGTTTGGAGAAATCCAATAAGTGGAAACACTGCAGGAGTTTGAAAGGTCTGAGTTTAATCCCTGACACGTGTCTGAACTTTAGCATGGCCTTTCTCCGCTTTTCTTCACTGTTGTACCTACTCTCACGATACAGCTCTGCCGTTTTAACTTGAAAGCAGCCAGAGTTGATACGTAAATGAAGGAAAATGGCTGTGTTCCAATAAAGCTTTATATATGAATGTTGAAATTTGAAGTTCATATAATTTTCACATCACAAAATACACTTCTTTTGATATTTTCCCCAACTATTTAAAACTGTAAAAAGTATTCTCAGCTCTTGGTTCATACAAAAACAGGCGGCAAGCCAGATTTGGCCCACAATCTGTAGTTTGCCAACTTCTGTGCTTGACCTTGCAATGATGGACAAAGTCCTGGCCTCATGGCACTTACTGTTGATGGGAGAGATGGATATTGAAGAAATAATTTGAATAGTTTTTATGTAATTGCTAATTGCATAGGAAGGAAAATAAAGGGTTAATTAGGAATTATAACAGGGAAATATCATTTAAATTGGTGAATCAGGAAATGAAATGAGAACAGAGACCTAAAGATGAGTAATATCTAGCCAGGAAAGAGTGGCTTAAAAAGGAAGTCTTCCAGGAAGAGGAGAATTATAAGGTCAGACTGATAAACTGAACGGTGGGTTTTATCCTTCACAGTCCTATTAGGTAAGCAAATGCTCCAGGAAGTTTTCAGAGAGAATGTGGCACCTGGTATGCTGGGGACAGTGTGAGGAAACCACTTCTTCTCCGAACGTGACACAGGAGGAGTTCCTTGTACCTTCCTTGCTGTCATTCTGTGTTTTCACAGGGGTTCTGGCCTCTTCGAGCTGCTCTTTTTCCTCCGCTGGGAGGCAGGTGAGAGGCAGTGACATTATGAAGCAGAACAGGGACTCCTCAACTGAGAGTCAGGCAGCCTGCGTTCTGGATTCAGTACTGCTATCCCTTGTCATGTGGTCTTGGGCACTTTGCTTAACCTTACTTAAACCAAAAAATAAAGTACTTTTATACATCAAGAGTCCAGGCAGGTGACTCCAGGCCCCTTCAGAGCAGTTCATTCAAAAACAGAGTTCCATGAAAGGCCACTGGACTTGGTGACTGCTGGGTCCTCCCCAGGCCTGGCTCTCAGTGATTCTGTGAGACGAGTCTTTTTCTCCAGACCTGTCCGTATTTGATACTGAGGTAGGAGGGAACCCAGGTCTGGCTTCTGCCAGGCAAATGGAATGCGGAAGTTTCCATCCCAGCCCTCCCTAACAAGAATCAGGGGAAAATCAAGCCCTTTTCTTCAGGAAAATGATAACTGCATCTTGTTGGCACACTATCGGGAAAAAAAGCAAAAGTATATGATTCATGTTAAGGTTGTTTCAGATTTCTACCATTTCAGTGGCACCACAGGCAATTGGCAACATAAACTAGGTAGCAGGCCTTTAACTTCCCGGTAAATAAGCATCCTACTGTGAGAGGCTCACACCCCGGAGAATGCTGAGCCAGGCTGAGTTCCTCCCGCCTCAGGAGTTCCCCCCAATGATGTACTCTGCATATAAGTTAAATAAGCAGGGTGACAATACACAGCCTTGATGCACTCCTTTTCCTGTTTGGAACCAGTCTGTTGTTCCCTGTCCAGTTCTAACAGTTGTTTCCTGACCTGTGTACAGATTTCTCAGGTCAGGTGATCTGGTATTCCCATCTCTTGCAGAATTTTCCAGTTTATCCTGCTCTATGCATCTTTTGGAAACTGCCCTAATAAATATTACTTTTTGAAATTTATCCCTAGTAATACAGTGCTAAGTTGCCTTGGTCGTGTCTGACTCTTTATGACCCCAAGGACACTAGCGTGCCAGGCTCCTCTGTCCATGGGATTCTCCAGGGAGGAATACTGGATAGGATTGCCATGCCCTCCTCTAGGGGATCTTCCTTACCCAGGGATCAGACCCACGTCTCACATCTCCTATATTGGCAGACAGATTCTTTACTACTATTGCCACCTGGAAAGTGATACAATAGATGTAATTAATTTATTTTTATTGCTATATAGTGTTAAAAGATTAAACTGGGGCATATTAAAAATGTGTTTATTTGAGCAAAAATTGATTTGAATTGGGCAGCACCAAACCAGAAGTGATTAGGAGCACACCACCAACAGGAGCTAAGGAAAGACCTTTATAGGGAATAGGTGGAAACAAAGCAAAGCTATTATTTGATTGGCTGCTGCTTAAGTGGTTGCCTTATTTGGGAAAACTTAGTTGTCTGTAATTGGTTGTCCATGATTGGTTGTCCTTAGGTTCCAATTTCTTAACTGTCGACTGAAAAAATAAAATGCATAATGTGAGATTTGTGAGTTTGTTTTATTTGGGACAAAAATGAGGACTGTAGCCCAGGAGATAGCATTTCAAATAGCTCTGAGAAACTGCTCCAAAGAGATACGGAGAGGTCAGTATTATATATGATATTAGTGAAGGAGGCATATGTGCAATTAAGCACTCATTTTGGCAGAGGCTTGTTGCTCAGTCATGAGAAGTAAGCATCATCAGTAATGATTTTAATGCTTTTCTAGATATAAGAAGATGCAGGAACTGGGCTCTGAAAATATCTGTCTGAGGGCCTGTTCTGGCAATTTTTCCTAGAGCATGGAGTGTCTCATTCCTGATCTCTACCTGAACTTCTTTCAGGGTGTTTTAAAGGTTAGCAGCTTCAGCAATTGTGACTTAATCCTTGTAGAGGTAGACAGCAAGTTCTAATTTTTAGTTGACATCACCTTGAGGCATTTCAGGCTTAGGTTTTGGTTTGCTTAAGTGGGCTACTAAGGCACTGAAGGCAGCTCAGTCTAATGGCCACTTTGTTTAATTAGTTTAACAATAGTACTCCATTGTATGAATAAACAGTTATTTTCCGTCCCCAAATGATGGACTATTAGCTTGATATCACTTTTTTGTTGTCAAAAGTATTCAAATAAACACCCATCTTAATGTCTTTGTGTGTTTCTATGTCTAAGGAAAAGCCTCAGAGTTTTCCTTCCTCTGTGGAGAAAAACCCAGTTCTTCCCTCTTGTGTGGTCTTCCTTGTGTGTTTCTTTACTTTTACACAGAACACTTTACTTCTGCCATTTATGGTCATTAAACGTGTGGAAGTTTTCCTTCCACAATAAACAGTTTTCTGTGGCACCAGCTGTATAAGTGAAAAGTCGCTCAGTTGTGTCCAACTCTTTGCGACCCTGTGGACTGTAGAGTCCATGGTATTCTCCAGGCCAGAATACTGGAGTGGGTAGCTGTTCCCTTCTCCATGGGATTTTCCTAACACAGGATTGAACCCAAGCCTCCCGTATTGCAAGCAGATTCTTTACTAGCTGAGCTACAAGAGAAGCCCAAGAATACTGGAGTGGGTAGTCTGTCCCTTCTCTAGCAGATCTTCCCAACCCAGGAATCGAACCAGGGTCTCCAGCACTGCAGATGGATTCTTTACTAACTGAGCTATCAAAGATGTCCTATCAGTTCAGTTCAGTTCAGTCACTCAGTCGTGTCCGATTCTTTGCGACCCCATGAATCACAGCACACCAGGCCTCCCTGTCCATCACCAACTCCCGGAGTCCACTCAAACTCATGTCCATTGAATCTGTGATGCCATCCAGCCA
>SJYX01022201.1:328601-367171 GCA_006410675.1 Oreotragus oreotragus
AAAACTAACATCATGGCATTTGGTCCCATCACTTCATGGCAAATAGATGGGTAAACAATGGAAACAGTGACAGACTTTATTTCGGCAGGCTCCAAAATCACTGCAGATGGTAACTGCAGCCATGAAATTAAAAGGCGCTTGCTCCTTTGAAGAAAACTTATGACCAACATAGACAGCATGTTAAAGAGCAGAGACATTACTTTGCCAACAAATGTCCATCTAGTCAAATTATGATTTTTCAAGTAGCCATGTATGGATGTGAGAGATGGACTATAAATAAAGCTGATTGCCAAAGAATTGATGATTTTGAACTATGGTGCTGGAGAAGACTCTTGAGTCCCTTGGACTGCAAGGAGATCCAACCAGTCCATCCTAAAGGAAATTAGTCCTGAATATTCATTGGAAGGACTGATGCTGAAGCTGAAACTGCAATCCTTTGTCCACCTGATGGGAAGAACTGACTCATTTGAAATGACCCAGATGCTGGGAAAGATTGAAGGTGGGAGGGAAAGGGCACTACAGAGGATGAGATGACTGGATGGCATTACTGGCTTGATGGACATGAGTTTGAGTAAGCTCCAGGAGTTGGTGATGAACAAGGAAGCCTGGTGTGCTGCAGTCCATGGAGTCACAAAGAGTCAGACACGAGTGAATGACTGAACTGAACTGAACTGAGCTGAATGTGTATGTTTGCCAATCAGGAAACTCCCCGTCCCCAGAAATACTGGGATTTTATGGAGGCTTCCTCACATACACGTGATCAGTCATAAACTCCATTTCCAGTCACTCTCCCGTTTCTAGAGGATTGAGGGGAGAGCTGAAAATTCTTAACATCTTATCTTGACTTGATCTTTCTGGTGACCAGCCCTATCCAGGGGTCATCCAGGAGCCCATCTAGAGTCATCTCATTAAATAAAAGATGCTCCTAGTGCTCTTATCAGATATTTACAAGGTTAGGATCCCTGTGTCAGGGAAAGTTAGTTGCTCAGTCATGTGAGACTCTTTGAGACTCCACGGACTGCAGCCTGCCAGGCTCTTCTGTCCGTGGGATTCTCCAGGCAAGAGTACTGGAGTGAGTAGCCATTCCCTTCTCTAGGGGGTTTTCCCAAACCAGGGATTGAATCCGGTCTCCTACATTGCAGGCAGATCCTTTACCATCTGTGCCACACATATTAGAACAAGAGACGCTCCTAGTATTCTTGTTACCTTGGAAATTGCAAAAGTTTTAGGAACTCTGTGCCAGGAACCCAGTGAAAAATTGCTGTGTTCTATAGTATATGCAACTTCACATAAACTGAAATTTGCTTGTTCAGAGTGGTTGTACCATCACACACTTTAACAGCAATCTATCACTAATGCTTGTTTTCAGGTTTACTGTTTTTTTTTTTTTCCAGGCTGGAGGGTATTGTTATTTAATTTTTGTTTTCTGGTTTACTAGTAAGGTTGATCATGTTTTCCTTGTCCATTATAGAGTTTCCTTCTCTGAACTGTCTATTCATCTGTTGGGTGGCTTGGCTTTTTCTTAATGATTTGAAGAAACTTCTAAAATATTAAGGTGTGAATATTTTTGTGATTACAAAAATTTCAAATTTCTTTTAGTATTATGAGATTTATCTCTTAACTTTATCTCACCTTTTGACATATAGAAGCTTATTGTTTTAATGTTGCTCTGTCTTTTTTTCTATGGTGTGTACCCCCTTTTGGGGTGATCATAATAAATCCTTTCCTAATGGTGGCATTATAATATATCAGTTTCAGTAGGCTGAGGTACATTCCTCAAATTTTCCTTCTGTGTTTTCAGTTAAGGTAGGCCATGTAAAGAGATTGTTGTGAGAGATTTGGAGACTGAAGTGAAGCAACAGGCATTTTGTAGCTCAGACACTTTTATTGCATATCTGAAAGATCACCTAATTGGCATGAAGCAACAGTCAGGCTGTAACTGCTCTGCCTTTTCCTGAATCTTTCTTTAGTTGCTCTAACGCCTGGGCTGGATGTGTGTGTTTCATAAGTTCCGTGAAGAAGAGCCCCGGTTTCTATAGGATACCTATATGTTTCTTGCTTCATGCTTATCTTGCCTTCCCAACTTTCTTCCCCCTGGACTTAAAGCTCCAGCATCACATGGGAAGACGCAGCAGGCTTACGGAAACTGGGTAACCAGCTTCCACAGTCACATAAAGTCAAATTCACATGACAAATCACAAACCATGTGTGCCTGTATGACTGAAGCTCTGACTGATACAGTATGTTTATGACATAAGGAAAGCCTTCTATAGCTTTTTGTAATAGCTATATTTTTCCCATTTAGGCATTTAGTGCATCTAAAGTTTATCTTTCTGTATGGTGTTGTACACAGACCAAAACAATATATATATTTTTAATGTGGATAGCTATTTATCTATCCTTATTCCAGCAATTGCTCTGTTGCAAATAAAATATCTATATGTCCACATCAACCTTTTAATTTATTCTGTTTCATTAGTCCACCTACATGCAGATGGCACACTATCAAAATTACTGCTGCCTCACAGTTAGTGTTAGATAAGCCTTTATTTAATTCTTTCTTTCAAAATCATGTGGGTTATTTTGGCTCTCTATACTAACATAGGAATTTTAGTAGAAACTTGCCAAGTTTCATGAAAAAAAAAAAGGAATTTTTTCTGTAGTAACCCTTGCTATACAGATCAAATTAGGGAGAATTGCCTTATGTTCACAGCCTCCCATCTAAGGACATAATGTATTGCTCTCCCTGCACTTAAAGTTAATAGTCTTTATTTTTAGAGCAGTTTTAGGTTTACAGAAAAATTGAGCAGAAAATAATGAATTTGTTACAGTTTATGTGCCAGTACTTACATAATATTAGCTAAAGTCTGTAGATTACTTAGGGTTCACTCTGTATTGTGTTTTCAGTGGGGTTTGGTCCATATATAATGACATGAATTCACCATTACAGTATCATGCAGGGTAGTTTCACTGCACTAAAGATTCTCTGCATTCCACTTATTCATCCCTCCCTCCCAAACCCTGGCAACCATTGAGCTTTTTACAATTGCCTTATGTTCACAGCCTCCCATCTAAGGACATAATGTATTGCTCTCCCTGCACTTAAAGTTAATAGTCTTTATTTTTAGAGCAGTTTTAGGTTTACAGAAAAATTGAGCAGAAAATAATGAATTTGTTACAGTTTATGTGCCAGTACTTACATAATATTAGCTAAAGTCTGTAGATTACTTAGGGTTCACTCTGTATTGTGTTTTCAGTGGGGTTTGGTCCATATATAATGACATGAATTCACCATTACAGTATCATGCAGGGTAGTTTCACTGCACTAAAGATTCTCTGCATTCCACTTATTCATCCCTCCCTCCCAAACCCTGGCAACCATTGAGCTTTTTACTGTCTCTACAGCTTTGTCTTTTCCACAGCATCATATATTTGAAATCATATGGTATATAGTCTTTTGAGATTGGCATCTTTCACTTAGCAATATGCATTTCAGTATCCTCCATGTATTTTCATGGCTTAAAACTTCATTTCTTTTTATTACTGAATAATATTCTGCTATATGCATGTACCAGAGTTTGTTTATCCATTCACTGTTGAACAATATCTTAACTGCTTCTGGTTGTGGCAATTATGAATAAAGCTGCTGTAAACCTACATGTTTAGGTTTTTATGTAGATGTAAGGTTTCAACTCATTTGTATAAATACTAAGGAGCATGATTACTGAATTGTATGATAAAAATATGTTTAGTTTCATAAGAAACTGTCATACGGTCTTCCACTGTGACTGTACAGTTTTACATTCCTACCAGCAATGAATGAGAATTCCTGTCACTCCACAGACTCTGAGGTGGCTCAGTGGTAAAGAAACTGCTTGCCAGTGCAGGAGATGCCAGTTCAATCCCTGGATTGGGAAGATCCCCTGGAGGAGGAAATAGCAACACACTCCAGGATTCTCGCCTGCTGCTGCTGCTGCTGCTAAGTCACTTCAGTCGTGTCCGACTCTGTGTGACCCCATAGACGGCAGCCCACCAGGCTCCCCCATCCCTGGGATTCTCCAGGCAAGAATACTGGAGTGGGTTGCCATTTCCTTCTCCAATGCATGAAAGAGAAAAGTGAAAGTGAAGTCACTCAGTCTGTCCGACTGTTAGCGACCCCATGGACTGCAGCCCACCAGGCTCCTCCGTCCATTGGATTTTCCAGGCAAGAGTACTGGGGTGGGGTGCCGTTGCCTTCCCTGGGATTCTCGCCTAGAAAACCCCAAAGACAGAAGAGCCTGGCAGGCTATAGGCTATGGGGTTGCAAAGAGTTGGACACGACTGTGCAGTTGAGCACACACACACTCTCTTGGAGCTGTGTTTTAGATTTTAACCACTTGGCATCTGGTCCCATCACTTCATGGCAAATAGATGGGTCAAAAATGGAAACAGTGAAAGACTATTTTTTTGGTCTCCAAAATCACTGCAGATGGTGACTACAGCCATGAAATTAAAAGACACTTGCTCTTTGGAAAAAAAAAAATCTATGACCAGTCTGGACAGCATATTAAAAAGCAGAAACATTACTTTGCCAACAAAGGTCCATCTAGTCAAAGCTATGGGTTTTCCAGTAGTCATGTATGGATGTGACAGTTAGACTATAAAGAAAGCTGAAGTGAAGTGAAGTGAAGTGAAATGAAGTGAAGTGAAAGTCGCTTAGTCGTGTCCGACTCTTTGTGATCCCATGGATTATACAGTCCATGGAATTCTCCAGGTCAGAATACTGGAATGGGTAGCCTTGCCCTTCTCCAGAGGATCTTTCCAACCCAGGGATCGAACCTAGGTCTCCCTCATTGCAGACAGATTGTTTACCAGCTGAGCCACAAGGAAGCCCAAAGAAAGCTGAGCGCTGAAGAATTGATTCTTTTGAACTGTGGTGTTGGAGAAGACTCTTGGAAGTCTCTTGGACTGCAAGGAGATCCATCCAGTCAGTCCTAAAGGAAATTAGTCCTGAGTATTCAGTGGAATACTCAGGAGTAGGCAATGGCACCCCACTCCAGTACTCTTGCCTGGAAAATTCCATGGATGGAGGAGTCTAGTAGGCTGCGGTCCATGGGGCTAAGAGTCGGACACGACTGAGCAACTTCACTTTGACTTTTCATTTTCATGCATTGGAGAAGGAAATGGCAACCCNTCATTATTAGTGTATAGGAATGCAAGGGATTTCTGTGTGTTGATTTTATATCCTGCAACTTTATGATATTCATTGATTAGCTCTAGTAATTTTTTGGTGGAGTCTTTAGGGTTTTCTATGTAGAGGATCATGTCATCTGCAAACAGTGAGAATTTTACTTCTTCTTTTCCAATTTGGATTTTTTAAATTTCTTTTTCTGCTCTGATTGCTGTGGCCAAAACTTCCAGAACTATGCTGAATAGTAGCAGTGACAGTGGGCACCTTTGTCTTGTTCCTGACTTTAGGGGAAATGTTTTCAATTTTTCACCATTGAGGATAATGTTTGCTGTGGGTTTGTCATATATAGCTTTTATTATGTTGAGGTATGTTCCTTCTATTCCTGCTTTCTGGAGAGATTTTATCAAAGACCTTCTCTGCATCTATTGAGATAATCATATGGCATTTATTCTTCAATTTGTTAATGTGGTGAATTACATTGATTGATTTGCAGATATTGAAGAATCCTTGCATCCCTGGGATAAAGCACCAGAAAAGTGCTGAGATGAATAAAATGATAAAAGCTTAGCAACCTGTGTTAGAAAAAGTTGTATGTTTGAAACAATGTTTAAACAATAACCTAAAAATGAAAGTGCCATAGTCTATTTGGTAAATTAGCCTAATGCTGCTGGTGCTGCTGCTAAGTCGCTTCAGTCGTGTCTGACTCTGTGCGACCCCATAGACGGCAGCCCACCAGTCTCCCCAGTCCCTGGGATCCTCCAAGCAAGAACAGTGGAGTGGGTTGCCATTTCCTTCTCCAATGCATGATAATGAAAAGTGTAAGGGAAGTCACTCAGTCGTGTCTGAATCTTAGCGACCCCATGGACTACAGCCTACCAGGCTCCTCCACTAATAAAGGACTCAAATATTACATAATTTATGGAATTAAGCTGAAAAGTTTGAACATTCATAAATATTACTTATTTATCTGTTGTTTCTCTATATTTAGACATGAAGAAATGAAAATTTTCATTTGTAAAAAAATGTTGCCTTCAATTAATATAGAAGTTTATTTGAGTCTATTATTAGAAATGTGCATTTATTTTTATTTCTTCTAGTCTTTATGTTTTGGAAATTTTATGTTTCATTATTGATTTAGATAAATGGGAATTATATTTCACCTCCTCCCAAGTGAAAGGCATAATTTTTCATATCAGATAATAATGTCTTTAGCTTGTATTATTTATTCAGTTCAGTTCAGTCACTCAGTTGTGTCTGACTCTTTGCAACCCCATGAATTGCAGGACACCAGGCCTCCCTGTCCATCATCAACTCCTGGAGTTCATTCAAACTCACATCCATCGAGTCAGTGATGCCATCCAGCCATCTCATCCTCTGTCGTCCCCTTCCCCTCCTGCAACCAATCCCTCCCAGCATCAGAGTCTTTTCCAATGAGTCAACTCTTCGCATGAGGTGGCCAAAGTACTGGAGTTTCAGCTTTAACATCATTCCTTCCAAAGAACACCCAGGACTGATCTCCTTCAGAATGGACTGGTTGGATCTCCTTGCAGTCCAAGGGACTCTCAAGAGTCTTCTCCAACACCACAGTTATTTATTAGTCATATTCATTTGAAAGTAGATTCATGTCTGTATACATTTTGTTTCATAGAGTATATCTATTCATTGAAATCTGTAAGTAATATTCTACAATACTGAGTGTCACTTAAAATCTTTTACAAAAGCAGATGAAAGGGAGTAAAGAAAGTATTCTTGAGAAAACCAGAGGAACCTGGAGGATAATATAGTGGTCAAGGTTATGCCTTTTGAACCCCTAATCATATCCTCATTGAATTTTACAATATTTTGGGAGATACACACATTATTTTTCATTTGGATAAAAAAACCTTGAGTAAGTAATAATGAGCATTATATATATACCTATATATTGACATCATTTCATTAATAAGTTGAAGTATGAATATCATATATATTTTAATGATAAGAAAAAGTGGACCTTCTCAAAAATTGAACAGTAAACATTTCAGGAGGGCTATTTGTCATTATATGCTGGAAGACTTTAAAAAGTGCCTTTTGTTTCACTGGGTTGTGTACTTTAGGAATTTATCCTAAGGAAATTATCAAGAAAACATGCAAAGATAAATAGATATGGATAATCAGTATGTTCTTTGAAAAATATTGGCACAAAATATTGTAAACAACAAAAATGCTCAGTAATAGGGTACAAACAAAATCTGGTGTATCTATAAATGAAATGTAGCCATAAAATGTTTAAAACTTGAGTTTGTATATATGTGATAGGCAGTATGGGGTGTAAAGAGGAAAAGGAAGAAATATTCCTTGTATTTCTCAAGAAAGCAGATTGAATGTTTGTACTATTATCAGTTTTCATTTTAGAAACCAAATGATCTGAATTTATGGGATACATTAAGCTTTATTAAAAAGACCCCTGCTAATTTAGTATCATAAAACATTTATTAATTATTGAAAATGCCATGTTTAAAACATCCAAAATTCTATCATTGCATGATAACCAGTTTTAGCATTTTGGTGTTTAATTTTGCAGATGTGAAAATATATGAGTAATATTCAACTTCTTTCTTTACATTTTTGAAGTTGATACACTGTATTAAAAGTCATTCTGTTTTCAAATACCAACATAACTCAATATGAATATCAGACTTTAAATACAAACAGAAATGCAAATTTCAGGAACCCTGTACTTTAAAAACAGGTGGTGTTTATTGCCTCCTGCTTTTTAAATGTCTTTCTATCTTTACTAACAACAAGGTGGGTGGGACAGCAAGCTGCTATATATTTAACACTATGCTTTAACTTTAAAGAGCTTATAATAAGTATTTTTTGATGACTAAACGCTAAGGTGATTCACTCTCAACTGCATAGAAACACTGGGTCTTATTTTGAAGAGAAAAGAAGCTGTTAGTTTAATCAAGATTATATTGTTGGCAGGAAACCAAAAGTCAAAAACAGATTTTTGTTTTCTTTTCAAAAGAAGACTTTGGCAGTATGATAATTTAACAAGTGTGCAGCTGTAGGTGTAGTGACACCACAGTTAAAGACATGTCTTCATAGAGCAGTAGACTTAGCTAGTTTGATTCAAACCACTTATAAGGTAAGCAACTATATTTATATGCAGATAAGGAAACATAATCATCTATATTATTAATTGTATGTTTATATAAATATATGTTATATACCCATGTAATTGGGCTTCCCAAGTGGCTCTAGTGGTAAAGAACTTGCATTCCAATGCAGGAGATGTAAGAAACGCACATTAATCTCTGGGTCAGGAAGACCCCCTGGAGGAGAGCATGACCAACCCAATCTGGTATTTTTGCCTCAAAAATCCCATGGATGGAGGAGCCAGGTTGGACCATGGTCCATCGGGTCACAAAGAATTGAACAAGACTGAAACAACTTAGCATGCATGCAATTTACACTGCTGGCTGTCAGACATTTACCTTTGAACAAGTTTTCTCATCTTTAGTACTTCTGGCATTTTGGACCAAATACTTTGCCACTGGGAGTAGGTGCTTGACTTGTGCAGTATAAAATATTGAGCAGCATCTTTGGCCTCTACTTGTATCACCCCAGCAGCTGTAACAATCAAATATTTTGTCCAAAACTGTCAAATTTTCCTCTAGTGGGGCAAAAATTATACCTGATTGAAACATGTTATGTCTCAAAGCTATGGTTTTTCCAGTAGTCATGTATGGATGTGATATTTGGACGATAAAGCTAAGCACCGAAGAATTGATGCTTTTGAACTGTGGTGTTGGAGAAGACTCTTGAGAGTCCCTTGAACTGCAAGGAGATCCAGCCAGTCCATCCTAAAGGAAATCAGTCCTGAATATTCACTGGAAGGACTGATGCTGAAGCTGAAACTCAAATACTTTGGCCACTGGATGTGAACAGCCCACTCATTGGAAAAGACCTTGATGGTAGGAAAGGTTGAAGGCGGGAGGAGAAGGGGAAATCAGAGGATGAGATGGTTGGATGGCATCACTGACTCCATAGACGTGAGTTTGAGTAAACTCCAGGAGTTGGTGATGGATGGGGAGGCCTGGCATGCTGCAGTCCATGGGGTCACAAACTGTCAGACATGATTGAGCAACTGAACTGAACTGAACTGAGACATTCTATCTTAGATTGTACCTTCAAAATCTGTTTTTATCCTTATTGGGATTATATAAGAAAAAGGAATACGGGCCCTTCCTATATTTTAGGAAGAGATGTCATCTCCATGTTCCTTGTGATGATAATCTGATATTAGATCACAGACCTGCCTAACTCACCCAAAACATCTCTGTCAAGTCACAAAGACAAAGGTTCTATGTTGATACTTAGTATAATCTCTAAGGTTTTCAGTCCAGTTCAGTTCAGTCGCTCAGTCGTGTCTGACTCTTTGCGACCCCATGAATCGCAGCATGCCAGGCCTCCCTATCCATCACCATCTCCCAGAGTTCAATTTTTCTAGATTCTGTATATATGTGTTAGAATATGATATTTATCTTTCTCTTTCTGACTCACTTCACTGTGTATAATAGGTTCTAGGTTTATCCACCTCATCAGAACTGACTCAAATGCGTTCCTTTTTATGGCTGAGTAATATTTCATTGCGTATATGTAGCACAACTTCTTTATCCATTTATCTGTCGATGGACATCTAGGTTGCTTCCATGTTCCAGCTAAGCCACTCTGATATTCTTGCCTGGAAAATCTCATGGACAGAGGAGCCTGAGGGCTATAGTCCATAGGGTCGCAGAGTCAGATACGACTAAAGTGACTTATCATTTACATACATATATTAACCTTATATCCTACAATTTTGCTATAATTGCATTTTAGTTTCAGAAGTTGTTGATTTTCTATGTAGACAGTCATGTCATCTGTGAACAATGAGAGTGTTATGAGAGTGTTATCTCTTTCTTTCTAATTTGTATACTTTTTATTTCCTTTTCTTGCCTTATTTCATTAGTTAGGCTGTCCAGTAAATGCAAAATAAGAGTAGCACGGAGAGACATCCTTGCCTAGTTCTTGATCTTAATGGGAAAGCATCTAATCCTTTCTAATAACGTTTTTCATGTACAGAAACAACATTTTGGTTTCCCATTAAGGGCCCACATGTCTTGTTTTTTTTTTTTTTTTTGCTATTGATTTTTCTATGTTCGTCTTATGCCAACATTTCTCCTGCCCACTCTTACTAGGTTTAATAATTTTGCATGTGCTCTTTGGGTGTAAAATAATATTATCTGCAATAATGATATTTTTTGTTTATTCCATACTAATTCTTTTTGTCTCTAGTCTCTTTTACTTACCATATTTCACAAGTTACAGTCTATAATACAGATGTTAAAATGTAGATGTAGATGATCTCCTAAAGGAGATCAGTCCTGGGTGTTCACTGGAAGGACTGATGTTGAAGCTGAAACTCCAATACTTTGGCTACCTCATGCGAAGAGCTGACTCATTTGAAAAGACCCTGATGCTTGGAAAGATTGAGGGCAGGAGGAGAAGGGGACAACAGAGGATGAGATGGTTGGATGGCATCACCAACTCAGTGGACATGGGTTTGGGTGGACTCCGGCAGTTGGTGATGGACAGGGAGGCCTGGCGTGCTGTGGTTCATGGGGTTGCAAAGAATCAGACACGACTGAGCAACTGAGCTGAACTGGACTGAAAATGGCATGGTGATATTGGATATACATTTCTCACTCCTATTTTAGTTATTTTCAAGCACAATTTAGAGGAAATAAATATATAAGAGCCAGGAATTGCTGAGTTTGCAGATGAAACTATTTCTCACTTAATCTCTCCTGGTTAAAAGCTCTGAAAGTAAGAAGTGAATGGTTGCCGTTAGTGCAGTAACTGAGCAAAGAGGCTGTGGAATCTGCTGGCTCTTCATCAGATTATTCAGAGGACTATAATTGCTGCTTCAGACACAAAATTTGAAAATAAGTTTCCAGAGAAACAAAAGATGTTTCAGGAGGATAATGGAATTCTAGTGCATCTGAAGGGTGGGATAGCTGATGCCTTCCTGTATAGAGCCACCATGATTCTTACAGTTGGTGGAATGGCATATGCCATATATAAGCTGGTTGTGGCTTCATTTCCCAAGAAGCAGGGTTGGCTTCAGTTTATCCTTCCAGCAATCAGTTGGTTCAGTTTCATTCAGCTCTCTGTGGACTGATAAATAGCTAGGTTCTTGGGGAACAGCATTTATTGACTTGTACTAACTCCCACCAATAAAGCAGTCTTTACCATAAAAAAGAAAAGAAAAGAAATGGTCTTAGGACAAAGGTCAAATTCAGGCAACTACCAGTAAATTTCAGGGTAAAAACCAGATCAAGGGTGTAGCTACAGAACCCTTGTTTAAACCTAAGAATAAAAATGATGCCTCAGAGACCTTCACAGCTAGACAAAAGAGCTCTAAGAATCTTTTTTTTTTCAGAAATGTTTTTATTTATTTTCTATTTATTTATTTTACTTTACAATATTGTATTGGTTTTGCCATACATTGACATACATGAGTGTACATGTGTTCCCCATCATGAACACCCCTCCCTCCTCCCTCCCCATCCCATCCCTCTGGGTCATCCCAGTGCACCCGCCCCGAGCACCCTGTATCATGCATTGAACCTGGACTGGCAATTCATTTCACATATGACAGTTTACATGTTTCAATGCCATTCTCCCATATCATCCTGCCCTCGCCCTCTCACACAGAGTCCAAAAGATTGTTCTATACATCTGTGTCTCTTTTGCTGTCTCACATACAGGGTTATCGTACCATCTTCTTAAATTCCATGTATATGCGTTAGTATACTATATTGGTGTTTTTCTTTCTGGCTTACTTCATTCTGTATAATAGGCTCCAGTTTCATCCACCTCATTAGAACTGATTCAAACGTATTCTGTAAGAATCTTAAGAGTGCTTTCCCGTGACACCCTGACTCTCAGCTCACATTAGAGAGAGAGAGCTGTTTCAGAAAGACAGGTGGGTGTGTTGTTTGTCTAACTGTTGTTGCTCTGTTGCTCAGTCGTGTCCAACTCTTTGCAACCCCATTGATTGCAGGACCCCAGGCTTCCCTATCCTTCACCATCTTCTGGAGTTTGCTCAAACTCATGTCCATCGCATCGGTGATGCCGTCCAACCATCTCATCCTCTGTCATCCCCTTCTCCTCCTGCCTTCAGTCTTTCCCAACATCAGGGTATTTTCCAGTGAGTCAACTTTCTCTTCAGGTGGCCAAAATATTGGAGCTTCAACTTCAGCATCAGTCCTTCCAGTGAATATTCAGGATTGATTTTCTTTAAGATTGACTGGTTTGATCACCTTGCCATTTGTAGGTGGTACCAGATGCTGTTGGCTTTAGGGAGTGCAAGTCTCATACCCTTCAGGAGCTGAGCACTACAGAAGCTGTCTCTTATACACATCTAGATGTGTATAAGAGACAGCCACNATGTATGGATGTGATATTTGGACGATAAAGCTAAGCACCGAAGAATTGATGCTTTTGAACTGTGGTGTTGGAGAAGACTCTTGAGAGTCCCTTGAACTGCAAGGAGATCCAGCCAGTCCATCCTAAAGGAAATCAGTCCTGAATATTCACTGGAAGGACTGATGCTGAAGCTGAAACTCAAATACTTTGGCCACTGGATGTGAACAGCCCACTCATTGGAAAAGACCTTGATGGTAGGAAAGGTTGAAGGCGGGAGGAGAAGGGGAAATCAGAGGATGAGATGGTTGGATGGCATCACTGACTCCATAGACGTGAGTTTGAGTAAACTCCAGGAGTTGGTGATGGATGGGGAGGCCTGGCATGCTGCAGTCCATGGGGTCACAAACTGTCAGACATGATTGAGCAACTGAACTGAACTGAACTGAGACATTCTATCTTAGATTGTACCTTCAAAATCTGTTTTTATCCTTATTGGGATTATATAAGAAAAAGGAATACGGGCCCTTCCTATATTTTAGGAAGAGATGTCATCTCCATGTTCCTTGTGATGATAATCTGATATTAGATCACAGACCTGCCTAACTCACCCAAAACATCTCTGTCAAGTCACAAAGACAAAGGTTCTATGTTGATACTTAGTATAATCTCTAAGGTTTTCAGTCCAGTTCAGTTCAGTCGCTCAGTCGTGTCTGACTCTTTGCGACCCCATGAATCGCAGCATGCCAGGCCTCCCTATCCATCACCATCTCCCAGAGTTCACTCAGACTCACGTCCATCGAGTCCGTGATGCCATCCAGCCATCTCATCCTCGGTCGTCCCCTTCTCCTCCTGCCCCCAATCCCTCCCAGCATCAGAGTCTTTTCCAATGAGTCAACTCTTCGCATGAGGTGGCCAAAGTACTGGAGTTTCAGCTTTAGCATCATTCCTTCCAAAGAAATCCCAGGGTTGATCTCCTTCAGAATGGACTGGTTGGATCTCCTTGCAGTCCAAGGGACTCTCAAGAGTCTTCTCCAACACCACAGTTCAAAAGCATCGATTCTTCGATGCTCAGCTTTCTTCACAGTCCAACTCTCACATCCATACATAACCACAGGAAAAACCATAGCCTTGACTAGGCGGACCTTAGTCGGCAAAGTAATGTCTCTGCTTTTGAATATACTATCCAGGTTGGTCATAACTTTTCTGCCAAGGAGTAAGCGTCTTTTAATTTCATGGCTGCAGTCACCATCTGCAGTGATTTTGAAGCCCCCCAAAATAAAGTCTGACACTGTTTCCACTGTTTCCCCATCTATTTCCCAGGAAGTGATGGGACCGGATGCCATGATCTTCGTTTTCTGAATGTTGAGCTTTAAGCCAACTTTTTCGCTCTCCTCCTTCACTTTCTCAAACATTGCTTGGCCTAGAACTTTCATTTTTGCCTGGATTATCCTTGGAGTAGTCCTGATTTCTGGACATGACCTAGATATGTGGTATCTAGGTGATAATAGAAAGAAAAAAGAAAAAACAAGGTGTTAGTCACTTAGCTGTATATGACATTTTGTGACCCCCCTGGACTGTAGCCCATCAGGCTCCTCTATACATAAGAAGGTTGCCATTTCCATATCCAGGGTATCATCCTAATCCAGGGATCAAACCCAGGGATCAAACCAAGGCAAATTCTTTACCATCTGAGCTCTAATAACATAGCTCAAATTAATCTGGCTACTAATAACATGTAATTTTTATTAACTATCCAGATAAAATTTAAGTGTTTCATTAGATTATTTATGAAAAAGATATCTTCCTCTTTTTCTAAATTTTATTTAATCCTTTTTTTCAACATTTTCTCAAAGTACCAACTTTAGTTTTACCTGTGTGTCATATTTTCCACACTTTTAATATCATCAAAATTACCTCTGCCACCTACTGAAAAAAGAAAAAAGGAAATTCATTATTAGAAATAAATATCCAATAATCTGCCCATGCATTAAGTACCTAAGTAAAAAGTAAGCATGCATTAGTTGTTTTGTGTATAAAGTTTATTTTCATCACCTCACTTGACAAATATTTTCATTGATGGCTTTTATTCAGTTCAGTTCAGTTCAGTCATTCAGGCGTGTCTGACTCTTTGCGACCCCATGGACTGCAACACACCATGCTTTCCTGTCCATTACCAACTCCCTGAGCTTGCTCAAATTCATGCCCATTGAATTGGTGATGCTATTCAACCATCTCATCCTCTGTCATCGCCTTCTCCTCCTGCCTTCAATCTTTCCCAACATCAGGGTCTTTTCCAGTAAGTCAGTTCTTCCCAACAGGTGCCAAAGTACTGGAGCATCAGCCCTTCCAATGAATATTCAAACTGATTTCCTTTAGAATTGACTGGCTTGGTCTCCTTTGCAATCCAAGGGACTTTCAAGAGTCTTCTCCAACACCACAGTTCAAAGACATCAATGCTTCAGTGCTCAGCTTTCTTTATGGTCCACCTCTCACATCCATACACGATTTGGAAAAACCATAGCTTTGACAAGGTGGATATTTTTTGGCAAAGTTGTGTCTCTGCTTTTTGGTATGCTGTCTAGGTTTGTCGCAAATTTCTTTCAAGGAACAAACATCTGTTTTTAAACTGAACACTATTTTCTCTGTGCTCAAGAATCCTCAATGAGGAGAGAGAAAATAAGAAGGAAAATAATGAGTAGGTATAAATAATCATAGAATGTTAATCGATAGCACTTGAGAGGAACAGTTCATTCAGTATCAACAGTTTCTTGGGCAAATGAACCCTTCTTACTGCTATAACTCTACATTCAAATGTAAACTTTAAACATAAAAGCAGCGAATTAAATTATTTTTCATATTCTGGACTTCAATATGGTCTAGTAAAAAAAAAAAAAAAACTCACATTTATTCTCAGGAAAGTTTTACTCACAGTTTAAATCCTACTTTTCCTGTTTTTTTTTAAATTTTGTGTGGTTGTTTGTATGTGTGGTTGCTATTCTGAATATTATTCCCAAAAGATATTTTAGGAAATAAATATATTTTCTTCCCAGGAAATATTATGTCTCCCTTGGTATAGTCAGTGTTACATTATCATTAGTCTTTTACGACATCCATTATGGGTTGTTGTGTGTGTGTGTGAAAGCTATTTCCTGGGCAATTTTAATAAATATTTTTCTATTTAGTCTTGCTTGCTTGGGAATTTTCCAATCCATGGTGCCTGATTCAGGAACAACACTCACTGCACTCAAAGTTGTTAGATTTCTAGACAATCAGATTGAGAAAGCAATATTTGGAGAAAGTAGAGACAATAATAAACACTTCTCTAGATCAAGGAGACAGTGGTTTTCAATTTTTGCTACTGTGTATCACTGAACTTTTAACTAATGAAACATTATTTGCAAAACTTTAGTTCATAAAATTTGTCAGAGAAAAATGCCTGTGACCTGTCTCAATAGATAACACAATATGAAGTATTTTTCTGTTAGACTATGTTGCAGTACTTTTGGAGATGACAGTGCAGCTGAAATTTAAATTTCTCCTTTTTAGTGTTGTTTCATTTGGATTCATGTGATCTTGGTTTTTGTTTGGCTGAATTTTTTTTTTTTTTTTGTGCATTGACACTGAATTTAGCAAAAAATAAAGTCAACAAAAAGGGCCTTGAAACAATCTATAGAATGACATCCTTTGTCAGATATGTATGGATGATAAGAGGATGTAAATTTACTGCATTCAGTAGATATTAAAAAAATTTATGTAGGATGCTTTCTCTTGGAAACTAGACTTCAGGTTTTATTTTGGGGAAATTAGAGCCTAAATTCTAAGAAAAGTTTAATCTTTCAAATTTTCAAATAGACTGGATTTTGTGTTTACACCTCCTGCTGCTGCCGCTAAGTCACTTCAGTCGTGTCCAACTCTGTGTGACCCCATAGACAGCAGCCCACGGGGCTCCTCCGTCCCTGGAATTCTCCAGGCAAGAACACTGGAGTGGGTTGCCATTTTCTTCTCCAATGCAGGAAAGTCCTAGAAAAATCTTAATTTCTGGACGTTATAATTATATTCTAAACAATAAATTATTATTTATATTTTTATAATTATTTTCTGGATTAAAAAAGTCCTTATTATCAATCTTCCTATTTTACTTGATGTTCTGATGATATACTCTTACAGTAGAAAGCAATATTATGATTATTATGGTGGAAAGCTAAGCATCATCATTTTTACTTGTTTAAAGTTCTGTGCTAGTTTGGCTTCCACTTGATAATTCATCACTTAATGATGATTAGGGAGTAAGAAAAATTCTTAGAAATTGAAAAATAAATTTAAGAAAAAATGTGCTGAAATTGCTAAATGCATAGAAATATACAACACTTAAAAAAATAGATTCATTGGCTTTAAATGAATTGATTCCTCTTCAGATGCTATGTTGAAATTTAGAAACAAAATTTCAACGTAATGCACAAGTTATCCTGAAGATGTCTGAAAAGTCTTGGAACATGGGAGAGATGCCAGAAATTTGAAACTGATCATAGAGGAAGGCATATTTCAAAATCGATTGCCACAGATGTTTATATGACAAAAATTAATGATTCATTTATTGAGGAAAAAGAGTAAGCCAAGCCTCCCCTTTTTATGACACTTCTGAATCAGAGCTAAGGGAAAACCTGGTGAGCACATTATATGTAGTTCTGAACAATACTTCACCAAGGTGTCACATGATATCCTGATATGAAGATAATGTGATTATATAGGATAAGCTTGTAAAGCATAGTGCATCTTGCACTCTGTGAATTTGTGTTGTCTCAGAGGGTACCATGTCACAGTCCCATGCTTGGATCTGTCTCAAGAGTTTCCTCTAGACCTTGGGTAAATATATACAATGTATACAATGTGTGAGTTTCAAATATTCAAGTAACATGATGCTATGAAGGGAAGGGAATAAGTTAGGATGTGAATAAAGAAAGGTTTCAATAACCTTGTAAAAATAGATAGAAAGAATTACAAACTGTCTCAGCTGTGTACAAAAAGAGAAATTGTACTAATTCAGTGTCAGTACTGTGAAGATTTTAATTATATGCACAAATTATTCCATTCAAAGCATAGAGTTTACTTCTCACCATCAGAAATTGTGTGATATAATAATATTTGTCATTTTATAATAATGCCACTTATAGTTTTTTTAAGCTGGTTTGTGTTAAGGGTAATTTTATATGCAGTGATGGGTAATTATAATAATACAGTAGTTATGATACTTACACCAAGATATATGAATTATAAAATAAGTTTGTAAGAACCTTAAAGTTAACATATTCCAGACTGATTTAGTGGACAAAGAATATATCAGATGATAACATCTTACTCTGTGTTCAAGTTTGAGTGCCCAGCTAAACAAAGACAAGGGCTATATGGTTAAGTGTTGCTAGAAAGAGTCTGAGATGCTAAGTCATGTGGAAAAACAAAAATCTGATAGGCAGAGTTCAATACAGTTCAGGTCAGTTCAGTTCAGTCGCTTAGTCGTGTCTGATTTTTTGCAATCTATGGGCTGCAGCACACCAGGTTTCTCTGTCCATCATCAATTCTGAGAGCATGCTCAAACTACTGCCCACCAAGTTGGTGATGCCATCCAACCATCTCATCCTCTGTCATCCCCTTCTCCTCCTACCTTCAATCTTTAACCTGGTTTCATTTAGAATTGACTGGTTTGGTCTCCTTGCAGTTCAAGGGACTCTCAAGGGTCTTCTCAAACATCACAGTTCAAAAGCATCTTTGGCCCTCAGCTTTCTTTATAGTCTAACACTCACATCCATACATGACCACTGGGAAAACCATAGCTTTGACTAGAGAGACCTTTGTCAGCAAAGTAATGTCTCTGCTGTTTAATATGCTATCTAGGTTGGTCCTAACTTTTCTTCCAAGGAGTGTCTTTTAATTTCATGGCTGCAGTCACCATCTGCAGTGATTTTGGAGCCCCCAAAAATAAAGGCTCTGTTTCCACTGTTTCCCCATTTATTTCCCATGAACTGATGGGACCAGGTGCCATGATCTTCGTTTTCTGAATGTTGAGCTTTAAGCCAACTGATTCACTCTTCCCTTTCACGTTCATCAAGAGGCTTTTTAGATCATCTTCACTTTCTGCAATAAGGTTGGTGTCATCTGTATATCTGAGGTTATTGACATTTCTCCCAGCAGTCTTGATTCCAGCTTGTGCTTCTTCCAGATAAGCATTTCTCATGATGTACTCTGCATAGAAGTTAAATAAGCAGGGTGACAATATACAACCTTGACCTACTCCTTTTCCTATTTGGAACCAGTCTGTTGTTCCATGTGCAGTTCTGACTGTTGCTTCCTGACCTGCATACAGGTTTCTCAAGAGGCAGGTCAGCTGGTCTGGTATTCCCATCTCTTTCAGAATTTTCCACAGTTTTTTGTGATCCACACAGTCAAAGGCTTCGGCATAGTCAATAAAGCAGAAATAGATGTTTTTTCTGGAACTCTCTTGCTTTTTTGATGATCCAGAAAATGTTGGCAATTTGATCTCTGGTTTCTCTGCCTTTTCTAAAACCCGTTTGAACATCAGGAACTTCACGGTTCACGTATTGCTGAAGCCTGGCTTGGAGAATTGTGAGCATTACTTTACTAGCATGTAAGATGAGTGCAATTGTGCGGTAGTTTGAGCATTCTTTGGCATTGCCTTTCTTTGGAATTGGAATGAAAACTGACCTTTTCCAGTCCTGTGGCCACTGCTGAGTTTTCCAAATTTGCTGGCATATTGAGTGCAGCACTTTCACAGCATCATCTTTTAGGATTTGAAATAGCTCAACTGGAATTCCATCACCTCCACTAGCTTTGTTCATAGTGATGCTTTCTAAGGCCCACTTGACTTCACATTCCNTCCAAATTTGCTGGCATATTGAGTGCAGCACTTTCACAGCATCATCTTTCAGGATTTGAATTAGCTCAATAGGAATTCCATCACCTCCACTAGCTTTGTTCATATTGATGCTTTCTAAGGCCCACTTGACTTCACATTCCAGGATGTCTGCCTCTAGGTGAGTGATCACACCATCGTGATTATCTGCATATAGTTAAATAAACAGGGTGACAATATACAGCCTTAATGTACTCCGTTCCCAATTAAGAACCACTGCACTGTTTCATGTCTGGTTCTGAATGTTTCTTCTGAACCTGGATACAGATTTTTCAGGAGGCAGTTTAACTGGTCTGGTGTTTCCATCTCTCTCAGAATTTTCCACAGTTTATTGTGATCCACACAGTCAAAGGCTTTGGAATAGACAATAAAGCAGAAACAGATGTTTTTTTGGAACTCTCTTGCTTTTTTGATGACCCAGTGGATGTTTGCAATTTGATCTCTGGTTCCTATGCCTTTTCTAAATCCAGGTGAACATCTGGAAGTTCTAGAAGCCTAGCTAGGAGAATTTTGAGCATTACTTTGCTAGTGTTGACAGCAAAATGGCTGTCTGGGGAGGCCTTACAAATAGCTGTGAAAAGAAGAGAAGTGAAAAGCAAAGGAGAAAAGGAAAAATATAAACATCTGAATGCAGAGTTCCAAAGACTAGCAAGAAGAGATAAGAAAGCCTTCCTCAGCGATCAATAAAAAGTAATAGAGGAAAACAACAGAATGGGAAAGAGTAGACATCTCTTCAAGAAAATTAGAGATACCAAAGGAACATTTCACATAAAGATGGGCTCGATAAAGGACAGAAATGGTATGGAACTAACAGAAGCAGAAAATATTAAGAAGAGGTGGCAAGAATACACAGAAGAATGGTACAAAAAAGATCTTCAAGACCAAGATAATCATGATGGTGTGATCACTCACCTAGAGCCAGAAATCCTGGAATGTGAAGTCAAATGGGCCTTAAAAAGCATCACTACAAACAAATCTAGTGGAGGTGATGGAATTCCTATTGAGCTATTTCAAATCCTGAAAGATATATGCTGTGAAAGTGCTGCACTCAATATACCAGCAAATTTGGAAAATTCAGCAGTGGCCACAGGACTGGAAAAGGTCAGTTTTCATTCCAATCCCAAAGAAAGACAATGCCGAAGAATGCTCAGACTACCACACTATTGCATTCATCTCACACGCTAGTAAAGTAATGCTCACAATTCTCCAAGCCAGGCTTCAACAATATGTGAACCATGAACTTCCAGATGTTCAAACTGATTTTGGAAAAGTCAGAGGAATCAGTGATCAAATGTTCAACATTTTCTGGATCATCAAAAAAGCAAGAGAGTTCCAGAAAAACATCTATTTCTGCTTTATTGACTATGCCGAAGCCTTTGACTGTGTGGATCACAAAAAAACTGTAGAAAATTCTGAAAGAGATGGGAATACCAGACCAGCTGACCTGCCTCTTGAGAAACCTGTATGCAGGTCAGGAAGCAACAGTCAGAACTGCACATGGAACAACAGACTGGTTCCAAATAGGAAAAGGAGTAGGTCAAGGTTGTATATTGTCACCCTGCTTATTTAACTTCTATGCAGAGTACATCATGAGAAATGCTTATCTGGAAGAAGCACAAGCTGGAATCAAGACTGCTGGGAGAAATGTCAATAACCTCAGATATGCAGAACCAACCTTATTGCAGAAAGTGAAGATGATCTAAAAAGCCTCTTGATGAACGTGAAAGGGAAGAGTGAATCAGTTGGCTTAAAGCTCAACATTCAGAAAACGAAGATCATGGCACCTGGTCCCATCAGTTCATGGGAAATAAATGGGGAAACAGTGGAAACAGAGCCTTTATTTTTGGGGGCTCCAAAATCACTGCAGATGGTGACTGCAGCCATGAAATTAAAAGACACTCCTTGGAAGAAAAGTTAGGACCAACCTAGATAGCATATTGAAAAGCAGAGACATTACTTTGCCAACAAAGGTCTGTCTAGTCAAGGCTATGGTTTTTCCTGTGGTCATGTATGGATGTGAGAATTGGACTGTGAAGAAAGCTGAGAGCCAAAGATTTGATGCTTTTCAACTGCAGTGTTGGAGAAGACTCTTGAGAGTCCCTTGGACTGCAAAGAGATCCAACCAGTTTATTCTGAAGGAGATTAGCCCTGGGATTTCTTTGGAACGAATGATGCTAAAGGTGAAACTCCAGTACTTTGGCCACCTCATGTGAAGAGTTGATTCATTGGAAAAGACTCTGATGCTGGTAGGGATTGGGGAAGGAGGAGAAAGGGATGACAGAGGATGAAATGGCTGGATGGCATCACTGACTTGATGGACGAGAGTCTAAGTGAACTCCGGGAGCTGATGATAGACAGGGAGGCCAGGCATGTTGTGATTCATGGGGTTGTAAAGAGTCAGACACGACTGTGCAACTGAACTGAACTTGCTAGTGTTTGAGATGAGTTCAATTGGTAGGCAGAGTTGAGCTCTTAACTGCAGACATACTTGAGTTAGACACTTCATAAAATCACTTTAACAATTTAGATTTTATACTCATTATGCCAATTTTATGCTCATTTGTTTTAACTCTAACTCTACACTGGCAATATCTACAGAGGGTAAAAGAAAAAATAAATTATAAATGTCCAGGTTGAGCATCAGTTCAGTTCAGTTCAGTCGCCCCTTCAAAAACGAAAATCATGGCATCCAGTCCCATCACTTCATGGCAAATAGATGGGGAAAAAGTGGAAACAGTGTCAGACTTTATTTTCTTGAGGTCCAAAATCACTGCAGATGGTGACTTCAGCCATGAAATTAAAAGAAACTGCTCCTTGGAGGAAAGATTATGATGAACCTAGACAGAATATTAAAGAGCAGAGACATCACTTTAACAACAAAGGTCTGCATAATCAAAGCTATGATTTTTACAGCAGTCATCTACAAATGTGAAAGTTGGAACATAAAGAAGGCTGAGCATCTAAAGTATTGATGTTTTTGAACTGTGGTGCTCTAGAAGATGGAGAAGGAAATGGCAACTCATTCCAGTATTCTTGTCTGGAGAATCCTGTGGACAGAGAAGCCTGGTGGGCTGCTGTCCATTGGGTCACACATGGTCAGACATGACTGAAGCAACTTAGCATGCATGCATACATTGGAGAAGGAAATGGCAACCCACTCCAGTGTTCTTGCCTGGAGAGTCCCAGGGACAGCGAAGCCTGGTGGGCTGCCATCTATGGGGTCGCACAGAGTCGGACATGACTGAAGCGACTTAGCAGCAGCAGCATATATACATAATGTGCTTTCCTGTGGCACAGACAGTAAAGAATCTGCCTGCAGTGAAGGAGACCAGGGTTCTATCCCTGGGTTTATTTACCAGAAAGCATTTTAGGACATTTGTCTAAGTTCAGTCAAACAGTAATTGGTAGAGTTATTTGGATCCAGACATTCTAAGCCTTAGAATTCTTACTCTTGGCCATTATGTCTGAGTTATCTTGAGTGACACAGCAATATCACTTTTGTAAGAGCTTCCTGCTTTTTTCTTCATTCCATTTGGCAAAGACAAGTCTGTATTTGTTTAATAATATTCTCTGCACTTTTACTTCCTGAAGGACTTCATGGGTTCCTAGGAAAAGAATCAGCTGGATCAATTTAAGGAATTAGGAATGGAAAGAAGAGGGACAAAAACAGAGGACATGGAGCCTATATCTGGAAAGTGAAGCCTCCAGAGCATCCTTGGGGTGTAAATGACTTGAGAAGAAAGGCAAAAAATAATGATAATGTAGCATGGAATTGTAAATAGAGTCCTCTTTGATAGCAAGAATTCAAGTGCCCTGTGTAGTCCAGTGGTTTTACACTTCTCTTTCTCTCTCTTCCTCTGGGAATGGTAATCTTGTTGGCAATGACTTGCTTATGTTTGATTCTGCAGAGAACTCAAAGAATGTATATCAGATTGAGCTTGTCTAGGTTGCCAGTATATTTACAACAATATAGTGATCACTGTATCACCACATCCTTAGAAGATGTTGAAGCTACTGTCTAGACTGTATGGAGAGAAAAACTAAAGAAGTTCATGTACATTTAAACCAAAGGAAACAAGGAATGAAAGATTCTCTTTAGCATATCATTATCATATTAATGCCATTTTCAGTAGCAGTTAAGTCTCCAATTCTGAAGTGTGAAAATACAATTTTTAATGCCTTGCACTTGACTACAAAACAAAGTTTTAGTTTTGCCCTTTTTTACACCATTTTTTTTTAAAGAAAATAAACCCAAAACTCTAATCTTAATTTTAAAACTTAAGATTGAAGTCACAGTTTTTTCATAGTAGCTCATTATTCATCAACTTGTGAACATAGTATTGGTATTGTTATTTAATTATTGTCCATTTATATAGCAGCTTTTTCAGTAGGCTAAATTAACATTATCTCACAAGTATTTATTAGCTATTCTGAGAACTGAATGAGTCACTTTAAGTTGCAAAGAAAAAAAACAAAGCCATTATTGCTTTTATATCAGTAGATGGTAGTGCTATTCTTACTGTCATGAATGATAATGATTCATAGAGCACTGCATACTTTTCCTTCTCAAAATAAGAGCTCATATCTATGTATAATCATCAAGATCTAGTCTATGCCTCCTCATGACCAGCTTTACAAATAGCTGTGTCTGGAAAATACGTTTGTGGTTTATGTGACTGGCAGAATTCTTGAAATACAAGCCACTTTATTTGTAGGGCATTTGTGACAGGCTGCCACAAACTGAAACACACAATCTGATGGTCAATTCCAATTCTACTTAGGTTGTATAGATATGGATGTAAAGTGATGTTAGGTCATTGTGGCTGACATGAAGCATAAAAAGCAGAGTCTTCAAGGGGTTATTCTGAATTGAAAGTGACATACAATAATAAGAAAACGATTCTAGGCAAAACCAATAGTAGCAACAAGAAACATGAAAGGGGAGAAAGGAAAAAAAGAAAGACTAATAGTTGATTTTCTGAGGGGAGGGAAAATAGTCTTACCCTGAGGGAGTAGGAAAGGTTGAAAAAGAGTTTCTTAACATAACCCAGAAGTTAAGATATAAAGTTATCCCAGTTCTGGATTATTCAAATCCAGTTTAGAAGTCACAAAGTGCACAATTAATATTTTGTTAGTCTATCGTATCCATTAAGACTACACAGTAAAAATAAAACATTTCAGATATACTCACTTGGGCAAGACTCTAAGAATTAGAGAGAGATGTAAAATAGAACTTTTGCAGGCATGCAAATGGATGTAAATTTTCTTCAGAAAGTCCTAGGTTCCCATGCCCATATGTTTAGCTTTAAAATTTAGCTTCTTTGATGTCACAAAGAATGTTTATGTCCCATCTGGGTGCAAGATATAGTGTCTAGAAGATATTATTTATAAGACTGAAGCACTGGGATTCCTGGGACATCCTGATTTTGCATTGACACACAATTATTAAAAACATGAGCTATTTTTCTAAAGCGGAGATTCAGGGGGCATGCCAGCTAATAGGCACAATGCCTCTAAGAGGGTTGGACACTGTTCAGTTGCTGCTAAGTTGCTGACGCTCTACTCCTTCTAAGAGTTTTTCAATTAATCTTCTAAACCAGAAATATATGCCTAGATCTGACTAATTTTGCCCTAAGATACCAGCACTTTCAGTCCTACTGCCAGCTGCCCTCAGCAATTCTGAGGTTCAAATGGGCATGCGGATTTGTGTGTGTCTTTTTCCAGACCACTCATTGGAATTTTTTTCTACCAGTTTCTATAAAGGGTGAGTCATAATAACACACCTGTTAAATTTCTTAGTTGGGGAGACTACATCATTAGATTAATTGTAACACAGCCCTTCTAAGAGAAAAAGAAAATTTCAGCAACCCTGTTTTACTTCTAAATTCATACCAGCCAGTGAAGCTAGTGATAATAGCTTTTTACCAAATTGAACTTATCAATAAAACATGAATAAATCATCTCATTATAATTCCTTCATGTAATTTTAAAAAATCTATCAGGGAGATACAGTTATTTGGCAATTTGCCTTTATTTTTAGTTTGCTTCTGGTCTTGTTTCTGTATGTTACTTCATTTCTGCTCCTACCTATTTGATTGCTCTCAGGAACCTCTAAATCTATAACTTCTCTATACTCAAGATCATCTTCAGCCTGTATTAACCTGTCTCCTAAAAATCCTAAAAAAAAACATATCTCAGTGAAACAGCTAAAAATAATGTTTAACCAGACATTTAGGTGCCATGGTATAGCCAAGTGAAGTCGCTCAGTCGTGTCCGACTCTTTGCGACCCCATGAACTGTAGCCTATCAGGCTCCTCCATCCATGGAATTTTCCAGGCAAGAGTGCTGGGGTAGATTGCCATTTCCTTCTCCAGGAGATCTTCCCAAACCAGGAATCGAACTGGGGTCTCCCACATTGCAGGNAGTCGCTCAGTCGTGTCCGACTCTTTGCGACCCCATGAACTGTAGCCTATCAGGCTCCTCCATCCATGGAATTTTCCAGGCAAGAGTGCTGGGGTAGATTGCCATTTCCTTCTCCAGGAGATCTTCCCAAACCAGGAATCGAACTGGGGTCTCCCACATTGCAGGCAGACGCGTTACCGTCTGAGCCACCAGGGAAGCAAGGTGACACATAAAATTAACCATCACGACTTTGTTCTAGCTATTTTGATAATTATGTCTCTTTGAAATTAAAGAATAAAAGTGAGACATGATGGCAAAACTAACTGAAAAAACAAAATGCAAAAATATATTTTTATGGAGCATCACCTAAAATTTATTTCAATCCAGTACTTATTTTTTTTATGTTAGCAAAATAAAACTTGAATATTGTATAGAAATGATAGGCCTTCCATGGTGGCTCAGATGGTAAAGAATCTTCCTGCAATGCAAGAGACCTGGGTTTGATTCCTGGGTTGGCAAGATCCCCTGAAGAAGGGAATGGCTGCCACCTCCAGTATTCTTTGCTGGAGAATTCCACGGACAGAGGAGACTGGCAGGATATAGTCCATTAGTTTGCGAAGAGCTGGGCACAACTGAGTGACTAACACACACATAGAGATGATAAGTAAAGAGGTTAAAGGCAACTTTCAAGCTACAAGCATGAGATAAACAGTAAACCAAGGTGAAAACATGAAAAGGATTAACTTCAATTGACACAACAATAAAAAATAAATACATAAAAATAATACAATAAAATGAAAAACTCTCAAACCCCTTTCTTTACACTCAAGTCTTTGTTCAAATTTTCAATGTTGTCTACATTGGATTACTATTTAAAATTATAACTGACCCTTCTTCTGTCATAGCATTTCTCAATTCCTCCTCTCTGCTATGATTTCTTTCTCCCTTATAATTTCTTGACACACTGTAAAATTTATTTGTCTGCTTATTGTTTATTGTCTACATTCCCTCAATATAAAGCAAATTCAAAGAGGACCAATGTCATTGCACAGTTTCTTTACTGATATGGTCTTATATCTAGAACAGTGTACATAGAATATGCTCAATACATATTTGTTGAATAAATGAACATATACATTATCTGAACAGCAGCCATCCAATCATATCATGTCACTTTCTACACTTTCAACTGCAATATCAAATTTCATTTTTTCTCATGACTTACAAAGTCATGCACGAATTGCTTCCACTTTTCTCAAGTATTTCATCTCACACTGCTCTTCCCTCCCAACTAGACTGACTTTCTTTCTGTTTCTCATATATGCCAAATTTGCTCATGCCTGGGGCCATTTGTTCAAGCTGACCCCACTGCCTGGAATCCACTCCAGAAAATCTTTGATCTTTGCCAAATGGTTTTGTTATTCAGAGTTTGGCAGACATGTTACCCCCTTAGCAAAACATTTTTTTGGCTACCCAATCTAAAAGAGCCACCCGGTTACTCAACAGAACTGTATCCTATTTTAATTATTTGCATACTATTCATCATTAGATGATTTTTCAGTTTTTCTTTGTTCTATTTTCTGTCTCTTTTACTGGCATACAAGAGTAACAAGCACGAGGACCTAGTCATGTTTTTCTCTTTCTAATCCCCAGTGCCTTGAACAGTTTTTGACACAGAGTTCAGTTCAGTTCAGGCGTGCAGTGGTCACCCCAAGGACTACAGCATGCTAGGCCTCCCTGTCCATCACCAACTCCTAGAGTTCACTCAAACTCATGTCCATTGAGTCGGCGATGCCATCCAACCACCTCATCCGCTGTTATCCCCTCCTCCTTCCGCCTTCAATCTTTCCCAGCATGAGAGCCTTTTCCAATGAGTCAATTCTTCACATCAGGTGGCCAAAGTATTGGAGTTTCATTTTCAGCATTAGTCCTTCCAATGAATATTCAGGATTGATTTCCTTTAGGATTGAATGGTTTTATCTCCTTGCAGTCCAAGGGAGTTTCAAGAGTCTTCTCCAACACCACAGTTCAAAAGCATCAATTCTCCAGCACTCAGCTTTCTTTATAGTCCAACTCTCATATCCATACATGACTACTGGAAAAATAATAGCTTTGACTAGACAGACCTTTTTTGGCAAAGTCACATCTCAGCTCTTTAATATGCTGTCTAGGTGAGTCATAGCTTTTCTTCCAAGGAGAACGTATCTTTTAATTTCATGGCTACAGTCACCATCTGCAGTGATTTTGGAGCCCCCAAAAATAAAGTCTGTCACTGTTTCCACTGTTTCCCCACCTATTTCCCATGAAGTGATGGGACCAGATGCCATGATCTTCGTTTTCTGAATGTTGAGCTTTAAGCCAACTTTTTCACTCTCCTCTTTCACTTTCATCAAGAGGCTGTTTAGTTCTTCTTCACTTTCTGCCATAAGGGTGGTGTCATCTGCATATCTGAGGTTATTGATATTTCTCCTGGCAATCTTAATTCCAGCTTGTGCTTCTTCCAGCCCAGCATTTCTCATGATGTACTCTGCATATAAGTTAAATAAGCAGGGTGATAATATACAGCCTTGATGTACTCCTTTTCCTATTTGGAACCAGTCTGTTGTTCCATGTCCAGTTCTGACTATTGCTTTCTGATCTATATATAGATTTCTCAAGAGGCAGGTCAGGTGGTCTTGTTTTCCCATCTCTTTCAGAATGTTGCATAGTTTATTGTGATCCATACAGTCAAAGGCTTTGATGTAGTCAATAAGGAAGAAGTAAATGTTTTTCTGGAACTCTTTTGCTTTTTTTGATGAACCAGCAGATGTTGGCAGTTTGATCTCTGGTTCCTCTGCCTTTTCTAAAACCAGCTTGAACACTGGAGATTTATGGTTCATGTACTGTTGAAGCCTGGCCTGGAGAATTTTGAGAATTTCTTTGCTAGCGTGTAAGATGAGTACAATTGTGTAGCAGTTTGACCATTCTTTGGCACTGCCTTTCTTTGGGGTTGGAATGAAAACTGACCTTTTCCAGTCCTGTGGCCACTTCTGAGTTTTCCAAATTAGCTGGCATATTGAGTGCAGCATTTTCACAGCATCATCTTTTAGGGTTTGAAATAGCTCAATAGGAATTCCTTCACCACCACTAGCTTTGTTAGTANAAACTGACCTTTTCCAGTCCTGTGGCCACTTCTGAGTTTTCCAAATTAGCTGGCATATTGAGTGCAGCATTTTCACAGCATCATCTTTTAGGGTTTGAAATAGCTCAATAGGAATTCCTTCACCACCACTAGCTTTGTTAGTACTGTTGTTTCCTAAAGCCCACTTCTCATTCTAGGATGTCTGGCTCTAGGTGAGTTATCACACCATTGTGGTTATTTGGGTTATGAAGATCTTTTTTGTATAATTCTTCTGTGTATTCTTGCCATCTCTTACTAACATCTTCTGCTTCTGTTAGGTCCATAGCATTTCTATCCTTAATTTGACACAAAGTAGATGCTCAATAAATATTTATGAAACACATAAATATATCTGACACTCAAGTCTTGAATGCATTAACACTTTCAATACATTCTCACTGTTTAATCAATTATACTAGTTAGGTAAACTAACATGTTTTAATGATGACTCTTTGATATGAATTATAGGAATATAAAAAAAAATGACATATCACTGGAAGCAGCAACTTCTAAATCCTGGCCACCCTGATCTGCTCAAGGATATGAAGTATTTATAATCAAACAACAAAAGATAAAGCCGTTTATTGAGGTCTGTACTTGTGATATAAACAAAATGAATATAAACCACTTCAGCTTAACAACAACAGTTCAGAAATGTTGAAGCAGGTTTCAGGCTTTTCAGCTTCTCACCATGGCCATGTTTCCTTCCCATCAAAATTGACCTCATGGTGCGAACATGTTTCCACACTAGTCTATGTCCAGTTATCTAAAATAACATGTCAGTATTTTCCATTCTTCTTTTCTTCATTGTTGTGATAGTCTCCCCCCTTACTGCTCCATCAAAAATCAGGTTTTTCAGCTAGAATATTGGACAAAAAGAAAGTTACAAAATATACTATAATCATAGAGGCAAGAGATGCTTTTTATACAGGGCAGTGACTTAAGAGGTCCAAGAAATTGACTATACAAATAGCCTAAGTAAATATTTTGCAATATAAAAAAATGTACAACAGCATAAGACAGCATGAACAGAATTGCTATACTCTTTTTCCTTAGGTGGGGCACAAGTTTGGATATTTAGTTAAATATTTATAAAAGAAATACAATATCAGTTACTTTTAGAGAATGCATAGGACTTATACTTCAATTTATGTAACATGAAACTGTTAGTCACTCAGTCCTAGCTGGCTCTTTATGACCCATGGACCATAGACTACCAGGCCCCTTGGCATGAAATTCTCTAGGTAAGAACACTGGAGGTGGTAGCCATTCCCTATTCCAGGAGATCTTCCCCACCCAGGGATTGAACCCCAGTCTCCTATATTTCAGGCAGATTCTTCTCTATATGAGCCATCAGGGAAGACAACTCAATTCATATGGTAGAGTAAATAATAAATATTTGCTGAATGCAATGAGATTAGGAAGTATATACATTAAATTGTCTTTAAATAACAATTAAAGAAGCTTAGATATTTGAAATATTAAATGAATCAAAATGACATACATTTTCAAAAGGAAAGTGAAATTAACTTAAAGCAGACAACAATAATGGAAGTTATCTGTTATATTAGAGGTGAAATTTGAATGTGGATTAATGAAGAGTAAATTGAATCTGTTTGAGAGAAACTATGCCACTAAAGGGATGCTGGCTTTTATAGAACAACAAAAGAGAAAGAAAAAAATATGAAATAGATATTGAGGAAGATACAGGATTCATAAGAGTGTTATATACACAATTCTAAGGAACTGTAGGTAAATTTTGTACAGCTAGCCAGCTGGGCTGGAGAAGGCAATGGCACCCAACTCCAGTACTCCTGCCTGGAAAATCCCATGGATGGAGGAGCCTGGAAGGCTGCAGTCCATGGTGTCGCTGAGGGTCACAAAAGACTGAGCAACTTCACTTTCACTTTTCACTTTCATGCATTGGAGAAGGAAATGGCAACCCACTCCAGTGTTCTGGCCTGGAGAATCTCAGGGATGGGGGAGCCTGGTGGGCTGCTGTCTATGGGGTCACACAGAGTNAGTCCATGGTGTCGCTGAGGGTCACAAAAGACTGAGCAACTTCACTTTCACTTTTCACTTTCATGCATTGGAGAAGGAAATGGCAACCCACTCCAGTGTTCTGGCCTGGAGAATCTCAGGGATGGGGGAGCCTGGTGGGCTGCTGTCTATGGGGTCACACAGAGTCAGACATGACTGAAGTGACTTAGCAGCAGCAGCAACCAGCTGGGCAAAGAAGCAAGTGACCTCATAATGGTAAACAAAGTTTATGAGAAATATATGTGATATCTTTCTCAATAGCTCAAAAAATAAGGTGATAATATTGATACTCATTTACCCTAAATTTGAATGTGCTTTTCATCTCTTGTAATAGAAAGTAAATTTTTAAGAGAGTTACTTACTCATCCCAACTCTTACTAAAGCAAACAAAACACCCATTTTCGTGTCACCATGAAAAATTTAATTTTCTTTTATAAATTTAAGTTATTTTACCATGTTTGTTGTAATAAAGGATAGCTCAGTGATGTATCAACGTTATACCAAAGTTAGAAATTGTGGCTAACAGAAGTCATTGATCTCTAAAATTATAGTTACGATTCATATTTTTTTCTCTTTACATCCAAAGATGTTTTTATGTTTGCTTTCTAAAAGAAAGTCTATGTGAACTGCTTTGATTTAGAAACATGCCAGATCCATGGAAATATGAAAATAAATAGTAGAAATATGCATAAGGCTCGTAAAAGATGAGTTATTTCAAAAATGTACACAAAAAAATGTACAGTCTTTCCCTGCTCTTTGATTGAGACAATACCCAAAAAACAGACAGGAAGGGAGTTCTTGGCTCTAAATAATTTTAACTTCTAAGAAATAGAATGGATGTAAGGATAAGCTGAAGAGAAAGAAAAAGGTATACTTGGGAGTTAAGGATGATGGAAACACTTGTTTTATAAGAACAGACAGTGAAGCCTAATTACATTGAAACATCTACAGGGGAATCATCTAGAAATGAGCTGACTGATGGCACAACACAGGTGTCATATTCAAGAGAGATCCTAACACAGTTTTCAGAGGACAAAGACTTATTCAGATCGTCAATTCTTCTACTTGAGAAAGAGCCTGTTAGGAGATTGAGCTGCTGATTTTGGTATCCATCTTCATTCATTCATTCATTTAATAAATATTTATTAAAAACCTATCAAGTGTGCTGAACAAAGCATAAATAAATCAGTGCTTTCATGAAGCATATGTTTCAGTAAGGTGGAAAGACAATGAACAAGATAAGTAAAAAAGCAGTAGATTGCCTAATTACATGCACTAAAAATACAACAAAAACAATTAAGGCCAGAAGGAAAATATGTAATGTAAAGGGTATGAAGGAATATGAAATTTTAGGTAGGAGTCCAGGCAAAACCTCTTTGGCAGAGAAATTTCCATGGAGATTTGAAGGACATAAAAGAGGAAGAGCATTATAAGCAGAGGAAAAAGCAATTGTGTAGTTTCTGTTCATTTAAACCTCAGCTATTATTATTTTACACATTTTACCAGTGAGGAAACTCTGGGTTAAAGAAAATAAATTTCTAAGCTCTAAAAGCTAATTAATGATATAGCCAAGATCTAAACTGAAGAAAACCCCAAATCCAGAGTAGAGTTCTAAATATATAAATGGCCTTCTACATTTCTTTAATTGTTCCTCTTCTTTTCTCTTTCTACACCACTAGGTAAGATCATCCTATAACAACAGTACATTTTCCTCTCACTTTGTTACTCTCTCAAGTTGCTACCTTTTTACTTCTTTACTTGCCAGAAAATATCACTTTATCACTTCTCTTGATGAAGTAAATTTTCTCTCCTGTTTCCAGCTCATTACTATACCTGCCAAACTTGGGTCCTTGAAATTTGATTTCTCTTCTTGGAAAGATACACACCACCTTTCACATATCCAACACAACAGGCTTTTCTGAGTCTTTATCTTCCTTGATTTCATTAAAGTAATAACTAACAGTACATGATTCCTGACACTGGAAACAGTAAGTTTGAATCATGAGTCTGTCACTTCCAAGCTAGGATTAAAAAAAACGGATGCCTAATACTCTAATACACACTCATCTTCCTAATTGTAATTGGCTTATTAATACTACCTCTGTGTGTTTGTTATGATCCCTCAATAAAGCTTAGCAAATACAAATAGGAAGAACTACCTTTTCTTACCCCTTGAAATTCCTCTTTTTCTTTTTTTAACTTCCCAACATACATTTATTAAATCTACCAACTTTTTTGATTCTTCTTCCTTTGACATTACCTGTACTTGAGTCTTGGCAAAAGTTCTGTCCTTGGACTGATTTTTTCTTTTCTGAAAAAAGTGCTATGCTCTGTGATATCATTCACTATCAAAGCAACAACTGTCACCTTTATGCAGAGGACTTCCAAATCAACTGCTATCATATGTCTTCTCTCTGAAGTGTCAAGCCCATACTCCCAAATGCCTTCTAAACATCCTCACTCAAGTTTTATGTGATCAAATCAAAATCACAATCTACAGATAAAAATGAGAAAAAGCAAGATTCTCCCTTCCAAATCAGTTCTTTTTCTTGCTCTCCACATTTCATATTATTAATGCTAGTTTTCTGTCTTTCACAAAAATTTGAAATTTTGATGCTGACCCTTGCATTATCTAACTGGTCTTATCAGGGATGTTTAATATTAAAACTGCAAAGGAACTGGGGGCTTTATTATTTCTTTGATTATCACAGATGAGTAAATATACAAGAGATACGCAGCTAGATGGGGAAAGTCAGAATGAGAACCAAGGTTTACAAATTCCTAGGCCACAGTTGTCTCCTATATAGAAACTTGAATCTGTTGCCAGTTTTAGATAATTTTTTTTCCCAGACTGTCTGTTAATTATCAAATTCACTAATGCTACCTACTCTTTGTTTCCTTATTTGTAGCATTACTATAGCTGCCAAACTCGTTTCATTTTGAAATATGTACCGAGAAATGAAAGTTTCTTAAGATACATCAGCTCTGCCAGAAAAAAAAATTCAATATTTCTGTTTTCTTAGTGATTAATGAAGCTCATTTATAGTGAGTCATATGTACTAGGAATTAAGATTACCAGGAGAAATGACAACCTCAGATATGCAGGTGATAGCACTCTAATGGCAGAAAACAAAGATAAACAAAAGAATCTCTTGATGAGGGTGAAAGAGAGTGAAAAAGCTGGTTTAACACTCAACATTCAAAAAACTAAGATCATGGTGTCTGGCCTCATCACTTCATGGCAATATAGAGGGGGAAAAAATGGAAATAGTGACAGACTATTTTCTTGGGCTCCAAAGTCACTGCAGACAGTAACTGAAGCCATGAAGTTAAGAAGAAAAGCTATGGAGGAAAAGCTATGGCAAAAGCTATGGCAAACCTAGAGAGCATATTAAGAAGCATAGACATCACTTTGCTCACGGAAGTCTGTATAGCCAAACCTATGATTTTTCCAATAGTCATGTGTGGATGTGAAATTTAGACCATAAAAAAGATTGAATGCCAAAGAACTGATGCTTTCTAACTGTGGTACTGGAGAAGACACTTGAGAGTCCCTTGGACTGCAAGGAAATCAAACTAGTCCATCCTAAATGAAATCAGTCCTGAGATGCTGTAGCTGAAGCTCCAATACTTTGGCCACTGGATATGAAGAGCTGACTCACTGGAAAAGACCTAGATGAGGGGACAGATTGAGGGCAGGGGAAAAAGGGGTGGTAGAGGATGAGACGGTTGGATGGTATCACCAACTCAATGGACTTGAGTTTAAGTAAACTCCAGAAGATATTGAAGGACAGAAAACCTTGGTATGCTACAGTCTATGGGGTTGCAAAGAGTCAGAAATGACAGTGACAGAACACAACAATGTACTAGGAACATAAACATACCCTACAACCATCATCCTGTTTAATCTTTATAGCAAAGTGTGATATTTTTGATCAGATACCTTTCACACATTTATAGAAATTTAATGCAACCCATCTTGCCTACTTCACAAACTGCAGAACTGGAATCTGATGGTTTGTCTAACACCAAAGTTATTTTAAAGGTAAAACTGTCTGCCTTTCCAAATTTGCTACCTTGTGTATATTGAGGCTGAATCCGCTGTTCATGAAAAAGTTTCAATTATTTAATTCATTTATGTGTTTTGATATAATATTACCTGGAATGCATCCCTTGCCTTTCACATATACATCTTTCCAAATCTACTAAATTTTGAGAGTCATCAAAGTAACTAGATCCCAGAATCTTTGTGATTTTAAACTCCTGTGGTCACCTTTTCACCAGTCAAAGCATGGTGGTCAGTCCTTTGTATATAAGTACTTGCATATAAACTGAAATAGACATGTAGTATCAAGAAATCATCTGATAGTCTTGAAAGTGGAACAGAATTCTGAAAAAATACATAAACACATAGCAAAAGCAGAATGTCATGATTTACTGAAGCATGTGAGGTCAAGAAATATCAGCATGGCTTAATTATCAATAATATTACTTGTACCCCTGCAAGACACTAAGTATTGTGAGGGATAGATGGCAAAGTGGAGAAGACATAGTTCTTACTCTTGCTAAGTTCACAGTATAATATAAATAAAAGACACACAGAACCAGAATAGATCAAACTATACAAGGTTAAATGCTAGAATTATGTACTGAGTAAGGAACATTGTGAATTCCTTTGGCCATGTATGGCTCCCCAGAGCTATTTACTTTTCAAGGCAGGTGAGAGTTCTTCCTGTGTCTACACAACTTCTTAGCCTAGATATTTAATTATATCCTTCTCTTCCTTCCCTTATACTATGATTTATTAATAACTACAACCTATCCTTCAGGAAACTCTGACACCTGTATAAACAACTAGACTCTGCCTCAAATTTATGGATGGATGCTTGAAAGTTTACATGCAGTACTATAAGAACTGGTTATTTTATCTTTTCACTAAGTTAATTATATATATACTTTACCTTTCAAAATATTACTTATTGGTTTCCTCAGGTACAATGGTGTGCCAGAAGTCTATATATCAAATAGCTGTATATCCTCTAACTATCCCTCTTTGATTTAGTTAGAGACTGCCACATATTGTAATGCTACTTCAGGATAACAGGGCGCAGTTCTTTCCCATTAGTAACAAAAGCAATTACTCAGACAGCAACACAGTGTCTTCATTCTGCCTCTGTTCTGTTACCAAATTAAAGTTCCACTTTTATGAGACACTGCGGGTCTCAGAAATTGCTAGCTTATTGTAGTTGCTCAGTGATTCACTTAATTTCTGAAGTGAAACCTGTTTAATTATGCCATATTTGTGATTTATATACTTTTATGAATTTTAGTTATTTCAAGACTGCAAGAATATGGTTTGTATGTTTTGAAGGAGCTGTTAATCTCTGGTGAACCCTGAGAGTTAGAGAAATTCCCAACTCTTCCTCCAGCACTGCTTCTCTCAGTCTTGGTTGTCAAAAAGTATGTGTTTATTCTTTTGTTTTCACCATGCATCCTTGTTCTCAGGATATTGCCATGATGAAGACAGTCTTTCATCCGGAACCTGAGCGAACATGTGCTTCCCTGATTCCCTGAGTAGTTTGTGCTTGTTGTGCATACTTTCCCATTGTAGACACATACAATGCAGCTGGTCACGCTAATCATTAGTTCTTTTCATGTCTCTCTCTGACTATGACTCCTTAACAGAAGTGACCATGTCCTCGCCATTACTTTGTGCAATTGGGTGAATGAAGTTTTTCTGACGATCTTTCAGCACTACTATATTGCTTTCAGTGTCATTCCTGCCAATTCCTTTTGCTTCTTCCAAGTGATATTATTACTCTCCCTAACCCCCTGCTTTCCTAAAGTATCAGTCTCCTGAAATTATATATACTAGCATGGTGAGAATAGGAGTCTGTGTTTTTTTCTGTTTCCCCACCCCCCTTGGCACAAATCAAAACAATATTGATATTTTAATAATAACAACATAAGTTAAAGTTTGTCATTGGACTCTCATGTATCCCATGTATTCCTCTTTCTCCTCTTTGCCTATATTGAACATCTTTTAACCTATTTCTCTTTCTAGATTTTCTCTCCTTCAATTTCTACCTCTTTCTCATCTAATTTTCCATTTTATTCTTTTTCAAGCTTTCTTTTTTTTCTTTTTATTTTTCTGTTAGTATGTCAGCTGCCCTGCTAATTTATAAGCCTTAATATCTTTTATGGCACATATGGATACATGTAGCCATGTGATTACAGCCCAGCATTCTGAAGTTTATATATCAACTACTTTGTAATCCCTAGTGTTCCCTCAAGCTAAGTAAACTAAAATATTATTTTGCTTTCAAAACAGGTTTCAAGCTTTTTGTTGGGATTTTTGCCTGGGAAATAAAACTCCCTCCTTATAATTCAGTCACTGGCATTAGTCATGCTCCAAATCAAAAGGGTCAGCCAGAATCATTGCAATGCTGCTCAAATAATTCTTAGCACGACTTTCAAATTCTTTCTAAAAAACCCTGCCTGTCTATTGAGAAGGTCTTGTATATTAGCAACAATCTGAATAAATTTCTAATTAAAGCTTGAATGAAGAAGAGCAATAAGTCTCTTGATTTTGTAGAAGCAGAACACATCTGGAGTGTGGAGAGGGAGCTAGTATAATCATGTTCACATAAAGTTAGAAAATCACAGTTCTTAGTGTATACTGTATCCTGTTCAAGGGAAACAGCTATTTACTAACTCAAGGTTCTGGTTGTTTATGGTATTCAGTTATGGTTAAAATTTATTTTCCCACGGTGAGTCCTCCTGTTGGAGCTGTAACAAAATGAGAAGAGAAATATTTTTTTTAATTTATTGAATGTTATAAATCAATTTTGCTTTTTGCAAACTTTTTACCAACCCTTAATTGTTTGAGGAATCTCATGCCATTTTCCATAGTGACTGCACAGATTCCCACTAACAGTGTGCAAGCATTTCGTCTTTTCCACAACCTGACCACACTTCCATCTGATGTCACTTTGTTGATAGCCATTTTGACAAGTAAGAGGTGTTATCTCATTCTGACTTTGACTTGCATTTCCCTGGTAATTAGTGATATTGAGTACATTTTATTTTTTAATATAAATTTATTTTAATTGGAGGTTAATTACTTTACCATATTGTATTGGTTTTGCCATACATCAACATGAATCTTCCACAGGTATACACGTGTTCCCCATCCTGAACCCCCCTCCCTCCTCCCTCCCCATATCATCCCTCTGGGTCATCCCAGTGCACCAGCCCCAAGCATCCTGTATCATGCATCGAATCTGGACTGGCAATTAGGTTCATATATGATATTATACATGTTTCAATGCCATTCTCCCAAATCATCCCACCCTCTCCCTCTCCCACAGAGTCCAAAAGTCTGTTCTATACATCTGTGTCTCTTTTGCTGTCTC